>JAWNNM010003663.1:0-337543 GCA_035044965.1 Lordiphosa andalusiaca | reverse complement strand
CAGTGGCGCAAATGCTCATTATTACGTCCATTATTAATGCATTACCTCTCGCCTGTATGCATTCAAAAACCCAATACAACCTGCCTTACTTTCTTAAGAAATGGCCAAATTTTCCGCACGGTACATGAGTTTATTGAATTTTGTAATGCAGAAAGTAATGCCGTGCCGAAGTTTCTTTCGGATCTCCATTACACAAGCGTATTCTTTTACCATATTGTAATGCAGAAATTCTCGAGCCTGAATCAAATGCAGATTACAATTTCAAAATCGCTTATGGGTTGGTAATGTGCTTACATTACAACTTAATATACCTGCAACGCATTTTGCTGCTATATAATATGGATTACTTCCTTGTAGAGTAATTACATAAATAATGGATTACAAAATTAAATAAATAAACGCTCCAGTAATGTAGTGGTTTTTTATTTAAATTTTCATTTATAAATTTTATTATTCCAAATTAAACCAAAAAAATAACATTGTTTTTTAACTTTTAATTATAATTAAAAAATATAAAGGAAAAAAAGGAACAATATTTTTTTAAACATAACATTATAATCATATAATTATGTATAACAAAAAAAATAACAATATTTTTTAGTCTTTCATTGAAATTAAAAATAAAAATTCGTATGCATTATTCTTGTTACATTATCTATAATAAGACAAAACCTAATAATAAAAATAATGAAGAAAATGTTAATATAAAAAGAAATGCAACTTTTAACATAATTGATGTAAATATGGATGATTTAAATATAGATGATGTAAATAAATTATATTTATTAATACTTACAAAAATTTATCAAATGTTTATATTTACATATTTTCATAATCTATATTTGAGTCATCCATGTTTACATCATTAATGTTCAAAGTTGCATTTGTATTCATTAAAACATTTTCATCATTATTTATATTATTAGGTTTTGTCTTATTGTCGAATTTTTGTTTCGCCAGCCGCCCTTTTCGTACGCGAAAACAGCTCCTGATGGTAGCGATGTAGCTCTTGTGGGTCCAGCCTTCGGTCTTAATAGCATCTGTTAATTAAAAATGATTAATTTGTTGTCATTGAAAATAAAATTAATATGATTTATACATACCAGATAGAGCATCGTTCAACGCTTTGAACTTTTTAAATGGTTCTTTTCCATTTAGGCCGTCAAAATTGAGGTTTGGGATGATGTTTTTCTCAATCACGCAATCGAAATGTTTTACAATATTGCCTTTTGCAATATTTCGTAGAATTTGCACCTGTTTAAATTAAAGAAAAAATCGTTAAATTCAATTATATTACATAAAAGACATTGGGTACTTACATAATTGTTCTTGTCTGCGTTGACCAGATTGTCAACCTTTGACAAGTCTTCCATATTTGTTATGGGAAACACATTCGCAGCTGGAGGCGTGTCATCATTTGTCAACTTTTTTATAATTGTCAGCATTTCAATTTGACGTTTTTCGATGTGTGATAACGTATTTTTTATGTCTTTTACATCTTCTACCAGCTTTGAATTCTCTCCTTGAAACTCGGAAGAGCTGGCCAAAAACTGTTTCTTAAACATAGCTTAAATAAAAATTAATTAGCAAAAAATAATTATGTCTGAGAATGTAAAATAGGAATAAAAACAAAATTTTCGTTATATGGCAAGCAAATGAATTTATAACTAATTTTGCTAAGAGGTACAAGTTCTTCCTCTAACATTTTTGTTGTTGTTTGGACAAGACCTATTGTTTTAGAATTAATGGGCTCTGTGTAAAATGGCTGAGAATCCTCAAAGCGTCTACATTGAGCTAACTTTTCATCATCAATTTCTACGAATTGTACTATAGTGGCCGGATGACAAGCTGGGATGCAGCAATAATTATTAGGAGATGTGGCAGAAAGAGTGAATTTTTTACAAACCCACTTCGTTATTTCACCTTTTTTATTCCTATGGAATGATGTACGTCATTTTATAGTTTTACTTTTTTGAAACGAATATTTATTATTTATTTGCTGTGGAATGTTAATTGGACACTTAATAGATTTTTTGACTTTTTGCATAAAATTTTCAAATTTATATGCAGTTAAGTCTTGCACATATCCCATTTCTTGGACAGACTCACAGATATGTAATAAATTATGGACATTAAAAGAAACATTTTGCTTGCCATATTTTAGAGCAAAAGTGCTCACAAAGTATTCAAAAATTTGTTGAATGCTAACTATATTAGTATTATAATCTGATTTTGTTAGTAATAGCCTATAACCAGTATGCAAGAGAAGTAAATTATAATAATAGTCTTCCGCAACTAAGTCTTTAAGAAGAACTATTGAAGAGTATAAAATAAATAGCCTAAATTCTGTGGCTTTCCACATGCTTAATTCTTCAAGACTTCGGGGTTTCCTGTGGAACTCAGACGGAATGAAAGCTGCAATTGAAAGGCTGCGTCTATTAATTTCTAATTTATGCTCATTGGTAAATTTGCAGTCTTTTATTGAATTATTGTAAATTAATTTTAAAATTTTTTTGGTTACTCCTAAGTCTATTAGATGCATTGCATCTAAAGGAAACTGTGTAATCATACCAATACCTATTTTCTCTAAAACCATTTCGTTCGAAAGGAAATAGTTTTGGTGATGATCGACATATTTCCTTGACGTGTAGTCACTATCAGATATTTTAATGCCTCTGCTTGTGGAATATGCTGTAAAATTTCCCATTCGAGTTCCTAGCTGAGTGCATTTCTTGCATCCATTGAAGGATGAATGACCTTTTAAACCATATATAAAGGATTTAGTGGGGGCGTCGCATATAAATGACTTGCATTTAAGTTTTAGGTCAGTCATACCTACCTTAATACCGTCTAACTCTATGCGCTGCAACTCCTTAACAAAGTCATCCAAATAGACATTTGGATTAGCGGGCTTTTGCTTTCCTACAAATGTTCCAATCATAAATACTTCACTATCTTCAACATTTGGGAAATGTCCTAATATTGGCCAAAGACCCATTCGAGAACTTTTAAAAAGAGACAGGCCATCAATGCCAACATCCATTTCGATATTTTGGTATTGTTCAAAAATGTGCTTATGGCTTGAACATAGTTATCGATGCCTAGATGTAGATAGTTTCCCGGAGCTACTGTCCTTAAAACAGTTTTCTCCCGACGGTTAACTAAACATTCGACAGAGCCAGGAACATCGATACCTGAACCAACCAAAATGTTTAACAAGGCACGAACACAGCTTCTAGCTGGGCTGAACTTTATATACCAATCTCTAAGTTGATCTGTTAGATTTGAACTTGCACTTTTAAAAGTTTCTTGGTGGCCATTATCTTCAGGCATGGGCATCTCAATATCTTCCAAAATGTCATCTTCAGGGGCATTGCTGAAACTAACCTCATCGACTAACACATTGCTTTCCGCAATTTCGCTGGCAACAAGTCGGCGTATGTTCCGATCACTTAATCCTCTTTTTAAAGGCATAATGCAAAAATAACACTAACTGAAATATATGTATACTGTAAAAATGAGCCTCTCTTAAATACGCTTTTATGCACACTGAAGTTTTATTTGCTAAGATACTAATAGTATATTATTCATATGTTAAATTATTATTTATTATTATATAAATGCTAAAATTGGCTTGATTGCAAGTTTTATAATGTTTATGTACGCATATAATTACATGCATTTGTATTTACATATGTATGTGTGTATATTGCACGTGCACATAAACTTTAGCGCGTAAAATAATTGCCACCGACAAATAAATTGATCGCTGATCCTCTTCATCGCCGCACAGTGGCCGGAATGGCGAATTTGGGGTTGCAAAAATCGTAACTTTTGAACGGAAAGAGATATTTCAAAAAGGCGATGATAGAGAATTCCTGTAGCTTTAAAATGAGTTCATCATACGTTCATCTTTGTAGGTTAACAGGGGGACTCGGGATCGGCTGCCAAAGTTGATAATTTAATACTCTGAAAAAATTGTATGAAAAAGTCTACGAACTTTCATTTTTTTAAATTGATTTATTAAAAATTAAGTTTTAATAATATTAAAAAAAAAATTATTTTATGTAAAGTTTATTTGTACTCACTAAAAATATGTATTTTCAAACAAAATTAGTTCCAACTTGCAAATGGTTAATTTTCTGTTGTCAGTATAGGTATTCATATCATTAGTGCTTAAGCACTAATATTTCTGGGGAATATTCGTTGGTTAATTATGCGAGTGTCCTGATGTGCCTGAGAGATGCGATTCGAGGATCAGAGGAGACCGACAACATGTTGAAAAGGTCTGTATTTTCTTGATGTCGAGATATTTTGCATGTGTTAGCATATATACACCTTTGGATTCTTGGGCTTCCTCTGACAACGCTCCCATCGATAAAAGTTTTTGTTGTATAAGCTGCTCACCATGATCCAATATTTTATGAACAGTAGGAGTAAGTTTTTTCTCTGGGTACTTTGCACGTAAAATATCTCTTGTCTCCTTGCCATATTTTCCAAATTTTCTTGCATCAACATTTTTGCCGCAGCTTAAGACATTGAGAATGATCTTAAACCGTTTGATGACATCCAGATGAATTCCTGTTATCTGAGCAGTTCTTTCATCGTTGTTGCAGAATCTCCGCGATGTATTTCCATCATTCCTGTTTCTATAGCCCTGCCTGCAACGTTCTTCTTCATCTTCGTTTGGTCTTGTTCTTCCCAAATATTATTTACCTGTAGATTAAATCGCAAATATCAATGTAACGTACAAGGTGGCAGGTTGTGGCTGCTGATTCTTTTACAATACGTTAATAAATAGACTAATACATAATACGTATGCTCCGAAACAACTGAAATCGGGTGAAATTGATATTTCCGAGTCCATCAAATCTCTAAAACTAAACGAAAAATAGTGTTCACCTAAGACGTGAATGTTGATCTTTAAACTTAGATATAATAAAGTTGTTTAATGTATTTACATAAAGAATTTATGCATCTATTCAAAAAAATAAACCAATTTCAAATTGGTTTTACCGTTTGGATTTTACAGGTTCACAAAATTGACAGTTGAAACCAAAAAAATAAAAAATTCTGCACTTTGAAAAATTGTTCAACTTTGAACAACTGTAAAAACCAAACCAATTGACCAATTTCTATAAACCAAAGTTTTTAGGCCTATCTGGGGTTCCCTTTATTGAATAAAATTAATCTCCTCAAAAGTTGATTTTTGCAACGCCAAATTCGCGAATCCGGCCACTGTGCGCCGGCACAAGTCTCGAAGTTGCGACCTGGCGATATTGCAGAAATCTTTGCAATATGCAGTTCCAGCAATCTATTGCTGACATATCTAAATGATTTGGACGAATCATCGTCGTTGACAGTCTGGAAAAAACGACGCATACAACCCATTGCCTGATTGATAAACCCTTCGTGGTCATCCTTCGTGCCCCAGATGACCGCGTGAGCGCATTAATTTTTAATTCTTTCAAGCTTAGCTTCAAAATCTGAAGCAGAAAAAAGGCCATCTGTAATTTGGCTCAAAGCTTCGGCCGCAACTATGTATTTATTGCCAGTTACAGCCTTTACTACATGCTGCACGTCTGGAATAAAAAGTGCTTGCGGGAAGTCAAACTCACAGCTTGATCTGGTACAAAAATTGTAGTTCCTATCTGATACTATTCCAATCAAATTGGGTTTCAAATGGCTTTTAATCTTTCCATAAATCCTATTTAATATGGAAATTGTTCTATTCTGCTCCATTTCCATATTACTGACCGCAAATGCCACATCCGAACTATTCATATTTGTCGACGAACAAACACAGACAATTGGCAAATACGTGCTTGCATACGGAAAAGTGCGGCCTTCATCTACGCCCACAGATTTTAGACCAATGATTAAATATCGGGCCTGCTTGTACTCACATGTTTGGTTAAAATATCCGTCGTCAACCTGCAAAATATACTTCCTGTCTATTTCCATGTTTACCAGTGGCAAGTCGTCGAAGTACATGTGGACCGTGATAAATTGTTCCATACGTAGAAGGCTGAAATAACAATTTATAATTAAAAATTTTTAATTTCTAGCTTAGATATTTGATTACTTTTATTTAAAATGAAAAATAATCATTGAATTACGATTATTCTTAGATTATCTCTATTACTAATTGATTACGATTAGAAATAGTCAAAAATAATCGGGATTATTGGCAATTACAATCAAATAGCCATTCAATAATTATTGATTTTTATATATACCAAACTAGCTTTAATTACCAGCGGCTTCGCTCGCTTTGCATCAATTTGTTACTAATTTATCATGCTGATAATATTTATACTCTGTACCGTAGGTACATAGAGTATTATAAGTTTGTGCAAAAGTATGTAACATCCAGAAGGAAGCATCTCCGACCCCATAAAGTATATATATTCTTGATCAGCATCAACAGCCGAGTCGATATAGCCATGTCCGTCTGTCCGTCTGTCTGTCTGTCCGTCTGTCTGTCCGTATGAACGCACAGATCTCAGAGATGGTAAGAGATAGAGGTTTGACATGTATGGGACATATGCTTCTAATGTCTGCAGGCAGATCAAGTTTATATTCAATTTTGGCCACGCCCCCTCCCGCCCCCGCAATTTAGAAAACAAATCTCGTCATATCTCCCACAGTTTTGAAGATAGATGTCTTGTTCCTTCTGGACATATTTAGTTATTAGGATAACTTATCGATCCGCCAAAGGAATGAAGAAGATCGGATGAACGGTTTTCGAGTTATGATCAAAAGAAAAAATTTCTTGGTACAGAGTATGTTATAGTCGGGCTTGACCGACTTTCTTTCTTGTTTATAATGTGATGCTTTCAAAATCTTCATGGAGCTTTGTCGGCTGATTTGAAAAATATTTAAAGTCACGTACTCCGTACTTTTTATACTCTGTACCGAAGGTACATAGAGTATATTAAGTTTGTGCAAAAGTTAGTAACAGCCAGAAGGAAGCATCCCATAAATTGTATATATTCTTAGAATTAGATTTTTCCAATATTTAAAATATATATTAACAAATTCCATATTTTTATGTAAAAATTTAAAAATGAATTTGAATTTAATCAAGAGAAAGTTAAACCACCCACCAACAATAGTGAACATAATTTTTTTGGAATTTCCAAATAGAGCTTGAAACCGATCGAAAGGAAAACAAAATTGAAAAGCCATGTTGCTTATACTTTGTTATGTGTAATTTTGAAAATGAGTTTGGAGCTAATCGCTCGGATCGATATTTCAACTTATTCAACCTTTACCACCCAATTTCCACCCTTGTGGGGTGAATTTTCCGGAAGTCTGGTATGCTGTCATTGTTGAATTTTTATATAGATCTCTGAAAATGAATTTGAGCCTGAACAGATGAAAATCAAAAAATTTGCATACAACAGTTTTCTTTGAATTTTCCACATTTTCCGACCGAATTTTCCATAACCCCGCCTTAGTACGCACTTTCACCACATAAGGAAACTTCTGTCAAAATTTCAGCCTTCTACGGTCACCAGTCAGTCAATTAGTCAGGTTGAACAGTTTTATATATGTATAGAACTAGCATATAGCCAGACGCGCTTCGCAGCTGTCAAGCCCAGTATTGCAAATTTATAGTCTTCTTTCGTGAGTAGTCGAGACAAAAACGTACAGACATAAATACATGCTGCATACAACCATACATACATCTATGTCCATGCGTTTTGTATGTGTGTGTACGCACGCGCAGAAAAAACCTAGAGATGCCAAAACAAAAATGAACAAAAAAAAACACAAACCAAAAATTGATTTCCTTTAAAAAAGTTGTTTTATTTTCATTAAAAATTACTATTACTTTGCTTAGGATTAATTTTTAATGATGTTGTGGCTCTGGCTGCTGTTGCTTTCGTTACTCTTTCTGCTGTGGCTGCTGTTGTTGCTGAGGCGGTTGTAGTTGTGGATGTAGCTGCTGCGGCTGAAGTTGTGGATGTTGCTGCTGCGGCTGGAGTTGTTGCTGCTAGTGTTGTTGCAATGACTGCTGCAGTTGTTGTTGCTGTGGCTGCTGCAGTTGTTGTTGCAATGGGTGCTGCAGTTGTTGTTGCTGTGGCTGCTGCAACTGCCACAAAGCCACATTTTGGGGAAGCGGCGGATTAATGCCAAAGGTGCCAAGCTGCTGAGGTGGCACCAAAAGCTGCATTTGCAGCAGAATCTGGCTCACTTGAGCCTGCAGCGTGGCAACCTGCTCCTTAAGCAGCCTAATTTCCATTTTTTGCGACTGCAGTTGCTGCTGCTGCACAGATTTCTGCCCACCTCCACGTTTCGGCTTTGCCTTCTTTTGTTGTTGTTGTTGTTGAAGCTGTAGCTGTTGCAGCTTACTCGCCTGCCACTGCTGCTGTTGGTGCAACAGCGCGCCCCATTGATCCCCAAATACATTTGTGGGGGGCTGCGGCTGAGGCATGAACCCCATGGCCATTGGCCCGACGGCGGCGTTTATGGGCTGCTGGCTTCCGCTCTGTCCAAAACTCATTTTGACACTAAATCAGCGATGTTCACCAATAGCCCTCAGGGGCCGAGCGCAATCGGCTATTAAACGCACTCGAGCCGAGCGCATGTCGAAGTCGGGCATTTGAGCTAAAGCAGCGCTCTTGTCTCGTCGGCTGACGACGCGTTCGCTATTCATTCCGTTATGCTGTTACTTTTCAGTGCGTGCTCGCTTGTTGTTGTTACCACCAACACAACAATAACGACACCACCATATATTATTGCATCATGGCCCAGCCGATGAAGATGAATGATGAGCACAGAATACACACTCACTTTTTGGCCTCGCTCTTCTTGAACATCGCTGCACTAAATTGAAAAGTTCAAGCTCGCTCGCCTTGCCCTCTTTGTACACCGTTACACACACACGCGTAAACATTGCCGATCGTTTTGCTGTGTGTGTGTGTGTTAATTCACTCTTCTGCTTTGACGTCGACGTCAGCAGAACCGAGCTCTGTGTGTATTTGTTTTGCCTACTGCAGCCGAAAAAGGTCAGCCCTTGCTTTGCGACGCACAGGCAACCAAAAACAACGCCGAACGAAAAAGTTTGCATACCCTTCAAATTTGAGCAAGCATTCAAACCACATTTCATATGTATTTTAAAGTATTTGAGAATAAGTGGATTGGACAGGTCGAGTTTGAAATAGACTTAAGACTTTTTATTTTACTTTTTCTTGACTTTTCCTTATTATAATCCCAAAAACAATCATTTATTTATGGATCATTAATAAATGCATACAAAAGCTTCTTATAGTCGGATATGCCTTTCGATACTCTAAGAATGAAAAAGTGAAGCGCGTCGAAGGCGAAAGACAGAGCGAAGAAAAGGATTAACTCCGAACCTTCTTGACTTCTGTTTTTGCGTATGCCTAGAAAAATTCAACACTTGTTTATTTCATTTTTACTGGCAGATCGTGACGAATGACATTTTAAATAATTTTCATTGTGTTAAGATATATGTAAATACATTACGGTCTTTCCAACATCGGAAAATGACATCTCAGTTTGCTGCAATTAAAATCCTTAAAATCCGAATTTGAAGTCAATCGGAAGAAAAATGGATTTTTGCATATCGAATTTTTCTTTTGGGCGAATTTTCCGAAATCTGAAATATATGTGTGGGAACCAGTTGTGAGGAACCTATTGCTAAAAGAACCAGAAGCGGTCACCCTTAAACAAGCTGGTCACACTGAGATCTAGGCAAGTGAAGGGAGGAAGAAGAGAGAGAAAGACATTCGTCGATTGAAGTTAAAACGCATAACACATAAATTTGCAGAGCGAAGTGGCTAAGAACAGTTGTGTAAAGTTGAATTGTTTAAGTTTACTATAATATCACCAATGCTTAATTACTAAGATCACTTTTAATAAAATCTAAACCCACAAATTGGGGGCTCGTCCGGGATTAATTTTAAAGTAAAGTGACATTTAATTAAAACAATAAGCTTGGTGCTGTGATTGGTGTGTGCTAAGAGAACGAGCAAAAACATTAATCTGGAAAATACAATAGTTTAAACAATTGGCAAATCGCACATAAAGTTTCTGTGGTGAAATTCAGCGGCCTGTGAACTTTAATAAGAACGTTCGAGTGCGAGGGAGACAGCGAGTGACGCGGCAGTCAAAGACATCAACTGTGTGTGTGTGTGTATGAAAAAATTAAAGTTACAGAAATTTCGAGAAACGTTTAAACGGAAGAATTTTGTTTCTATGTGTGTGTGCAAACAGGGAGGCAACACAATATAAAGAAAGCAAAAGAGAAACGAAAATCAACGGATCGAAAAAGATTTTATGGCGAGCAGCAGACTGTACGTGGAAAGCAGCTTCAACGATAAGTGAGACGACAACAAAACGACGTGGTTGTTGGTTTTGAAAACTATATGGTGGTGAATGAAACGGAAAAACAGTTCAACCTGAGAGAGGCGAAAAGTCTGGTGGCACGAGAGTTTTGTATAGCGGCGGCGGCATTGCTGAGAGCAGTGGCAGATATTCAGAATCAGCGGCAAGAGCGAGGGCTAGTGGCGACTACGTGGTACGGCGTCAAAAGCGAGGGCTGACTTGGCTGTTGATTGAATTGTCAACATTAAAACAGGAGCGTGGAGAGCAGACTGAGCGGCGAGGGAGTGAACTGAGCGTGGAAAGATATTGGTATTATCGTTGGGGAAAAATTTATTCACATTTTTGGGTAAAATCATCAAATTTAACTAAAAAGTAGAATAAGTAAAATTGGCATATTTACTAATCTAGTGTAAGCGAAACTCTGATATTGTTAAAATGGAGTTGGATCAGATTCTGGCACTTCGCGTCATAGATTTACGTGCAAAGTTATCCGAGTTAGGGCTTAACACGGCTGGAAGAAAGCGTGACTTGCAGAATAGATTGTTAACACATTACGGTATTCAAGATGAAGAAGATGAATCAGATAACGAATCGGTTATAACCGCAAATGAGCTTAACAATGGCCAACAAAATGTTGCCAGTCCCGAGAACAGGTCGTGGTTTACTTTAAAGGATGTAGAAGGCAGTGTATCTCAGTTTTCAGGTTCAGAAGTTCCTGATGTTAAGCAGTGGATAGAAGAACTTGAGGAATGTGCACTCACTGTGATGTGGAGCCAACTACAGCTTTTCATTTATTCAAAACAACTTTTGACGGGAGCAGCTAAATCTTTCGTAAGGAGTCAGAGAAATATTAAGGATTGGGTTTCATTAAAGACCGAGTTGTTAAAAGAGTTTAATGTGAAAGTGTCTTCAGCTGCCGTTCATCGTAAATTAGGTCAACGTCAACAGAGAAAGGGAGAAACCTTGAATGAGTATCTATATGCATTGATGGAAATTGCTAAGCCTGTTGATATTGATGACGAAAGTCTGATAGAATATTTTGTCAAAGGAATTCCAGATACAAAAGCAAACAAGATTATGTTGTTTCAGGCTAGGAACATAAAAGAGCTGAAATTCCAAATTGAAGCGTACAAAAAGTCTCGTGAATCTTATAAGTCATCATACAAATTGGAAACAGAGAAAAGCTTTGCAGAAAAAGATAAAGGGTTTCCGCCAAGTAAAGATAAGAAATGTTTTAATTGTGGTGAATCATCTCATATGAGAAAGGACTGTACCAAACGGAATAATAGATGCTTTAGATGCGATCAACCTGGACATCGGGCTGCAGAGTGCAAGGCTAATATTCAAGTGAAACAAGAGAAAAACACTAATATGATTCAGGAAGATCAAATGTCAAAACAGTCTAGCACATTTACTGCATCAGGTTTGGAGTTAAAGAATGTTCTTTATCAGGGCATTGTCATGAAAGGTCTAGTTGATACTGGAGCAGATTTGTGTTTAATGCGTCGGAGAAATTTCTTGAGGTTAAAGAATGTAACCATCAAAGGACCACAAAAATGTTTGACAGGCATAGGAGAAACGCAAATTTTAACATTGGGCAATTTCACTATACTTGTGAACATAGATGGTATTGAAATGAACGTAGAATTCCATGTGGTACCTGATGAAGATATTGGATTTGATTTAATCCTTGGTAGGACAATCTTGGAAAACATCGATATGAAAGTAACAAAAAACGGAACGCAGTTCTCTATCAGACAGGAAACGGATATAAAAGAAAGTGAGGCTCACGGTAATTGCGCTGAGTTATTGGCAGAATTTAAAGGTGTATGTGCGGCTATTTTCGAAGAGGGGAAAAAGGACCTGGATATCGATTTTTCACATTTGGAAAAGTCGCAGGCTGAAGAGGTTAGAACTTTAATCGGAAAATATTCACCGAAAAGAAATTCCAATGTACAAGTTGAAATGAAAATTGTCCTTACTGACGAAATACCCGTATATCAACATCCGAGACGAATGGCTTACTGTGACCAAGAGATTGTTGACAAACAAATAAAAGAGTGGTTGGCCGAAAAGATAATTCGTCCAAGTACTTCGGAGTACGCATCACCTGTAGTCTTAGCTCCTAAGAAAGACGGAAACAAACGTCTGTGCCCAGATTACAGAAAACTGAATGAAAAGATTATACGTGACAATTTTCCGGTAGTTCTGATGGATTGTGTGATCGATAAGCTGCAGGGTGCAAATGTTTTCACGACTTTGGATTTAAGAAACGGTTATTTCCATGTTCCAGTGGAAACACATTCGCAGAAGTATACATCGTTCGTAACTCAAAACGGGCAATATGAGTTCTTATTTGTACCGTTTGGTATTTCCAACTCACCTGCGGTATTCACTAGATTTATATTAGCAGTCTTAAGAGATTTGATCAGTAAGAATATCGTCATCGTGTACATGGACGATTTAATCGTTCCGAGCAAGGATATTGAGGAGGGAATCCAAAAATTAAAAATGGTACTCGAAGTAGCGGAGAGGAATGGCTTACAGCTAAATTGGAGAAAATGCCAGTGGCTGCAAAAGAAAGTTTCATTTCTGGGGTATATCATTGAGAGCGGTTCAATTAAACCAAGCGAAGAGAAGATTCTGGCGGTCAAGAATTTCCCAAAACCTTTAGATAAAAAGGCAGTCCAGAGATTTTTAGGTTTGACCTCCTACTTTCGTAAATTCATTGAAGGATACGCCATTGCCGCAAAGCCTTTATCCGACATGTTGCGAAAAGACGCAAAATTTGAATTTGGCGAGCTACAGCAAGCAGCATTTCAGCAATTGAAATCAGCTTTGACTAGTGATTCGGTCTTGAGGATGTACGATCCCAAGCTACAAACTGAGATTCATACGGATGCGAGTAAATACGGATACGGAGCCGTGTTACTTCAAAAGGATTCAGAAGATGGTTCCTTTCATCCCATTCAGTATATGAGCCGTAAAACCAAGCCGTGCGAAGAGAATTATCACTCATACGAATTAGAAGTATTGGCGATAATTGAAGCATTAAGAAAATGGCGAATCTATGTGCTAGGACTAAGAGTTACTGTAGTGACAGATTGTAATGCGTTCGCAATGACAATGAAAAAGAGTGAAGTCCCATTGAGAGTCGCACGTTGGGCAATGTACTTACAGGACTTCGACTTGAAGATCGAACATCGATCAGGGTCAAAAATGAGGCATGTTGACGCTCTAAGTCGAGTTTATTGCTATATGTTAACTGATTCAGTAGTCCATCGCTTAAAGGAAGCACAGTCGCTTGATGATTGGGTCAAAGTAGTCCGAAGTCTAGTGGAAATAGACGGATATGAAGATTTTTATATCGAAAACCACATCTTGTTCAAGGACCCTAATCAACAGTTGATTGTTGTCCCATCAGAAATGGAAACTGAAATTATACTTTTGGCACATAAGCAGGGACATTTTTCCGCAAAGAAAACGCAGACTTTGGTAGAAAAGTCTTACTTTATCCCCAAACTCAAGGAAAAGGTGAATCGTTTGGTAAACAGTTGTGTTGAATGCATAATTGTCAATGCAAAGACCGGCAGGAAAGTAGGTCATTTGGCGACGATTGATAAAGGAGACAAGCCCTTGTTAACTTATCACATCGACCACGTAGGACCCATGGAGCTTACAAACAAACGATATAATCATTTACTCGTGGTAGTTGATGGATTCAGCAAATATGTATGGTTGTATCCCACTCGAAGTACCGGGGTTGAGGAAGTGATTACCAGTTTGCAAAAACAGGCCATCATATTTGGTAATCCTTTAAGAATAGTTAGTGATAGGGGAGCAGCATTCACTTCACTCGGATTCAAGAACTATTGTGACGAACAGGGTATTCAACATTTGTTAATAGCAACTGGTGTGCCTCGTGGAAACGGACAGGTTGAAAGGATGCACAAAATTGTAGTGCCAATGCTGTCTAAGCTGAGCCATGAACACCCAACCGCTTGGTATAGGCACGTAGGAAAAGTTCAGCAGATTATTAACAACACAGAACCAAGAAGCACGAAAGTAAGTCCTTTCAAAATATTAACAGGTTTAGATATGAGAATTCCTGATGACGTTGATCTAACAGAGCTTTTGAGGACATCTTTCATAGAAGAACTAGATGAAGAACGCGATGAGATTCGAAACAAGGCTAGAGAGAATATAATCACTCTGCAGGAAGAGAATAAGAAAGAGTTTGATTCTAAGAGAAAGCCAGACAAGATGTATAAGTTAAATGATCTCGTAGCTATCAAACGTACCCAATATGGAGTTGGTCTTAAACTGAAGGGCAAGTACTTAGGGCCGTATAAGATAGTAAATGTAAAGAAACATGGCAGGTATGATGTCGAAAAGCTAGGAGATTCCGAAGGTCCTTGTAAAACTACTACGGTAACTGAGTTTATGAAACCGTGGGGAGATCCATTCGGGACGAAGGATACATCAGGAAGGCCGAATGTGGGAACCAGTTGTGAGGAACCTATTGCTAAAAGAACCAGAAGCGGTCACCCTTAAACAAGCTGGTCACACTGAGATCTAGGCAAGTGAAGGGAGGAAGAAGAGAGAGAAAGACATTCGTCGATTGAAGTTAAAACGCATAACACATAAATTTGCAGAGCGAAGTGGCTAAGAACAGTTGTGTAAAGTTGAATTGTTTAAGTTTACTATAATATCACCAATGCTTAATTACTAAGATCACTTTTAATAAAATTTGAACCCACATATGTGCCCAATTATTTTGCATACTTTGCTTATAAACCGAGTTTGAAGTCAATCGGATAAAAAACGAAATTTCCCCATACAAACTTTTCTTACGCTTTTCTGGGAACTTTCCGACCGATCGGTCAAATTTTCCACCATCGGAAAATGACATATCAATTTGTTTCACTTACTATTTTACAAAACCGAATTTCAAGTGAATCGAGTGAAAAATAGGTTTTTTCACGTCAAATTTTGCTGGAATTATCCTTGTGGGCGGATTTTCCGAAATCGGGAAAATACGTGTCCAATTATTTGGCATACTTTGTTTACAAACCAAGTTTCGAGTCAATCGGATGAAAAATAAAATTTTCGCCATACAAACTTTTCCCACGCTTTTCATTAAATTTTCCAACCCTACGTTGGATTTTTCCAACATCGAAAAATGACAACTCAATTTATTTAACTTACTTTTCTTACTAACTGAATTTCAAGTCAATCGGATGAAATATAGTTATTTAGCATGCAGAATTTTTCGGGAATTTTCCGACCAAACGGTCAAATTTTCCAACATCAGAAAATAACATCTCAAGTATGCTTTTCGACGCTTTTCCGGGTGGAATTTTCAAAAACCCCGCCTTAGTGCGCACTTTCACCACATAAGGAAACTCCTGTGCAAATTTCAGCTTTCTATCTATTACCTTTTAGGCTGTGCGATGATTGCCAATCAGTCAGTCGGTGAATCAGTGAGGACAAACTCTTATATATTATAATAGTTGCTGATTTTTGATTTTCCTACGATTTTCTTATATTGTCTTAAGTATATTTACAGGCAGAATACTTAATTTTTGGGAAATAAATAAAAATAGTCAATAAAAAAAGTCGAATTATTTTTTGATTTTTTTGATTATTTCTAATCGTAATCAATTAGTAGTCAGACATTATTATACCCACGGATTATATAATTGTAATAATATTAAGCTATAGCTGTAAAGTCAAATCTATTTGTTAAGCGATGGTGAATAACCGATAGTGGAAGATCAACTCCCACCCCTGTAAGCACAGCGACTCAGCACGTGATGGAATAAAATTATAACTTTAATTTTAAAACAATTATTTTGTAAAAATAATTTAATTGATTATAAATCGTAATTGCAATTTATTAACTTTGCTTTTGGCATGCCAAATATTAATATTTTCTCCTTTTCAAAAACTATCGCATGACAGCACTTATCGGCATTTTGCCACCTCTACCAACGGGTACTTACATTGCTTTGCAACTGCCAATTGTATTTCCTTCTGTTGTTGCCAACACTTGGCGGAAGCTTGGCACTAACTCCCATAGGTGGATGAGGGTCTCCAGAATGCAGACAATTTCGAGGATTCAGAGCCGTTGGCTGAGTCTCAAGCTAGTTCATCTAACCGGACAGTACGGTCATCTTCGGAACCAGCCCATTTTGGAGCGCGCTCATCCCAAAAGAAGGATTCCCTTCTCAATATGGTTGTTTCCATGAAGGAAAAAATATGCAAAGTGGATGAAGAGTTGTTGGGCTTGGAGAAACAGAAGCTCGTATGTGAAAAAGAAAAAATTGAAAAGGAAATGATGAAAAAAGAACTGAAGGCAATGGAACTGGAACATCAAAAGGAAATAAAGCAAATGTAAATCGATAAGGAAATTAAGATAATGGAACTGAAACTAAAATATTAAAATATTCAGTAGTTGAAAAAATTTGTTTAATAAAATAAAAAATTAGATTCTGCTTAGTTCATTTCATGTTTATAACATAAGCTTTGGTTTTAGATCGTTTTAGTGGTTTACTCTCAATTTTCACGGCTGCAACTTTCCAATTTCAAATCTGGAAAGAACCCGGCGCTGCTGCAGACTTGCTAAATATGAACAATTGCTGATGTCGCCAAACAATTTTTCCAGCCCTTTAAACTCCAAAAACATTGTTTTAAATTAAATTTTATATTTTTTCCGATAACGGCTTGATTCCAGATGATATAAAAACTTATTTCAGCACAATACTCCATTCAAATATGGCTTCTTTCATAAGCATTGAGATTTCAACACAGTTTAAAAGTATTCCATTCCTATATATTCCATAATTTAAATTATTATAAGTTTCCTTGGATTCCTGGCAAATTCGTCCAACACACGTTCTTCTATCTCAGCTTTTTTGTCAAAGACAAACCGTCTATGCGCACTAAGCATACATAATCCTTTTAACATAAAAATACAGGTGTTAATCTATTGGTTTATATTTAATATTGTGTTGCTTACCATTTAGACGAGATTCAGTCATCGTTATCCTCAGCCATGTCTTAACCCTTCTCAAAGGCTAAAGGATCGTTCCATTGTAGCCGTTGTGCATGGTAGAGCCAGCAAAATGTCTATGGCCTGCCTAACTTTTGGGAAAAACACCGTTTTCTCGTAAGAGCTAATCAAATCGGCAAAAATTTCTTTTTGACATGCCTTGTGCCACAACTCTAGCTCGTGCTCTATACCATCTAAACCATAAAAAATTATAGCATCAGCCATTTTAGCTTTCATATCATTGAAACTTGTTTTTCAAATTCGATTTTGATGCAGCACAGTCAAAGCAAATGCTGGATTATTTTCTTCGGAAAATCTATGGGTAATTGAGCTTATCAATGAATCAATGTTAGGCAAAAAAATGGATCGCTTGTAATCAGGGATGCAAACCACTCAAGAATTAGGGCTGGTTCGGTTCAGTGGTTCACAGAGTTTTCGGTTCTTAACATGGTTTTTGGAGGAAATCGAACCGCGGTTCCGGTTCGGTTCGGTGGTTCATGCTATATTCATTAAAAACAATAAAATATATTTTTGATGCAAATAGTCAGATTATTTATTAACATATAATAAGGCTTTCAGTTATTTCATAAGAGTTTCATGTAAAATAAACCTAAAATTCTCTTTTATAACAAATCGATTTCTCTAAGACCGTATTTTTCATGAAGACATTTCCATTTGATTCGTTTCGAAACACTTGTATTTCTGAATTTCATAACAAAAAGGGATATTCAAATATTTTTTTAAATATAAATTTTTAAAAACTTAAGGTAATTTTAATTTGATCAATCTGATGAGATTTTAATTAAGATTTTATAATAATATGTCTTCCAGCATGTTTTCATCGATATTGGCCCTTAAGTCTGATAAGATAAATTTTAGTATGGAAAATGCTCGTTCAACAGAAACTTGTGTTGCTGGAACTGCTAAAACGATTCGAGCTATTTACGACTGTTGATTTTCCTGATAAAAATTCAAATATTGAAAAATATCTTTATCTTTTGGTTCGTTTTACACCATCCAACGCTTCGATGCAATTAACAACCGATATTTTACTGTTTGCTGGAATTGAATCCCTATTATTGATTTGTTTGGCAAGCATTTCCACTTCGTCTTCACTTATCGAGTTCAAAGAGTTATCCGCCATGCTATCATTATCGTTTTGAATTTTGTTGTATATTAACATTAAATGATTTTTAGCTATTTTTTCTTCTTCTTCTGATAGCAAGGTTTGATACCTGGGATCTAAGATGACGCATGCAAGAATAGGCGGATTTGACAAGAGTGAAGCACCTCTTTTTTCCAATGCGTTGACAAATACTAAGCTGTGTCTTCCACCCTTCTTTTCAACCTTAATTTTGCAAGCCTGCCAGATATAAAAAAATCACTTGCAGTTAGATTCATATTTTGAAACTTTAAACTATTATCGTAGACTGGAGCTAATATTTCACACACATTTTAAATTTCAAGCCAATAACGATTAGAGATAAAAAGATCTTTAATATCCTTAGAACTTTCGCAGCAAAAATCTTTAAGCTCCAGTAAACGTTTGAACATTACGAAAGTTGACCCCCCACGGGTAACGCAATCAAGACATGCAAATTTTGGGTTTTTAACAAATTGAATAAGGTTGGTGTTCTTAGCTTTTTTACTACAACTTTTGCTTTTTCACAAATTTTCGTTATATTTTTAAGCAAGTCACAAACAGCAAGATTTTATGAGTGAGCAGCACATCTTATTGTTGTAATGAAATCATTAGATATATCGACTTGACAATTTTGGGATTGTTGCGATTCAGTCAATATTTTTTCCGAGTCCAAACTATCTTCAACACTATCGTGTTCAGAACCCGAACTATTATGAACACTTTCTTCATCTTCTTCTTTTTCATTGGAAATCTCATCAACCAATTTGGTATTTTGTAAATGTCCAGTACAAACCATGTTGGCTGCATTATCTATAGTAATTGTATTAATTTGATTTAAGGACACTTCGTATGACTGCAGAATTTCCAAAATGGTGATCGTTAAGTTGATGCTGGAATGTTGGATGTGAACTTCAGTGACGACCTTTATATTGTCCTGATCCCAGTATTGGGCGTTAATGCCAATAATAGACCTTTATATTGTCCTGATCCCAGTATTGGGCGTTAATGCCAATAATAGACCTATCGAGTCTGCTCACGCAATCGACTTTCATAGAGAAGATTCTGAAAATAAATCAATTCAAATACATACGGTTGCATTTCTTCTAAATATATTTACATTTGGTTGTATAACTATATTCTGTTTATGAATAAAGACTTACAACTCAAGTATACATACATAAACTTCCATACACATACATTTGTACTTGCACGTACACTGTACACACAGGCAATTCATGAGCACATTCAAATATCTGTATCTACATAAGTACAGGCTCGTCGGCAAAAAGTAGTCCGTTAATAATGACAATAATAACAACAACAAGCAAGCACACACTGAAGAGTAAAAGCATAACAGACGACGAGACCGCCTTATATTATTGCATCATGAATTGTACAATGTATGATTTGCCTGTTTGTTCCTACGTAAGCTTGAATACTTTTTCTACTCACCGATTTCTTAAGTCATTTTTTTATGTAGGATCGCAACTGCAATGCTCTTTGCACAATTTCGTCCCGAATATTTTTTCGGTTGACCCTTACTCCGAGCACTTGACATAAAGGATCTATGATTTTTTTAAATTCACTGTCATCCAGGGGTTTAAGAGGCCTTCCATTCTTGGTCACAATTTCTACAAAGGCATCCATCAAAGTTTTTTATGTAATTTGCACTTGATGGTGATCAGCCGGGGACGGTTGGACAAATTTTGTCATCAATTGCTGGCTGTTGTTGTGATCTAGTTTCTTTTTCATTTTTTCCACTTCCAGGAATTCACTTTCATGTTTTCGTTTCAAATGGCGTAATAAATTCTCAGAATGTTTGCCGGTCATTTGCTCGTTGCATGATTTGCACGAGCTTGT
Organism: Lordiphosa andalusiaca; assembly: GCA_035044965.1. Classification (NCBI taxonomy): domain Eukaryota; kingdom Metazoa; phylum Arthropoda; class Insecta; order Diptera; family Drosophilidae; genus Lordiphosa; species Lordiphosa andalusiaca. The sequence goes on along the minus strand of JAWNNM010003663.1, from coordinate 317,126 downwards.
TTTATTTTGTTTATCAAAATCAAAAAACTGATGTACGGGATGTTTCGACATTGCAGTCTGAATTTATTTTGTTTTTTATATAAGCTTTGGCTACAGGTTTTGGTTTTACTAATATTGCTGATAATTTCTGGCACGTCCAGAGTTGCAAAAAATAGTACTGCAAAACTTCAAAATGTGCAATCTACATTCTTATGTACATGCAGTGTTTTTAAAATCACCAATCACATGTAAATAAAATGTAACTTAAAAATAAGTAAATATAAGCTAGAAGTTACTTGCGTTCTACTTGCGAAATGAAAAGCTGCACAAACATTAATTTTGGACAACTTCTGCCTGCTGCTGATTTATACTTATATTGCGCAAATGGCTTATAGATGTTATTGGGCTGCCACCCGATGCATATTGTGTCATGCTATTGTTTATCGATAAAGCTAGGTGTCCATCTCTAGTTTCATAGAAGCTCACCTCTAATAGTTTTGTTTACAAATTTAACTTGGAAGGGAATTTTCAAGTTAATAAACAGCGAAGAGTTTTGTTGGCCTCCGACGTTGTAACAGCTGCTACAATACCGCGATAGTGAAGGCAACCAAGGTTCGGCAGAGTTAGGTTAATCCTTACTTGCATAAAAAAATTCAATAGGAGGCAGATATATGAAGTAAGTAAACCGCATATAAATGAATGGTTTTGAGGTCCATGGTGACCTTTATTTTTATTTTTTTTTAGTAATTTGTTCAAAAAGGCAAATGGTGATCAATGAAAACGACTGGGAAAATGGCTAAATTGACTGTTTGGGCCATGGCATCTCGTATTTATTTACTTATGATTGATTAGGAGATGTCGTCCACAACTTGGGGCGACAAAAAAGTCCCAAAACCAAGTTAAATAGATTGAAGGACGCTTCTGGACGTATTTAGTAATCAGGCTTATTTATCGATCCGCCCCGGGTAAAGATCGGATGAACGGCCGGCTGCTACTGCAGCATCTTACATATTTGAATCGTCCGAAATATTTCTTAACCCATCAGCGATCATCTGGGTATGCACCATTCGCACTTGCTATCGACGAAATAATAAGCTGAGAATTGGCCCACTATTTGCAAGTAACTCAATGCGTAGCTAAGTTGAACCGAACCGAACTATTTTAAATTTCGGTTTTTGGTTCGGTTCAGCATTTTTAAAAACACACCGGTTCGGTTTACGGTTCGGTTCACGAGCTCAAAATTGCGGTTCGGTTCGGTTTGGTTCGGTTCGGTTCAGAACCGGTTTGCATCCCTGCTTGTAATAATCGCACACAGTTGTAAAAGGAGGATTTGATCTATGTAATTGCTTTTCGGCAGTTCTCGGTGTAGTAATTTCAATAGAAGACTTGTTTGCCAATTCAGAGGCTTCTTTGAAAATATTATTAAACACTACATCAGCGGTCGATCTATGCATCTCAAATATTTCTAAAATGTTTCTCATATGCTCGGCGCATTTAATGATGTCAATACTTTTCGATTGCATTATGATGACGACTGGTTCAAGTACTGCGTAGTATTTTGTAATTATGCAGAGACATATAATAAATACACTTCTACAAGCAGCACTGTGTAGCTGATATGCAAGCTTTCTGGTGGAAGCATTTCCCTCAATACTTAATTTTTCTAAGCCAACAATTTCCATAAAAATTTGTTGAAATCGCTAGTGCTGGCATATTTTTCCGACCACCGTGTTTCACAAAATGAGTGAATATTTGGAACACATTGTGTTCTGATTACAGATTCTTTAAAAAAGTTTATGATGTCTTTTATGGTAGAAATAGTGTTTCGAATTTCTGGCACAGCGTTTAGATCATTCACCACCAAATTAAGCCTGTGACTGGCACAATGGAAATAAAAACTTTTGGGAAATGATTGCTTTAAAATTTTCTGCACACCACCAGTTTTTCCAGCCATTGTAGCACATCCATCAAAACCTTGTCCGACACACTTTGAAGGATCAAGATTCATTTCGGTTACAAAAGCCTTTATGGTGGCTGCTATATTTTGTGCGTTCATTGACTTGAGCTCAGCAAAGCGGACGAGCTCTTCCCGAATTACCATCTGATCTTTATTAAAAAATCGAATGCCAATAGATAGTTGCTCCTTTCCAGACAAATCTGCTGTCTCATCCGCTAAAATACTGTATGCTGCAGATTATTTAATGTCTTCACATTTGTAGGATTTTAGTACTTTAGAGCATATTTGGATCAGCTCATTCTGTATTTGCGGCGACATGTAAGTTGCATTTTGTTTGCCCTCAAAATTTTTTAATGCTTCATCACCAGCTTCAAGTCTCAGCATTAGCAAATCATGCAAAATACCTGAAAACAAGGTGAACGCTACTAAATATTAATGTTTCCAGCCTCAAATTAGACTATTACTACCGTTATCATGTAATTTTTCCCGAAGTGGAAGATCATGCGTACCACTAAAAATTATTGTAGAAAGAATAGATTTTAAAAACTGCCTATTTTCAGCAATAATTAATTCATGGGCACTTTTTAATTGGACGTCAACTGGCTTCTGTGTCAAAAACGAATTGGCTGATTGTGTGGCCTCCATATGGACGTTAGATGCAGCGTGAGACTTGCAGTGTTCATGCACTTTCTTGTAGTTTACAAGCGGTTTTACCACAAACGAAGAATCGACTCCACGTATTTTTACCGGCTTAAACAAAACACAGTATATACAAAAAGCTCCTTTCCAGTTGCGTGAATAAGCCATCCAGGGCTTATACAATTCAAGCCAATTGAACTTGAATTTGCGCTTAAGGTTTTTTAGGCTGGCGTCGGCAGCAAAGTCATAGTTAGGTTGAGGCGCCCAGCAGTTAGAGAGAAGCTCATGCTTTTGGGCGTAAGTCATGACACTAGTTTGACTTATCCACACGCCTATATCATTAGGATGGCATTCATCTTCGTCCGTGTTGGCTGCACGTTCAGGACTCTTTTTGTTTTCATCTGAATCACTTGGGCTGTGTCTCCGCTTTGAAGCTACATCAAAATTGTATATTGTAGTTATAAACGATTGCATGATTACAGCACATATACATGCATAAGTACTTACAAGAATTAGTTGAAAAAAACTTCCGAATGTCCATTTGATTTTATTTCTTTTTAGTAAAAAGTTTTTACACAAAGTATGGAATACAGCCTTTGGTTTGGCTACGTTCGTCGAGTTTTGTCATGTATTTTAGGGGTGGGACTTTATACGATACACAATTATCCATCGATTCTATCGATATCATATGAAAAGGCATTTCTAGTATGTATAATGGCCACTATTTGAACAGATTAAAGTAACCGTATATTTTTACAAGCCAATTAAAATTATTTTAATTATTTTTATTTAATCAAAATCAAAAGCACTTGCAGGAATACCCCTAATAATTTTCAATTTAAATAAGTAACTGGGAGTAGAAATATCAATGTAATAAAAGGGGTATTTCAGCAAGTGATTTTGATTCTGATTTTGATTTTAGTTTTGGCAGCTTAAAGGAGTCAAAACTAAATATAATGGATGATTATACACTAAGAGAATGTGGGTCATGGATGTCTGTGTGCGTTATATTACATATTATTATTATGCAAAATAACAGTGATGACAATTTTAACATAGGTTTAATCTCATATACCGAGGATGGCAGAAATGATGCCGACGCTGGCGAAATAATATCGTCAAATAATAGAGAAGAAAAACGAAAACTAATATGTATATCGTTTGATGAACATCGAAAAAATAAAAAGCTTTTAATTTCATTGAAATCTTAGTAAGATTTTTACTTTTCAGCAGCAACTGCTGCTATCGATAAGCAATTGTTCAGATATGCAGCAACGCCATAATAAATTTGTTGTAGCATGAAAAAACGCAAAAGCGGAAAACAGTCGCTAACCACTTCTGTCGCGACGGATCAGCTGCCGACATGCACTTTTTTTCTGACAGCAGCAGCCGCCGACTTGCTCTGCTCCGGCATGGCAAATGATAAATATCTTCAACCGTTTTTAAAGATATGGCTATGGATTCTTTCCGGATTTGGAATGGGAATGTAGCAGGCGAACCAAAACCACAGCTTATGTTATAAACCGAAATTAAAATCAAAATCAGATTCAAAATCACTTCCAGGAATAGGGGTACTATAGTTAAATATGTTATTCGTATATTTAAAGAGTGTACACTTCAAATTTAATGTCATCAATAATTAAATTAATCATTGCTAATAGTTCAAAACTTCTTTTTTCTTATTTAAAAATTTTGGCACCCAACTTATACTCACTCAATTAACTTTGTAATGGAATCCAGAAGTATAATTCTTTTAGATTAGATTCTGAAAAACTGCGAATTATGTTAATTTTTATAAAGTTTTAAACTTACTCTGGGGGGGACTCGAACTCGGGACCTCTGGACTTCAATTCGAATGAATTGCCGTCTCTAACAGTTGTGTCATCGCGTATTCTGGATGATTGGCGGCTAAAATACTACTTAAATTGAATAGCCTAAATTATTCATTAATATCTTTGTGGCACTCTGCAAATTTACGGCCGCTTGTAATTCTCAAGTTGGAATACCCCGCATTGGTAATATAAAAGGATTATCTCAAAATCAGGGCTGCCAATTTGGCTTTTTTCCCGTCAAAACTGTCTTTTTTTGAAGGCCAACTGCGGGAAAAATTTGTGAATTGCGGGAAGCGGGAATTCTAGCTTTTTTAGAAATTCACTTGGCTTTTTCCCGATTTTTTTTTATGTTGTAAGCACTTAAGTACAAAATTTGAAAAAAGTGGCAGCTTTACGATAGTTACAAACAAACCATAAAATGTGGTGCGTATCGATTGTTTTTCTCGATATACGCTATTGTCATCACTTGCTAACTGTTCCATCTTTATATCAAAAGTGCGCGTAAATTGTGAGCAAGTTTTGATATGCCTAAAGAATATAAGCAAAAATGCCGCGATGTGTGGCTTAAAAGTGATGAATTCAAGGCGTGGATTCGCAGAGACGAAACAGACCAGCAGAGGGTTTATTGCAGCTATCTGCGAGCTCATGCTGCAACAAAGAAGCACACAAGTGCAATGAGTGGCTTTACCCAGGCGAACAAGCTCAACTTTGCAAGTGCAACAGATAATTATAATGTGCAAATTAAGGAAGCATCACTGTGCCTTTTTATTGCACAGCATACAGCAATGGCACAAATTGACCACTTGGGGAGCCTGTGCAAAAAACGGTTCAACGCGGCGAATATAAATCTGCACCGGACAAAATGCACCAACATTTTAAAAAATGTATTAGGACCACACTTTTCTGAAGACTTACGCGAAGATATCGGAGAATCAAAATTCAGCCTCCTCCTCGACGAGTCCACAGACATAAGCGTTACAAAACTTCTAGGTATGTATTATTGACATAATTTTTAATAAGAATTACTTTTATTGAATTAAATATTTTTTAAATTTATTTTGTGAATGTATATATATTTATGTAGGTGTGGTCATCAATTATTTTTCGTTGCGACGGGGTGTATTCGTCTCTACGTTTTTAAAAATTGTAGCTTTAGAAAGTGGAAATGCCGAAGCCATTGTCGACAGCGTCAAAAATGTATTATCATTCTGTAAATTAGATATAAAAAATCTGATTGGTATTGGGACAGACAATGCCAATGTCATGACAGGCCGAAACCATAGTGTTTTCACAGAGTTGAAAAAGGAAACTCCAACGCTAATTTTGATAAGATGTGTGTGCCATTCTGTGCAGTTGGCTATTAGTCAAGTATGTAAACATCACCTCCCAGAGAATTTGGATTTTTTAATCTATGAAACGTTTAACTGGTTTTCAAAGAGTTCAAGGCGTCAAACAGAATATCAGAAAATTTATAAATATTTAAACGATGATAAGGTATTTCAAACTATTGTTACAGACACTTGAATTTCTGTCTTAACATTTATGTATTGTTTTTTAAGTGTTCGTGGGTAGTCCGTTTATTAACTTTATTGTGCCAATTATGTACTGTTTGTCCTGTGTGAATTGTCCTGAATTTTGTTTTAAACAGCGTGAATTATTGTTTCAATAACATTTTTATTGTATAAATTAAATTTATGTAACTATTTTAATTATGTACATTTTTTCTAAAAGGTTCCTTTGAAAATACCCAGAGTCAGCGACACAAGGTGGTTGTCGATTGAATTGGCAGTGTCGAGAATATTGGATCAGTGGGAAGAGCACTTTGGCTTTGCTGCAACTAATGAAAAGTGCTTTAAAGCCCAAATGCTGCACCAGCAATTCAGCGATGACGTTAATTATCTGTACCTGATTTTTTTAAAGCCAATTCTTTGCGACTTGCGTTGGTGTTGTTGCTTTGAAATGACTTGTTCACCTTTTGCAACAGAATTGCTAAATGATTTGGAGTTTGCCATAAATTCCCTAAAGAATAGAGTTATACCACCAGGAGTTGAATTTGATTTATTTGAAACTGACGATATTGAGAAGTATGCGGACACAACTCTCCAGAAGGACTACGATTTCGAAAAAGAGATAAAGTCCCTGAATATTGATCAAAATAAAGAAAAAGAAATTCGGGACCGCTGCACAGATTTTACAATTGAATTGATTAAACAATTAAAACAGAGGTAAGCAATTTTGTGTTATTTTTTATAAGCGACTAATTAGTTTGGTTATTACTTTTAGGCTACCGGATAACTTTAAAATTTTAAAGCAGATTGATGCTTTTTCCGTAACAAAGATATTGTGCGCGGTGAAGAAAAATATCACAGAAATTTTGGAGTTGCTGGAAGTTGAGAATATTTCTGAAATTATACGCCAATACAACAACATCAATTTAGTCAAGTGGGACAATATCAGCGACACAAACAAATTTTGGTTTGAGGTGCTTAACTTTAAAGATTCTGGTGGTAACCGCAGATTTTTTGAGTTGGCAACTGTGGCCATCCAAATGTTGTGTTTGCCCTGGTCAAACGCGGAAATAGAAAGGGCTTTTAGCCAGGTTAACTTAATTAAATCCAAATTAAGGAATTCGATGGACCTCAGCACGACTAACAGCATTCTATGCATAAGGTAAAGTGTTAATTTTAAACAAAAGATATAATACTGTTTTCATTATTATTTTAATATACAGATACGGTTTGCGAAGGATCGGAAAATGCTGCGTCGACTATGAAGTGCCTACACAATATCTGCGTATGATAGGCACAAATATGTCATACGCAAATGAAGAGGAAGAAAATATTGATAATATAATGGAAATTTTGTAAAAAAAAAGAAAATAAACAAAGTAAACTGTTATTTTTTTTTGAGATTTTTCGCATTTTTGATCAAATTTATTCAGCTTTTTTTTTGGATTTTTAGATCATTTTTGTTGGCTTTTTTTCTCATTCTTCCAGTCAAAAACAGCTTTTTTTGCTGGTCAAAAGTTGGCAGCACTGCTCAAAATCGACGATTTAATATGTTTTTACTCAATTCAAAGTGCTTTTTAGTTAATTTAAATCAGGGATGCAAACCGGTTCTGAACCGAACCGGTTTTGAACCGAACCGAACCGCTTATTCCAGCCGGTGAACCGAACCGCAAACCGAACCGACTTCCTTTCAGAATTGCTGAACCGAACCGAAAACCACAATTAAAAACGGTTCGGTTCGGTTCAGTTCTCTTACTGAAATCATGCTTAAAATCAACTAAGGTCATGACGTAGTAAGACATGTCAGAGTAAAATCCATGGCTAAAGTTCATAAAAATGATGTCATGAATTCGGGACCAGCCCGTTCCTTTCTGAGCTGATTCAGCTATGATTCAGTTCTGAGGGAAATGATAAATATAATAATTAAGATGCATAGTACTTATTCTTTTCTAGCAAACATTCTCAATTTTCGAAAGTATTCATCTAGGAACTTATAGACGACTCCTGGAAATCCGACATAATAAGCATTGGAAATACTTCTAAGGATTTTAAAAATATTTAAATGGATTATAAGAATTAAATTTCAAAAGTGTTCGACAAGTCACATTACTACAACAATCATAATATTTCATAATGTGCCTTTGTGAACCACTGAACCGAACCGTAACCGCGGTTCATTTAACTCCAAAAACCATGTAATGAACCGAACCGGCGGTTCAGAAACTGTATGAACCACTGAACCGAACCAGTCCTTATTTTCGAGTGGTTTGCATCCCTGATTTAAATCATACCTGTTAAGTTTCCATTAGAATTACTAATCAATTAAATTATTTTTGGAAAATAGTCGTAGTGATTTATAGTTGGCTGGTGAAAAATGTATGATTATTTAATGATTACGATTACAAATAATCAAAAATAATGGAAAATTACCATAAATTATTAAAAATAATTGAAAATAATGGAAAATAATCGTTCTAATGTTTTCCATTATTTCGACTATTTGAAACTATTTTGAGAGAAATAAATTATTTTCAACATCACATTTAATAACAACAATGTTTCTGTATGAGATTGGCTTACAACATATTAACAAGAACGTGTTAATTATTACATGTTTTCACATTTAATTAAACACAAACATTAAACATATTCATTATTTTTTTTTTGGTCTTCTGTTCGCTGCCTATGCCAATTCTTATTGGATTTTATAGCTTGCGCTGCATTCGCGGTTCCGTATTGAAAGTGAAACAGTTTCAAAAAACATATAAGCTAAATTAATGCCTATTAATAACAAGTGAACACGTTGTATTGCATTTACACCAGTCGGCTTATTTATTTTGACAACATTTAATGTAATATCTACTTATTGTTTAAACTTACCTTATAAAAAGTTTGATATCAATGGTCATTTAATTTCGGTTTGAATGATACAATATTTTTCTTAACTTATTAAGTACTCATTGAAAGTTTTCAATTCTCGTAAAAGTCTTGTTAAATACGCTTTGTCACTTTTGTCACCTATGTATGATTGAATGATGTACAAAAACATTTTTAATTTAGGTAAAAATGTCTCAGTCCATTTTCGAGAGCGATTGCTACTTTTCAGCAGATGATGCTTTGGAAGATCCAGACTTCCTGCCTTCAACAAGCACGAGGAAAAGGCGCCTAATAGGGGGAGAGTCCCAACCATCGCACAAAAAAATTTGTTTGGAATCCCCAACTGATTTGCAACAGTTAATTATACTCTGTACCGAAGGTACATAGAGTATTATAAGTTTGTGCAAAAGTATGTAACATCCAGAAGGAAGCATCTCCGACCCCATAAAGTATATATATTCTTGATCAGCATCAACAGCCGAGTCGATATAGCCATGTCCGTCTGTCCGTCTGTCCGTCCGTCCGTCTGTCCGTCTGTCTGTCCGTATGAACGCACAGATCTCAGAGATGGTAAGAGATAGAGGTTTGACATATGCTTCTTATGTCTGCAGGCAGATCAAGTTTATTTTCAATTTTGGCCACGCCCCCTCCCGCCCCCGCAATTTAGAAAAAACGTCATATCTCCCACAGTTTTGAAGATAGATGGCTTGTTCCTTCTGGACATATTTAGTTTTTAGGATAACTTATCAATCCGCCAAAGGAATGAAGAAGATCGGATGAACGGTTTTCGAGTTATGATCAAAAGACAAATTTTCTTGGTACAGAGTATGTTATAGTCGGGCTTGACCAACTTTCTTTCTTGTTTTTAAAAGCGAAAGGTTTGAACAACATACTTTTTATATACATATGTATATTTATTAATTTAATTTGTAGGTTTCAGATAAGACAACGTGAGCTAAGTATGTTGCATGCAAACGTCAAATTAGAGGGCGCAATGGAGTTTCGTCAAACTTCATAACACATTTGCGGGTTAAACATACCGATCTGTTCACGAAGTACAAAACTCTGAAGACCGGCAAAGTTTCTGGGGAAAACGCGCAAATACAGTTTAACAAGAAGCTTCTGCACGCAATTGTTGACTGCGCTTTGCCTGTTTCCATTCTGGGCAAGAAATCGTTCATTGACCTCTTTGAGCATAACGCCTTGGAGGCCATGAGCAGGCAAACAGCCGTAGTCAAACTTACTGACAAATATGCCAATATGCTTGAGAAAATCAAAGCACAAATTTCTTCAGCAAGCTATTTTTGTACTACGGCTGATATTTGGTCAGGAAACCGCCGTAGCTTTCTTGGTTACACGTGCCATTGGCTAACAGAAAAGCTCGAACGGAAATCGGTTGCGTTAGCATGCAGAAGAATGTTTGGCGTACATTCCTCAGAAAAAGTGGCCGAGATGATCTCGGAAATAAACAGCTCGTTCGGACTTAAAAGCAACATAATTATGACGGTCACTGACAACGGCTCGAACTTTGTTTAGGCCTTCAAGGATTATGGAATCGAAAATGACGTGGAAGTTCCCGAAAATATAAATGAAGACGATATGCTCATTTTCGAAAATGATTAGTTTTTGGCCAAGCATCAGAGGTGTTGCAGCCATACACTTAATTTGCTTGCGTCAACGGACTTTGAAAAGATTCTAAAGACGAATCAGCCGCTGTATATCCAGCATAAGATTGTAATATGGAATTGTATTAAGTGTAAAAATTATTTTAAAAATTTTTTTATTGTTCTTTTTCAGGCATTGGACAAATGCAATAGCCTGTGGAAAAAATGCAGATGGCCAAAGTCATCTGAAATAATTGTGGAACATTTGGGATCTTCGACATCCAGTACCTGAACATGTTCGCTTTGGTGATGGAACCAATTTCAAAGGCGCTGGATTTTCATCAAGGAAAAAACGTAAAAATCCGAAACTATGGTAATATAAATTATAATAGATATTAAAAAACTTTTAGGTCTAATTAATTTTTTAATATCATTCAATATAGGCTACCTTATTCCGAGTTTAATGACGTTGAGCAATAGGTTGCAGAAACTATCTAAGAGCGAGGAACTGCAATCTATATGCTCTGTCATACTAAAAGTTGATGAAAAGTTACGAGAGCGGTTTAAGGACTATTTCTTGTTGACGGCAGAAGCACACACAGCAATTGCAGCTGCGGTGCTTACCCCGTGCATAAAATTGAAATGGGTGAAGGTTTTGCACAAACTGAACCCGGAGCGTAAAGAAGAAAAAGTTCGGGATATTGTTTTGGACGCAATAGCCAATTTTTTTTCAAAGCACTCAACAAAATTCAATTTTCACACGAGTGCAACAAGCAATAGTTGTCCTGACATTGCACAAAACTTTGATTTTGACATTGAATGTGAGTAAATCTGTCTGTTTGTTTCAATTTGTAACAACTTTCAATCTATTTTCTTTTGAAGATGATGAAAACGCAAGTGCATCTTCTCAAAATGAACTACGCCGTGCATCTTCTCAAGATGAACTGGCTAAAATATGGCATTTTAATAGAAGCGTCTATTGCTTTCAACACGCCTTTAACAACTTCGGCTCCTGTAGAGCGTCTGTTTTCATTTGCTGGTATTATAAACAGCCCTAGGCGCCAATCATTGTCTGATTTTTCATTCGAAAAATTAGTTTTAATGAAGGCAAACCCTAAATATGTTTAATGTTTGAGTTTAATTTAATGTGAAAACATGTAATTTAATACGTTCTTGTTAATATGTTGTAAGCCAATCTCGTACAGAAACATTGTTGTTATTAAATGTGATGTTGAAAATAATTTTTTTCTCTCTAAATAGTCTCAAATAGTTGAAATAATGGAAAATATTAAAACGATTATTTTCCATTATTTTCCATTATTTTCAATTATTTTTATTAATTTATGCTAATTTTCCATTATTTTTGATTATTTGTAATCGTAATCATTAAATAATTGTGTGAAACCGAAAATAATCGCAATTTAATCATTAATTTAACTTTAAAACAAAACTAATCTAATTAATAATGACTACAATTAATAATCATTATATAACAGGTATGATTTAAGTATGTACAAAAGGGGCATAGTAAGAACCTATATGATCGTGTTAGGTTTTTACTATGCAGGGAAAACCCTGGGTGTATGAAAAAATATAACATTGAGCCCCAGATAGTATCATTTGTTTTTCTGTGTAGTTTTTCGATCGATCGTTCCAATGGCAGCTATATGTTACAGTCATCCGATCCGGCCGGTTCCGACAAATGTGCAGCGTATTTGTACTAAAAGACTGCGATAACATTAAACCCAACGATGGAGATAGCAAAGAAACAGTCGGCTCGTCATGCTGATTAAGAATATATATATATGTGGTCGGAACTGCTTCCTTTTGTGCGTTACAAACATCGGAACAATTTCATTACACCCTCTGCAATTGTATAAAAATTACAATTAGCCAAATTCCATCTCTGCGATTTTTGCCCTTCTTGGTACACTTGTCACACACAAATTCTGAAGTCCGTTTAGAAATACGCTCTCGCATTTTAAGTGCAGTCCCAACTCAAACGTCGGCTTTTTTGGATCCTAGAAACGAAATATTTTTGATCGTAGAACAAAAGCAGTTTGCAAAGAAACACGTTTCAGAATTATATAATCCCCAAAAGGAATAAATGGACGAAAGCAAAAATAGTTCTTTACCATGTTCATCTTCTGATGAACATGAAATGGAATCTATAGCTAAGGGTGCGTTCACACACACTGGCAATTTGTCACGTGTAGACACATGCCAGTATATTGCCAGTGTAGTGCCAGTTGAATGAATGGTATATGCCGAGAGAAATCTGTCACCTTGCGTAAACACCTAGCCCGATTTATCTGGCGACATTGGTCAGTATTATTTCTATGTCAGGGCGACCGGTCATACACTGCCAATCCTTTTTTTTTTGTCAAAATAAAAAGTTCAATGCTAATTCCCATTACGTAAGTTATTTAATTTGGTAAACAATCTCTTTATTGACTACTTCAATGGAGCGGGAAAGTCTATGGGACACTGGTCACATTCAATACAAGGATGCCAAAATGCGGGAGGGAGCATTCCAAGAAATCTGCGATTTTTTAAACGCACTGCGGCCGACTGTACAGCTAAGACCCGATTTCTCAAAGGTTACGGTTAGCCAACCACCGGTCAGATTTGACCGTCAAGATGACGAGCGGTCGGTCAAGTCATTTGCTTTTCTCAGCAGCAGTTTCGCCTGATATCGATGCCTATCGCTGCTTCAGGGTGACCATATCGTTTGACTAAACTAACGAGTGAACAGCTGACTCGGCTTGGTTTGTTTGTTTTTTACTGCAATTGGTTGTTGCTGCTCATTGTTTTGCGTAAAAGTTTATTGAAATTATTTGCTATGATGATGAGTGAAAGTAATAGTTCAAAAAGACCCAGAGCGAAAAACTTTTCGGTGGCTGAGGAGCATTTGTTGGTGGATCTTGTTGAGTCAAACAAATATGTATTAGAGAACAAGAAGAGTGATTCGGTGACTTGGAAGCAGAATACCGAGGCTTGGCAGAGGCTTGAGAATCAATTTGCTGCTCAATCCGGAATTCACCGCCCTTGGAAAGCCCTAGGGGATAAATTCGACAATTTAAAAAAAAATACCGAAAAGAATTCGCAATCGAGAAGCGGTAGACATATCGCACGGGTGGCGGCTTAGCCAGCACATCGGGAGTCTCAACAATCTCCCAAAAAATTAGTGGCATGATCCAAATTTCAGCCACAGGATTGGAAAGCGAGGTTGATGATGATGGTACGTTTTAATTCATTATTTGTCATCTTTACAAATATTTATTTGACTTCCAACTTTTTATCACAGTTCAATCAATCAGCATCTGCATGTGATGGTAAGTTCCCGTACAAACAAAAGGTTGCTTCCTGTTCTTCTGTAATTACACTTTTTTATTCAAGGTAACAATAATGAAAGCATGTCAAACTATTACAAGGAGTCTGATGTTAGCATGCAACAAGTAAGAGGCCCAGTGAATTATATAAAGATAGTTAAATATGTTTAAGCATATTCAATGAATTTCAGGGTTATACTTCGGATTTGGATGAGCCAAGTCAAGATGGGAACAGCTGACACTTCAGGTCGTCAAACGGAGGCCAGTTGGAATCCTGCCCCTTGGAATCCTGCCAAGCTGAGAGAGAAGAAGTCTCAGAAGCTAATGGTCTGCATGCGCAAAAAAACTCTGGAGGAAGAGAAGTGCTATCTCCTGAAGCTTCAGCTGGAAGGCTGAAATTGAAGGCTGGAATGAAAAATAAAAAGAAATACATAAATAAAGATTGAATTACATTTATAAAGAAAAGTAGACTCACGTTGAGAAATAATTAGCAATCAAAATTTGCCTGGCTCTTCCAGTAATTTAATCAACTCCAGCGTCGTCAACTGGCTGAACTATTTCATCTTCCGAAGGCAGGGTATCATTTTCAAGTATAGCAGTTTTGTGCAAGACACCGCAAGCTACTATTACTTCCATTGCCGTATTCAGAGATATACGCATCCCCATTGACAGCACTGGAAATCGCCTTTTCGAAACGCCAAAACAGCGCTCAATCACATTTCTCGTTCGGATTTGAGACTCATTATAAAGTTTCTCTGCTTCAGTGGTAGGATTTTGTAGTGGTGTCATCATATAGTCAGATGACTTATACCCACCATCTCCCAAAATGTAGTGGTTTTGGAATTCACCATTGTTCAGCCTAAATTTCAAGCGGCTATTACTAAACACGGTGGTGCCACGTGAAGATCCTGGCCACCTTGCAACCACATTTGTAAGCATAAGCTTAGCATCGCACACAGCTTGAACATTAAAGAAACATGAGAAGTATCCCTTTCGGTTGCGGAATATTCCTGCATTTTCACCTCCAGGTGATTGAATTCGGATATGGGTGCAGTCGATAGCCCCAATAACTTTGTGAAATTTCAATATCTGAAAGAAGCCAATTGACAGTTCCCTGCATTCTTTCAACATCCATTGAAATATATTCCCTTGCCAGTAATGCTATAACGCTGACTCCACAGAAGTCACCTGCAGTAATGAGAAAGCTGCCACTGGCATAAAAACGCAACTCTGACAACACTGCATTGTTCCTGTTGACAATCATTGTCTGGATTAATTGAATCGCAACTTGAGTTAACGATTTACCTGTTAGATTGAGAAGACACTTGATCTCTAATCCCAGCAAGAATTATTTTACATGTTGATTTTGTCAACCTGAATCGTTGAACAAATTTGGCATCATCCAGATCAGTAAAATATAATAATTAGGCCTCTCCCTGTACTCTCTTGCATTATTTATTCGTTGCGCTGCCTCTTAAAATTGCATTTCCATTGCATGGTTTTGAAAAGTTCGTTTATTCATAAACATTTTATTTTGCAGCAAATAATAAAATAAACGAAGCAATTGCGGGGCCAGCTGTTTGTATATCGATACAAAATATCGACAATTCTTCGGGACTGAGCTCGCGGTTAAAGTTGACCGGTGGATGAGCAGCGGCTTAAATAATTCTTCCGGTTACGCCACACACATCATGAGACACTCAAATTCGGTTAAACTGCCTGTCAAGTTCACCAACCCGACTTTGAGAAATCGGGCCTAAGTGGGACAACTTGCGGGCCCAATACAGAATGCATTATGTCAAGAAAAGCAACCAAAAAAGTGGGCAAGGGAAGTATATTGTGAGATGGCAACACTTTGAAGGAATGAATTTTTTACAGTCAGTTTACGAACCCCGCAAAACTATAAGCAATATGGTACGTCAATGTATTCGGTATTATATTTTATTAAATTGCCATGCAAGTTCACTCTGCGCTGAAACAAAATATTCTTCCAGCTCACGCTGAATATTTATGACGCGTGAACCTATATCTTCGTTTTGTGCTATCACTGGGGATGACCATTTGGCACCTTAGATGGCAATTTGAATCATTTCGCCAGGTATAGTTTGGACTTCCCTGTCGAAATCTTCCGACAGCACATAGCTTTGTGATCCGCTAGACACAAGAAAATTATGTAACGCACAGATGATAAAATGACTCTCAACTTCGGGCTGTTCTAGCTAAATGGGTTTTCTTAAAATTAAGATTAATTAAAATTCCAAATAAATTTTCAACTATGCGACATGCTCGTGAAATTCGATAAGTATAAACTCCACTGAACTTAATTATCCACCTTTCACGGGTTTCATGATATACGACCTTAGAGCAACAGCGTCATCGGCGACAATGCTATGCGTCAATAGTTCCAATACAATTTAGAAGATTACACTTAAATTCAAATGAGTTTGCAATTCTTAGCCACTCTCCCCTTGTATTTGGCATCTAAAATATCATGATACTAATGAAACCTTTCAATTTTAGGATCAAGACTTCCCAAATTTAGAGGAAGAGAGCACCCGCAGTTCTTTGTCAACTGTTGGAGAAGACAGATATCAAGGAATGATGAACAAAGCCATCACAATTTTGGACCAGAAAGCAGATTCAGCCAAAATTTTCAGCGATTTTGGAGCCGATAGATTGCGGCATCTCTCACCAAACTCAGGGGAGCAAAAAAAATCGACTATAAGAATCTTTCTTGAATTAAAAAAACCAAACTAAAATGAACTTTAAATAATCGGTATTTAAGACATACAGAAACGGCAAAATTTTGGAATTATAACACAGTACTTTATGAGATTATAAATAACGTACTTATACTTGCATAAATGTCACCTGCAATTGATAAAAACAAATGCCCATGAATTGTAATGTGTGTTTGCATCAATGTCGCCAATTTAGCCCTTTTGGCACTACTGATTTACACCTCTACATCCATATAAATAAAATGATAGCATAGGACACCATGAGAAATGGAACCGAAATGATATCTCACCTCTGTCTTTTCACAAAGCAGTCTTTGCTCAACCAGTGAGAGTTTAGTTTCGATTTTTTTGTTTAACTGTCCCCTTGAGACGCTTTTCTGTTCAGAATCTGACGAAGTTTCTTTTGCCTCAAAAAAGTTCAAGTCTGTGTTAATTTTGTTCGTAATGAGTCGTAAAATAAATAAAAAGTCAATTTTTTTTTTAAATTTGATGAAGCAAACGAAGAGGCAATACTTGAGTCTGTCGTGAAAATGGTTTTCACTGACGGCAGGCCGTTTTGACTTTTGGTAAGCGAATTCCTTCTAAGCCTCATATATAATGCCCTGAAGAAGACTCCGATTACTTCGAGAAATATAATGGATCATATCGGAATAAAAGAGCTGTCCATAAAGAAGCCATAAAGGCTTCCGTAAAGCGCAAGCTCATATAGCTCAAAATAGACGTTGCGACGAGACTTGAAAAATCTATTTTGGGAGTCAATTTGCAAATAATGAATTCCACTTTAACCAAGACTGACATTATCGTGAAAACGCTTGGGTTGATCCAGCTATTTGAGTCGCATACTGGAATCTAATATCATTCAGACGTACTTTAAGGCCCGGCCCGGTAAGGCACGAAAAAGCTCGAAAAAGTATTTATGTGAATAATAACACATCAAATAGCTTTAAGCACACGGGAAATAAATGTTGAAATGCAATGTTTTCAGAGTTTCTTGATTCAATTCTCACGAAGAGACAAAAAGTCGAAAAAAACAATTATTAATACCCACACAGAAAAAAAAGATCACGATATTTAGTATCAATCGGGTAATTTTCGGTATCGAATCGGCCTTCATCTGAAGAATACCCGGTTGATATGATCGAAAATATCACTCGTACATTTCGAACATATCAATGTGAAATGTTTCAGATCAACAATCTGATATTTGTTAATATCCCTGATCTATTTTTATAGTATCAATATTTTTATAGTATCAATATTTTTATAATATCAAAGTGGTATTATTGCTTAATGTATTATTATGTATCAAAGCTATATTTGTATAGTATCCATTGGACATGGTTCAAATGTCAAAGATATACTAGAATTAAAATTAGTGACTGGTCCCGAAAAGTTGCGTTTGTTCACAACTGGAAACAACTTATGCATTTATATACACCAAAAAGAGCTGGTTGCCTTTATAGTACTGTTTCATGAATCTCCCGATTCAACCTTCAGTATGTAACGTTCGCGGTTGCTCGGTTGGTATTGTTTTATGTTCTTTTATCAGTCATGCTGAATTTATCGCAGTTCTGCTTGCATATAAATGTTGCATGCGATAAATGGGTGCTTAGATTAATAGTTATTAGGGAAATGTCGCTCTTTATCCCAAAGCTGCACTTTGAGAGAAGCGAGCTAAATTGCCCTCCACTCTTAACCGATTTTACCCGGTTTTAAAGCTCTGCCTTAAGCCTATAAGAACCCTCCGAGGGCTGCACATGGCCTCTTGTTCTTTGCATTATTTGATTGAAGCCCATCTGCTGAAAAAAAAAACAAAATAAGAAGAAATTAGCCTCGTGGTTTGCAAGAATAATTAAATATTCTTTTCTATTCAAATATTGTTGAACGAAACCTAAAGTACCCAGGCTTACTAGCGAGATCTAAGTCCGCAATTATTGTGTTTTGTGCAATTAAAAACCTTGCTGGTAAGTGCAGTTCCGCCCTTTTGCCTTTTAGCAGGCCCAATTGTGACTCCAATTATGTTACAGTTTGGCAGTCACTGATCAGCCAACGATCAGCCCACCGCCCACATTCTGATCGCTATACATATCGCTGCACCTCATTGGACTCCAATTGGAGTAGAGGTCGGGCTGAGGCTGGAATGTGGGCATAAAATTTGGTGAGAGCCCTGATCCCCAATTGGAGCATAAGAGAGCCTGGATTCACCACGAATTCCCAGTTCCCCGTTGCCGTGGAAGTGAAGCTTCCGAAAGCTGCCTTGACCCAGTCTGCGTTGCGCGCCGCCAGCTGAAGCTGTGCCCAGTCGGTCGCCCCAGACTTATCGGGCCAAAATAGCCAGAATTGGCTAGGAAAAGGAGGCAAAAACCTCCCCAGAGTGTGTGGTGTGATTAGCCGTGAAAAATCATAGAAAATTCATAAGTACATAGCCCTCCCATAGCGACTTTTCTTTAGTGCTATTTTTTTGTCAGAGCTTTTAGTTCTTCTCTTTCCCCCCCACGTTGTTCTTGTGCCCTCAAATTCACCTTGGCGCTTGCGTGCATCCGAGAAAAAGCTCGAAGTTTCGCGCAGTCGCAGAGCTGAATTTCTGGAAGGCACAAAAGAGAAGTAAAAATCAAAACAAATATTCCAAGCATAATTAAAACGTAAAAGTGAGTAAAATTAAAGAATTTACAATCAGTTTTCTTACCCCTCCCATATCTATATAAATACCCACATATATTAAAACACACCTACACATCAACACAACAACACAACCATCGTTGGAAGGCCTTTCATCGCTGGAAGCTGCTGTATGTACGTAAGTGAACAACCACATATTCCCGTCTTGCATTTAAAAAAAAAAAAAGTAAACCACAACCCCTTTTGATTTTAAATATGCTACAATTTTGAAAAACTAACAACCATAAACACAAGATTTCCAAATGTCCATACCTTGAGTTAAAAGCCCGAAAATAAATAGCCCTGAACTCCAATAGCCAAGAAAACGACTTTCCAATTATGAAACAGATAAACGCAGTCAACCATTAAATTTTGCTATCTTTATATAATTTTAAATTGAAGTTATTTACCCACACACCTGAACACTTTTGTAAATATTATGAATTTGTCTAATTTTGTTTAACATTCCTTATTCTGAAACAGGCTTATACCTAAATCTAAGTTTTCCTACCGTTTGAAAGCTATTGAGTTGCATAGTCAAATGCATTTATGTTGCCATTAGGCATGGATAGGTTTAGTTTTTTTGTTTAATTATGCTTTCATCCGTCCATTACCAATTCCATTATGAATAAATCCCGAATTATAATGAAGTGCTAAATATCTGATTTTTCCTGTTGACATGGTGACCTAAAGGTGCAGTTGTGACTGGTCTAATGGGGTCCTTCAGTGAATTTGAAATGGAGGCCATGGTAGGGTAGGGTAAAGACGCGGTTGTCAAACACCAGCTTAGACACCGCCAAAGCGGGTTTAATGAGAGAAGTCCCAGTTTAGTTTGTTTTCTGTGCATATCGGACCACTAGGGGGACAGTCCTTCTGACTGACCCTTCTGTGTTGCCTGGTCGATATCGATGTTTCGAGAGTTTTGTTCTCAGGTCGATTTAGTTTCAGTAGGGATCCTTAATTAAAATTGTGATAGCCCGAATCAAGGATATAGCCACTAACCCCCCCACTGCCGAAAGAGCTACGGTTTATAACATAACATTCTTGCATTCAACGGACTTTGTAATGGATCTGCCTGAGCGCAGCCGCGCTAGCAGCACTGGAGGTTACAAGTAGGCATTTCGCTAGTGGCTGTCGCTGCTTGAATGTCTCTTCATGCGCTCACCGCTTTAAGCAGTTGGGAACTGCAATCAGCAATGAAAGCAAAAACAGACAAATCGGAAGAGTATTCGCTGTCTCGCGTGCTGCGGCAGAGCCATGTACATTGTTTTTGTCTTTTTCGAGTTGGACTATAGATGTCGCTCTTTGTTTTAAGAAACTCTGTTTTTCTCTTTCTGCCCCCAGATTTTCGATGTCTAGGTCACTAGGGTATTTTTCATTTCACTGTGAGAATTTATCTTATTAAAATAATATTTTTAGTATCAATGTAATACTATAGCATCCTATTGATATTAAATAGTAACTCTTGGATCTTTAAAAATTGATATTTTTGAAATTATAATGGAAGATCAACTCGATATTTGATCTTATTTTTTTCTGTGCAAATATATAAATATTTGGCCAGCTCTGCAGACCCTGGAACAAATATTTTGGAGTTCTGGAAAAAAGTTAATGATTTAAAATTAAGTAAGTTCGGCTGCTAGCGAACGACTTTTTTCAGCGTCAGGCAATGTGCTAAACGAAAAACGCACTAGACTAAAAAGCTCAAACTTGGAAAAAATTGTATTTTTAAACAAAAATTTGAAATAAATTCATTAGGGCTGTTCACATGAACTTTGTTTATTAAAATACACTTATATTAAAATACAAACATAATGTTATTTATTTACTTATGTATTACAATGGTGGTTTCTATATAGAAGTTCTAACTGCGCCTAATTTTAAAAAATCATAAAAAAAATACTAGCGAAATGGCCATAGCTCTTCCAATTTTTTTTATATTTATTAATTTCGGGCCGGGCCGGGCCTCCATGAAAAAAAGTCGTGCCGGCCCGGGCCGGGCCACTTAAAACAGCCTTCGTGTTCGTGCGGGCCCGGGCCTCAAAAAGTAGGCCCGCGCCCACCTCTATTATGGATGGAGCTTAGGCTAAAATGTGAAAAAAGCCAAAACTTTTTATCAAAAAAACTATTAGCCCAACTTTTAATACGTGAACGTAAGTTACTTGAAAACGAAGCATTGTTGTCAGCAATTGACATGAATCCCCGTGTTAATTTGATTTTAACCGAGCAACAAAAAATGTTGGCTAAGCAAAATCTTTAAAAAAATAGCGCTCCGTATTTTCAATTTGAGACAAGTAAGAAACGTAAATATGCACATAATTATGCCATAATAACGCTTTTATTTGTTTCTTCATTAAGCCAAATGTTACTTCAAACTCTGGAGTAGAACCCATTTCTCTTAGAGAAGATCCTTCCCCATCGAGCAGTTCCGATGATATTGCGGAAAATTTACTGTTCTCCACATATTTAGATGATATGCAAACACTGTCTCAAGTCCAAGGAGAAGTATCAGACAAATTATCCAAATTTTACATGGAAATAGATTATTTCATAATGGTTTTTGGCCGACTACCGTTAAAGAGTGATATCAAACAATTATATCATGTAATGAAGTTTAAATCGCCCCAGTTGGCTGAACTCGCACAGGTGGTGCTGGTGGCCACAACGGCAACTCAGGTGTCAGTAGAAAGGTCGTTCTCAGCCCCTCATTTTATTTTAAATGAGAAGCGCACTTCATTAAGTGCCGAAAATATTAATTCGTTATTAATTGTTAAACTTAATTCACAAAGTAAAAAAATATATCAACTAAAGATGAGTGTAAGCCGGCTCGAGGTCAGGTTTGTAGGAAAACAATTGATTCTGTTTTTTCCGATATATTTCGGTTGCTCATCGGCAACCGTCTTCAGGGCAAACTACAAAAAATTTTACACCAATATTAACATTAAATTATTTAACAAAGTTTTTTTCACAAAACAGTTTACGTACAATTTTTACACGTCTGCTCTCTGTGGCGTGGAGTCTTAAACTAATTGTCAATTCGCGAGGAGGTGTCTGTATAGGTGGGCGCAGTTCTCTGTGTCTGTTTTGTAGTTGAGTCTCCTGTCTGTTGGTGTATTGGTAATGTGCAGCATTTCTAATGTGTAGCGTTTGCTGTAATTCTGTTCTTGTTGTAATATTGTCGCAGCATCAAAATCTGGTGAGTGACCGCTCTCTACGCAATGTGTCGCAAGCGCAGTTTTTTGTATGTGTGTTTGATGTCGTAGCTTGAAGTCCGATTTATGTTGGGCTATGCGAGTCTTTAATTTGGATTTCGTCGTTCCTACGTAGATTTTGTTGCAAGTCTCGTCTTTATATCCCTCGCATGGTATCTTATATATGACATTGTTGACATCCGCTTTGTCTATTTTTGATTTTGTCCTGTTGTAGAAACTTCTCATCGTATTTGTAGGTTTGTGCGCTATTTGTATGTTTAGTTTGTCGTAGCAATTAGATCGTGCGAATCTTTCTGAGAGTTTAGGTACATATGTGAGTGATTTGTATCTCTTCGGCTCCTGAACTGTTCTTCTGTTTCCTTTATTGTATCTTTTTAATAATGATTTGATTACCCACATGGGGAAATCATTATTTGTTAGAATTGATTTTATTTCCGTTTCTATTGCTGCGTGATATGACGTGTCGCTGATATTGTTCATTCTTTGAATACACCCAAGTGCAGTATTCATTATCATGTTTTTTGGGTGCTTGGAATTAAAGTTAATAATCCGTCCTGATGCTGTTGGTTTCATGTACCATTTGGTTTTTAAAGTGTTTCCGTGTCTATTAATTGTGGTATCCAAATATGGTAGTTTCCCGTCTGATTCTAGTTCCAGTGTGAATTTGATATTCCTGTGATAGGTATTGAACGCCTCCAGAGTAGTATTGACTTCGTCCTCCTTTACAATGGCAAACAAGTCATCCACGTATTTTGTCAGTACTCTTGCTTGATGTTTTAGCTTTCTAAGTGTGCTCTCTAAAAATTCCTCCATGATTATATCGGCTATGATGGGTGAGGCTGGGGATCCCATAGGCAATCCTTTTAGCTGAGTGTATATTCTGTCTTCAAATTTAAAATATTTACTCTCTACGATGCAAAACTTGACTATATCCATAAAAAGTTGTCTGGAAATTTTGGGTTTGCTCTTTGATTTTTGGCCATTTTTGTCGAATGGTGTCTATTGCTAAATCTATCGGTATACTAGGGAACAGGGACACAACATCAAAAGATACAAGAACTTCGTCGTCACATATATGTGTATTGTTGACTCTCTCTTTAAACTCCGTTGCATTTTTTACATTAAATGTTGATGCCGCTGTTAGGTTGTTCAGTATCTTCGCTAAATATCTACATAGTTCATGCGATGGTGAACCTACCGAGGAGCAAATGGGTCTAAGTGGGGTTCCTTCTTTATGGATTTTGGGTAGTCCATATATCCTAGGCGGTAGCGCTGTGTTTGTCATGAGCTGACTCCTTTCGGCCTTTAAAATCAGCTTTAGCTTGAACAGTTGGTCCACTAGATTATTGTTCCTTGTTTGGAGTCTTGATGTCGGATCTTGTCTTAAAGTTCTATATGTGCACAAATCCCCTAATATATTCGTCATTTTCTCCTTATAGTCGTCAGATTCCATGGCTACCGTTTTATTTCCTTTGTCAGATGTTAAAATAAGTACTTTGTTATTTTCTCTCAGAAATTTCCGCGTCTGTTCCACTGTGTCCAGTATTGCACGATCCATTGCACTATCCCTGTTGCTTGTTTGCATGTCTTTAATTAATAAAGAGAAATTTGTTCGCGCTGTTTCTTGTGTCTCCTTGTCTACCAATGTCTGTACTAAACTCTCTCCGTCTGCGATGTACTTGAAGAGAGGGAATCTCTTCTTGTCCAGCGCGAACTTTGGACCTCTGGCAAGTAACGCTTGTACGTTTGGCGGAAACTCGATGTTCGTTTTGTTTACGAACCATTCCTTCTGGTCGTTGTTAAGAGCGAAGATGTTGTTCCGTTTGTCGCGTAGCTTCTCATGTTTCATTTCGTGCCGTTCCTGTAGTGTTGTTGCTAGTTTGTTGGCGACGTTTCTCTCGCTCTCGAAAAATGCTGTCGCCTCAGCTGTGCTCAAATGTTGTTCTATTGTTTTTGTTGTTGCTGTCATCTGTTTCGTTTGTTTCTTGACTATGTTGTGTTTCTGTTTAATAAGTAGGTTTAATATTTTCATGTGAAAGAAGTGTGTGTGTTTGGCTAGTGTTTTGTTTATGTCTGTACGGAAGTCGTGATCGTCGATGAAAATATTCTTACACCTAGTTGTATTTGCTATGAAGTTTGGGACTAATTTTGCCTCTCGGCATTTTAAAAGGAATTTTATGCTGGCTTTGAGCTTAACTAATTTTGTAGATGTGATTTGAAATTTGTTAATAGTTGGCTTAGACTTAGCGTAGTTCCTTTTTATGTCAGCATATCCCATGTTGGCGTGGTTGTATGCTTACGGCGTGCCTTCCGTAAATTGATATGATTTGTTTTTGGCGACCTTTCTAATTTTAGATGAGTGTAAGCCGGCTCGAGGTCAGGTTTGTAGGAAAACAATTGATTCTGTTTTTTCCGATATATTTCGGTTGCTCATCGGCAACCGTCTTCAGGGCAAACTACAAAAAATTTTACGCCAATATTAACATTAAATTATTTAACAAAGTTTTTTCACAAAACAGTTTACGTACAATTTTTTACACGTCTGCTCTCTGTGGCGTGGAGTCTTAAACTAATTGTCAATTCGCGAGGAGGTGTCTGTATAGGTGGGCGCAGTTCTCTGTGTCTGTTTTGTAGTTGAGTCTCCTGTCTGTTGGTGTATTGGTAATGTGCAGCATTTCTAATGTGTAGCGTTTGCTGTAATTCTGTTCTTGTTGTAATATTGTCGCAGCATCAAAATCTGGTGAGTGACCGCTCTCTACGCAATGTGTCGCAAGCGCAGTTTTTTGTCAATTACAATAAATAGTTTTGTGTTGATCATTAACCTACGCTTGCTTTTATAATATGCGCGCGCACACCATAAGCGCATCCCTAAGTCAGAGTATATCGTATGTATCATGCAAGAGACAAAAAAAACCTGCCCCCTCCCCTCCCTTTGCCTTAGAATAGTTTGGCTTGGCTGACTGACAATAAGAATTTGAATGACGCAATTATTTAAAAGCAATTTTTTATTGGGTTTGGATTCGAAAGCAATTAAACTTACCATATGAGTTAAGGTGGAGCTCTGAGTGTTTGACTTATATCAACGCACTGTTGTACTTTTAATGTGAATGTATTTGTTATAACTTGTTCGCTTTTTTTAAGTACGAAAAATTCTTGCTTTCAGTATTTCGTACTTGATTTAAGCATTTTGTACTCATTTCAGGTATATTATGGGCAAATTTAAATTTTAAGGTTGATTCGTACTCAATTTAAGTACAACCAAGAACGAATTATATTTGAAATTTTAAGTACAAAACGGCTTAAATTCTATCCCGTTTGGTGTAGATTCTACACTGTAGAACGCTGGCAGCCGTTTTTTTCTGAGTGTGTAAGCCAAAAAATTGCCTAAAAGTTAGGAATTTTGTTCCTAAATTTAAGGTCAAAAATTTCTCAAAATGTCTATACCTCCCATAACAGCCACCATAACAGCCTTGACCTTGTGTGGTGGTAGTAGCATTGTGTTGATATTCTTCCTTCTGAAAAACTCTGAATATCGTCTTTTTAAATATTTACCTTACCTTAACTGGGTCTCGAGCCCGGGTTCTCCGACTATCAAACATTAATGATATGACGACTTAGCGTTGTCTGCCATTGTCGATACGCGAGACGTAGGGTCAAGTTACTCTAAAGAACCCAGTCATTTTAGCTGGCAAAATTTTCAGTACAATTTCCCTATTGTTTGTAGTGTATTGTTGTCAGCTTAAGCATTAGATTATTAATAATCTGCGTGGCTCAGGTGTTAGAGTGCTGGTTTTGGACTTTGAAGTTATTGGTTCGAGTATTTTTTTGTTATAAATTTTTGTAACAAGGAATTCTTTTAATATAATATATGACTTCAGATTTAAACAGTGCCACATACTATAGAGGTGTTTTGCACAGTCGGGGGTCCCAAGTGCATTGTTAAGAAATAAAGTCATTGTTAAAAAAAAAGTATATGTACATGTCTCAAGTGGGACTCGAACTCGCAACTCCCACTTACAAAGGAAATGTTCTAACATCTGAGCCACGCAGCTTACTTGCAGATGAAAGCTGAAGCTAACAGTGATTCTACTGTTTTATCAAACGTTTAGGAAACGTAGCCTTAAATTTAGGCGACCAAATCCTCAAAAAAACTGGCAGAAAATTTGTCTCTTAGGTCAAAATCTGACCGTTTAGGTAAAAAAAATGCCTTAAAAGATGAATTAAAGGCAATTTTTTTTTGAGGAACTGGTTAACTTTATTTCTAGGCTGCTCTTTTTTAAGTGCATTTCATCTATCTAATCGTTTTCTACTTCAATTCCATAATGAGCTCACATCGTGCGTAAACACAAGCGCCAGTATAACGGAATAACTAGCACTTTAGTCTAGTGAGCCATGGACAAAATGGGCAGATTTATACTACGTGTGAATTGAACTGCCACATCACCGGCAACAATATATCTGGCAGCAGGCTTGCCATATAAATACTACCATATATTCGACTTAGTCTGAACTGCCTACCATATCAGAGCCATACGAAAAACTGACAGCGAACGCACCCTAAGGATCTACAAAATAATATAAAATGGACAAATATACATTCGGCAAATGATTTCATATTGCGAAAACTATCTTTGTTAAGAACTTAAAAATGTCGCATATGTTGTATTTGCTGTTCCTGCTACACAA
Source organism: Lordiphosa andalusiaca (assembly GCA_035044965.1). Lineage (NCBI taxonomy): Eukaryota > Metazoa > Arthropoda > Insecta > Diptera > Drosophilidae > Lordiphosa > Lordiphosa andalusiaca. Next base: position 290,101 of record JAWNNM010003663.1, on the reverse strand, counting down.
GTATCAGTCGAGCGCGATTATTCACTCTTAAGTTTGTTTTATCCAGCCCAAGAGCCAGTATTGATGAAAAATTACTGGAATCATCCATGTTAATGATTAACTTAAGCTAAGCTCAAATATAATATTTTATTAAAAACATCCAAGAGCTTCTTGGAATAAAATGTTGATTCTGGATTAAAAATAATTAAACCTGAACCTGGTTCATGTTCAGCTTAATTTCCTTATGGAATCACAAATTTCCAATGGATCTCCGGCCTAGTCAGGCACCTTAAGTTCCACACTGCATAAAGTGTGCCCCAATAAGAATCAATATCGTCAGACTCAATATTTGTCATTAGGAAAATTGTTTATTTTTCATTTGTTCAAAGCCGCAGCAGAGTTTTGTCAACGGTGAATGGGAAATAAATACAAACAACTGAGAGAGCCCATCGATTTTCATCTCCTATGGCGGTAACTGTAAGTCGCGACCGACAAACCGAGAAAGTTGACATATTTTTCAATAGTATTTTCTTGGTCTTTATTGGCGAAACACACACACTTAAACCGAACGACTACAGCTGTTTTCACTTGTGCTTTGCCCTTATTGCAAACGGAAACAGGAAATGTCGCCTTGTTGAAGCTGACTCTCATTCCGGTTGCTTGTTTTTCATGTGTGTGGGTGGGTATCTTTTGGAAGTATTGTTTGCGTAGCGCGCGGCAAGAATTCATTGAGATGATTGCAATGGCAGCTAAAGTCTTTGAATAATATTTGATGTTGAGACTAGCAGGCAAACGACAAAAGGGTCAACCTATGGAACTCCAAAAGCCACTTCTGCTTATAAATTCCCAAGCACACAAACTTCTCCGTAATCACATCAAACAAATTATATATAATCTCCCCATTAACAAAGCCCTTCCTCATTTTTGCTCACTCTTAGGTCTGCCCTCGAAAGGCCCACTCGAGAGCATAAATCAACGCTCCCCTTTGTTCCCAGCTATTGTTTCTGTTTGTTTTTGTGCTATTTGTGTTTTATAAATTTTTACTCGCACAAAAAGTTTTAGTTGCAATTTGTAGCATTGTTTGTCTGAGCCCAGCGACACAAATGAATTTATTATTCAAGGCTTAAAAACAGCAGCCCCAGACAGAGATACTTTTACGGCTAAATTAGTATAAAAGTGGGAAATGCTAAGTGCATTCGATGTTCCCAAATATAGATGATTACCACCATCGATCTTTGACAGCATAAATGTTTTCGATGATTTGAAAAATTGATATTGTGGACTGCTCTATTCAAGCGCCAGATTAAGACTGCCTCTTGACTCACTCTTATTTACACTGCTTTTCTTCGAGTAGTCTAGTATTTACAGGTTACTATTGCACATTACGGAATTCCATTCCTTAATACAGGGATGCAAACCACTCGAAAATAGGTGCTGGTTCGGTTCAGTGGTTCGCCGGTTCGGTTCATAACATGGGTTGCGGAGTTAAATGAACCGCGGTTTCCTCTCTAAATCCTTAGAGCAATCTGCAAAGATTATTATGTCGGATTCCCAGAACTCGTCTATCAGTTCCTGGAGGAATGCCTTTATTTATTGGCAGATTAAGATTGAATTAAGGTTAAGAAGTACCACAGAAAATTGAAAATATTGTCTAATGAAAAAACAAATTTTGATTGATGACAGGTAAATTAAGAGATCGGCGGGAAATTGCAGAAGTTATATCGATCCTTAAAAGTTAAATCGATTCGACAACTTTAAATATGTAGAGGGTCAACGAAATGTTTGAAAATTATCTTCGGGAAACGATTCAAATTTCCTAATTAATCAAAATCATTGGCTATAGGAAAGCAAATCCCGTTAAAACTCGTCAGAGAACTGAACCGAACCGAACCGTTTTTATTTGTGGTTTTCGGTTCAGAAATTCTGAAAGGAAGCCGGTTCGGCTTGCGGTTCGGTTCACGAGCGGGAATAAGCGGTTCGGCTCGGTTCAAAACCGGTTCCGCTCAGAGCCGGTTTGCATCCCTGCCTTAATATTACTGTAGCTCGGCCGTCCGGACTTTTGGGATATCCTGATCCTACTTGACATGCTTATCGTTACCATGTTTGATACTGTCTGATTTCACTAGTTTACAAATTAATAAAAATTTCGCGATAACGGACATTTGGATCTACAAGCTTTTAAAATCTACTAGCTAAAACTGAAGACGTACACATTTTTAGAGAGCTAGTTTTTCATTGTAAAAAAGGTACCTTTTTCGCAATTTCTCGAAAACGGCCCCGCCAAAAAATTATTGGTCATGATTTTTGGAATCAGCGGAGGGTTTTACATTTGAAACGACTGCCAAATGACCGGGATACAAAATGCTGTAAGCTAGTGTTTTTATCTTTATCATTTTCAACACTGGTTTTCTCTTTGACTTTATTGTTTACATTTTGACCATTTTCTTTTTTAGTTATTTGATCATCCTCCTTTTCATTTTCCTCATCATATTTTTTATTTTCTTTAGATTCTTTTAGTTTAAGCCATGGTTTCATTTTATGAACTTCCCAAACTGCTTGGTATGGCCTTTGTGATTGTTGAAATCCTTCAATATCTATCGTTATCTAAAACTTTTGAAATTCTGTACGGACCGCCAAATTTCGATATTAATTTGCTTGACATTCCCACTGCTGTGGATCTACTTACGTTTTGTTATTCTTCTGCTTTGCTTCTTATATCCTATATGTTCCGATCTTTACTTTGTATTTTATTATACTCTGTACCGTAGGTACATAGAGTCTTATAAGTTTGTGCAAAAGTATGTAACAGCCAGAAGGAAGCATCTCCGACCCCATAAAGTGTATATATTCATGATCAGCAACAACAGCCGAGTCGATATAGCAATGTCCGTCTGAGTATTTTGAAGTATTGTGCATGTGGCCAATATGTACAATCTCACAAATTTTCATAAAGATTGGATAATAAATGGCAGAGTTGAAAAAAAAACGTTGCATACTTATCTGAGCCGCATGAAGTTATTAAACACTAATTGCCTTGAGTAACGGGTATTTCGAAGTCGGGCAAGGCCGACTTTAACTTACGCGCTCGTTTTGAGTGCATCCCTGGAATTTTGCCACGGCTCTAAAAGCGAACTTCTTTTCCACAAAAATTGCATTGCTTTGCTGCCGACGGACCACGGTCATTTTGTAACATCATTTACAGATAACACAGGGGAACAGCCATTTTGTTGCATGAACTTTGATGAAAAATTCTGGTTCAGTTGTCCACTGATCACAAAACTGGTCTCGGTTTGGCTCCATCAGCTTTTGTTTTAAAGATATAGCGGAAAATGTGTTTTACATGTTTTTTTTTTGCTTTGAAAAAATTATGGAGGTGAGCACACTGAGCACAAATATCTGGTTTTATGAGTCTTATGCGACAGAACACATATCAATGCAGCCCAAAAAAATCAAGCGAGCAGCATCAGCTGGCCCAAAGGTGCCCAAATTGGCCTTTGAAGACAGTGATTCCTTAGTTTACGGCGAATTTTTAAAATTTTATCGGCATGTACAAGCCAGAGCGGTGGATGAATTTGGCTACTAATGAACAGAATGGGATTCATCGGGATTTCACCAGACTTGCGAACCTAGCTTAGGTATCCCGGAAAATGGGATAGAAATTTGCTAGCTGACTACTGCTGGTCTATACAAAAGGACAGTGAAAATTGGACATCGGGAAGAAAGTCTCTGAAGCGATGCTTTTCAGGAATATAGAAATATTTGGTAGCCGTCAATGGAGAGCGTTATCGGGTCATGATAACGGACTTTGGCATGCCAATTTAAGAGTTGCCTGTCACTGCGTCCTCTCCATCAGCTTTAGGTATGGGGATTCCTCTGTGGTTTGCCACCATAGCAGTATACCGTGAAGCAGGATCGGTCCTATTACTGAAATGAAGAGCCAATGCATCAGACTGGGAGATAGGCCCCAAGTGCTACTCAGCATCTTCTGGGATGCAAAGAGTGCAATGCTCGCCTTCTTCACTCTTTCCTTCACAGTCGGCTTCCATGACAGTTCTTTGGCGTTATTGATATTTATCTTTGGTGGAGTCCATTGCGGTACCTTGTATATCTTGGTATCTCTCTCTCATTAAGTGTAAAGTCCATTATTGAGCTGAGAGTTGATTTTTTCCCTCCGACGTTTGGGCTGATATCCCAAATATTCCAAAGCAACACTTCGAATTGACATCATCTCTAAAACTTGTGTGTCAATAGAATTCATCCAGATTTTTCAGTCGTTAAACGAATGCTAAACAATAAACATCTCGTTAATTTAAAATATAAAGCAGTTTTACGGCTTTACTGAAATTTAACAGTAAGCCTTTTAATTTTAATTGACAATTTGAGTTTTTGTGATTTTTTTATAAATAAAGAATTTTTGTTCCCTTGTGAACAAATGTAACCTTATTTTAATGTGATGACTTGTTTTGGGCAGTTTTCGTTGTCTATTTGTTTGTTTTATTTGAGGTTTATTTTTGGCCGTCTTCCCTGACTGCAGTGAAAACTATTTATTGCTCAGTTTACCTCCTACGCGATTCGGCAATTTTTTACTTCCTTCAGGGACTGTATTTTGTAAAAAAAAAACATACATTAAACATACCTACATACATACATATATATTCACATCACTACTTAATTTAGGTACTTATTCTTTTTAATTAAACAAAAAAGTATTTAACAATGTCTTCGTCGGGAAATGTCTGTAAAAACAATCCCAACTATTTTTGTAACATCTGTGGTGATATACATTCAAAAATTGTAGACTAGGTGTGTCGGAGTTCATATTTGTATTTTGAGTACTTTGGTTTCTCTTTGGACACCCGTGACAAGTACTGGGCCCCTCATATGGTATGTAAAACTTGTGAGGAGTTTTTGAGATTCTGGGCAAATAAAAAAAGAACGCATTTTAAGGATCAAATACCAATGACATGGCGAGAACCTTCAAATCATCAAGATGATTGCTATTTTTCTGTTGTTAACGTAAACGGGATTAATAAATGAAACCGGTCAAAATCAAGGCTGCAAACCTTTAAAATTATCAATGGGGTTCGGTCCGGGGGTTCGAACCCAATTTTAAAACCAAGGTTTGGCTCGCGGACCGGTTCTTGGAACCCCTGAACCCAAGGTTCTGGTTCGAACCTTGGTTCGCTTGCACATAAAAAAATAATTTGACTTTTGATTTATGAATACATTGAATTTAAACCTTCTATCCATTTGTTTTATCATATTGAAAACTTCCTAAGTTATTTCTATTATCAGCTTTTAGAAACGGCAAAGTTTAGGTAAATTAGCATTATATCTTCCAGGAGCTGCCCATCTATACCAGCTCTTAAATCAGAAAGAACAAACTTAAGTATTGAAAATGCTCGTTCAAATGATACATGAGTTGCTGGTACAGCTGGTATAGTAAAAGCAATATTTTTTAAGTCTTCGTTATTACGCCTTTCTTAAATTGTAAAACACGGATGTAATCTTGGATAATTTTCAAAAGAATCTATAACATCATTCACAGATTTTATATTTGTTTATTGCTTTCATAAACTTCTCGTCTTGGCAATCACACGTTGAGTCATTTATTGTCGAATTTTGACAATTCTGATTAAGCATAATAATTGGTGAACCGAACCTCTTTTTTCGAAAAAGTGTTCCGGTTCGGGCTCAAGTTCGAGGAGTCAAAAATGTAAGTCACCTGGTTCATGGTCCGGTTCGCGAACCACAAAAATTCCGAACCGAACTGGTTCTCAGGGGTTCGGTTCCGGACCGGTTTGCAGCCTTGGTCAAAATGGTTGTATCCTAACTTGTTATCTGTTACTCGACCAGTCCTGTATTTTGGCGACGCGCCAGTACCCCAAGATTTTTATTATTCACAAAATGATCACGACTTAGAAGAAAAAAGATTTTCATCATGTGATGAAAGTGTTCTTAACCCAGATATTTCTTCTGAGCCCCAGCTCTTTAATCAGGAAGACCTCAGTGCGTTAGTCAGAGACCTTGGACTTTCTAAAAAAGCATCGGAGGTTCTAGCTTCTCGATTAAAGCAAATAAATCTTTTAACCCCCCAAAACAAGAATTTCATATTATCGTAACCGAGAGACTGAATTGCTTTCATTTTTTTCTAAAGATGACGACTAGGCTTTTTGTTCAAATGCTCCTGGCTTATAAAAAGCAATGGTTATGCTTGCACTCTGGTGGGTGGAAGTAGGATACAAGGATGTATGTCCATTCATGTCCAATCTTCTTACCACATTTTTAATTAAGTTTTAGAGAATTGGTGAAAATCTTAGAACTCTGCCTGCACTAGAAGTATTTTTGGCCACACTTTCATACAAGCGGAACCAGTGTGCACTGTTTTGAAGAGAGTCGGTTCTTACCTTTTACACGGATTGACTAATCAATATTATTTATCGATCTGCCAAAGGATTGGTGAAGATCAGATAATCGATAGTTCAAAAGAGGGTTCGCTCCCGTTCAGTTCAGTCTTAGAGATATTATTAATAACCCGATTTTAAAGAATAATTTATTTATATTCAAGAAAATCATTCAGAAACCACCATTACGCACTAAAAAGTTTTCTTTTGTAAATTTTCTTGCTTGACTTGGTTTATGAGGGCGTAACGTTCCTCCATAATTCGAATGTCTCGATGAAACCGTTCGCCATGTTCTTCACTCAGATCACCAAGATTTTCAGGAAAGCGGTCCAAATGGCTGTGGAGGATGTGTACCTTGATGCTCATTTTACAACCAACAACATCTGTTCTATATGATCCGCAGAGCATTAATTTTTTTTGTTTCCCAGAATATTTTTTTTAATATCAGTCATATAACTATAAAAGTTTTCATCCTATATCAGCCTTCTTATTTGTGGACCATCAAAAATTCCGGCTTTAAGTTTCTCTGTGCTCAAAATATAAAACTTTTTAGAGATGTATTTAAAACAATTACCATCCTTGTTCAGATCTTTGACAAACTGTTTCATAAGCCCTAGTTTTTTAAATGACGCTGCTGACATCCGCTTTATCTATTTTTGATTTGGTCTTGTTGTAGAATCCTTTCATTGTATTTGAAGGTTTGTGATCTGTACAAAGACGAATTATTCTGTTATTAGAATTCCTGTGCCTTTTTAATAAAGACTTGACCGTCCAAAAAGGGAAATCGTTATTCCCCAATATTGATATTATTTCCGTTTCCATGGTCTTGTGGTATGTTGTGTCGCTAATGTTCATCATTCTTTGAATACAACCTAGTTCTGTATCCAATTTCATCGTTTTTGGGTGTTTTGAATGGTGGTTGGTTATCCTTCCTGAAGCTGTTGATCATGTACCATTTTGTTTTTAAAATAGGTTCTATTTAGGGTAATTTTCCGTCTGTTTCTAATTCCAATGTGTATTTGATGTTCCTGTGATATTTATTTAGTGCATCCAGAGTAGTTTGAACTTCATTTTCCTTCAGTATGCCAAACAAGTCATATACGTATTTTTTAAATACACTGGGTTGATGTTTTAATTCTCGCAGGGTGGTCTCCAATAGTTCCTCCATTATAATGTCGGCTATGATGGGTGAAGCTGGTGATCCCATGGGCATTCCTTTTAACTGTGTGTAAGTTTTGTCCTTATACTTAAAGTATCTAGAACGCAGAATTTTAAAATTTCTAGAAATAATTGTCGGGAAAATTGGGTGTGCTCTCTTAATTTTGGCCAGTTTTGTCTAATGGTGTCCATTGCTAAGTCTATCGGTATACTAGGGAACGGGGACACAACATCAAAGGACACTAATCGCTTCACTTTGGAAATGCTACACATAATAAACACTAGCAACGAGAAAGCTAAGCTAAATTTGTCTGTGCCAAAGTTTTTATACCCTTGGAAGTGCTCGCTTGAATATTTTCAACAAAATACTCTTTTTCCCATTTACCGACCGATCGTTCGTATGGGAGCTATATGATAAATTCATCCGATTTCGCCAAAAATTAAAAATTAAATTTCAAAATTTAAATTTAAAATTATGTGAGAGCATGTGAAACAAACCAATACAAAATTGCACTCTGTACCGAAGGTACATAGAGTATTATAAGTTTGTGCAAAAGTATGTAACATCCAGAAGGAAGCATCTCCGACTCCATAAAGTATATATATTCTTGATCAGCATCAATAGCCGAGTCGATATAGCCATGTCCGTCTGTCCGTATGAACGCACAGATCTCAGAGATGGTAAGAGATAGAGGTTTGACATGTATGGGACATATGCTTCTTATGTCTGCAGGCAGATCAAGTTTATTTTCAGTTTTGTCCACGCCCCCTCCCGCCCCCGCAATTTAGAAAAAACGTCATATCTCCCACAGTTTTGAAGATAGATGGCTTGTTTATATTTAGTTATTAGGATAACTTATCGATACGCCAAAGGAATGAAGAAGATCGGATGAACGGTTTTCGAGTTATGATCAAAAAACTAATTTTCTTGGTACAGAGTAAGTTATAGTCGGGCTTGACCGACTTTCTTTCTTGTTTATTTTTAATAAGGCGGAGGAGTCAGGCCGCAAGAAAGGAGCTATTGTAGCTGCTTGCCAATTTTGCCCTGCCAGGAAAACGATTAAAGGTTCCTTGAAAGTCACCTCTAACTTTATTCAGCACTTAAAAAAATCACATGTGGAGGAATATGAGAAATATCTGGAGGAAAAAGAAAGCCAAGAAAAGAAAGCTAGAAAAGGCGGCATACGGCAGGCTGAGTTTGACGAAAAAGTGCTGACATTTGTAGTCAACACTTTTTCATCATTGTCAATCGTTGATCATACTTCGTTTGCGGCTTTCTTTGATGGAACGCGATTAAGGGTGCCAGGTCGAAAACATAATACGAAGCTTCTGAACACCAAATTCGATTTTTTGAAAGAACATCTCCGTAGCACTCTCAAAGATACAAAGTACGTCTGCACAACTGCGGATATTTGGTCAGCCAGCAGATGATCTTTTTTCGGCTATACATGCCACTGGCTGGATGGTAACCTTAAGAGGCAGTCTGTCGTATTGGCGTGCCGGCGCACAGTGGCCGGAATCGCGAATTTGGGGTTGCAAGAATCGTAACTTGTGAACGGAAAGAGATATTTCAAAAATTTTAAGACGATGCACAGTGGTCGCTCCCATATGACAAAAATAAACAAGTAAGGGCGCTGCAGTCGAGTTTCCCGACCACAAAATACCCTGTTCATTTGTTTTCATTTAATTGTTTTTGAATTTAACAAAATTATCCCAAATGTAGGCAACACTTTTTTCTAGTCCTGACCAACAAGTGGGGGGGTGCTCTTATCAACTCAACTGTTTCGCTTATAACTCCGGTGTTTTTTGTCCAATTTGATTGTACTTTTCAGAATAGATAGATATTGGAATAGATATTAGATAGATATTGAAAATTGTGGATCTGACGGCTATTTAGGTCTAGGATTTCTAGAGGAGGTCTAGGTTTTTTGGGGATAAAAGGGGGACGGGGTGGAATTTTTCAAATCTGAAACAAACTTGATCTGCGTACAGCATAAGCCAAATTTGTGGCTCTATCTCTTATAGTCTCTGAGATCGACGCGTTCATACAGACAGACAGACGGACAGACGGACGGACGGACAGACGGACAGACGGACATGGCTATATCGACTCGGCTGTTCATGCTGATCAAGAATATATATACTTTATGGGGTCGGAAAATTTTCCTTCTCCCTGTTACATACATTCGCACAACTTCATGATCCCCCTTTTCCCATTTTCAATGGGAACAGGGTATTAAAAACCGAAGTCAAAATTACACAATTCGTAGTATGTCGATCATCTCATAAATAAATTAACTTTTTGAATCAAACGTATTTTTAGAGTGTGACCATTCGCACGTTGTGAAAAAATACCATAAAGTTAGACAACGCGCTACGCAATTCTGTGCGTTGTGTATTCTATGAAAGTGACACCAGTATTAAGAGTAAACAAGTTAACAAATTCAAGTTATAACAACATTTTCAAAATATGGATATTATTGTATCAGGTATTAACTATGATTTTTACTTCATAACACTTTGTTTATCGTGGTATATCGTCTAATACAAAAATAATCCCAATTAACCTTTTGTGAGTGTGTTTCGTTTTCGTGTTTGTACTTTCCCTTAAGCTTTTAGTTGTTACGCCGATCGCATCCGATGATCAAATCTTTTATTACTAATAGCTAAATAATAATAGATTAATGTCCAAAAGGAATCAGCTGCCGGGAGCTGCCCAGCGTCAATATATTTTGATCCGAACGCTGCAGGTATTTGTGTTTTTTGTTGTTTGTACTTTGCATGTTAAGTGATCTGTTATGTGTTTGTTATTGTTATATGTGTAGTGAATGTCAAATTGGTTTATGTTCTTATTTATTATTACTAATTTAATTTTGGTTCTTCGAATTGGCAATAGGAAATTATTTACAATGCTCGATAGCGTACAAAATAATTTTTGAAAAGTAGTGTGCTCTAAATGGCACCGTTGTTGAAAGAGGCCGTCATATCGTTAATTCGATCCAGATGGAGTTGGGAAAAGACGATTACATTGCGAATCCCGAGGAGTTACAGAATTGTGCCTTTGCCGTCTGCAAAAAATTTTACATACAGCATCACGTATACTAAATCTTCAGATGGATGTTATCAATAAAATTAAAGATGATTCTGTGAACACACTGACCTTAATTGGAAAATGGGGTTTCGACGGAAGCACTGGACATAGTGAATATAAGCAGAAGTTTGCCAATAATAATTTAGAGGATAATTCTTTATTTGTCACGTCTTATGTACCCTTACAACTTATAACTAAGTCTAAAAGCCCGATAATTATTTGGAAAAACTCTAGGCCGTCATCGACCCGCTTCTGTAGACCAATAAGGTTTCAATTTAAAAAGGAGACTACCCAGTTGTCAATAGCAGAGGAGACTTACATAAAACAAAAAATAGGCAATTTGCGGCACACCGAAATTTGTAATCCAAATAAAATCTGCATAGAGCACAGTCTTCAACTGACAATGGTGGACGGTAAAGTTTGCAATGCTTTGAGTGGAACGTCTTCAACGACGTGTTATATATGCGAAGCGAAGCCGACAGAAATGAATGATATTGATAACTGTCTTAACAAAAAAGTTCATGAATGTCGGTATGAATTTTGCTTATCCCCTTTACATGCATACATAAGATTTTTTGAATATTTCCTTCATATATCATATCGCTTGGAGATAAAGACGTGGCAAATCCGGTCTCCAACGCATAAAAAAGATATACAGATACGGAAACGAAGGCTTCAAATTGAATTTCGCAAGAAAATGGGGCTTATTGTAGACAAGCCAAAGTTTGGCGGTAGTGGTACATCAAATGATGGAAACACAGCTCGTAAATTTTTTAACAATTCTGGACTAGCTGCAAAAATTACAGGCCTAGATAAAAATATAATTGACAGATGCGCCACTGTTTTGCAGGCTTTAAATTCTGGCTACAAAATAAATATTGAAAAATTTAGAGAGTATGCGCTGGAGACAGCAAGAGGACTTGTGGAAACCTATCCATGGTATTACATGCCAGCTTCGGTGCATAAAATATTAATACACGGTCCTGAGGTTATTAATAAAGCATTAGTCTCGATTGGAGAGCTCTCTGAGGAAGCTGCATTGGCTAAAAATAAAGATATAAAAAAATTTAGACTACAGCACACAAGAAAAATCTCGCGATCCGCAACAAATATAGACCTATTAAATAGGTTATTATTAAGTTCAGATCCTCTTATAAGTGGATTAAGAAAATTGCCATGTAAAAAAAAAACATTATTAAAAGAATACAGATTCTTTGATTTATTAGATAATTAATTAATGAATTTGTTGTATATATATATATATTTTTATATGAAATGCATATAAAACTTTTCTTTATAATTATTTTTATTTTTTGTTATCATATTTGGAATTTAAAAGTATTGTAAGAAATATATTTTCGTATTTTGTTAAATATATTATGGGTGTTATGGGCGTATGGGCGTATAACCACGCCCATTTTGTTTAAAGTAATTTTATATTATTGTTTTAAGCTTACAGTCTAAATTATAGACCTGTAAGACACGTATAACTATTTTTGTCACTTACTCCCATAAAAGTCCGACCACTGTGCGATGATAGAGAATTCCTGTAGCTTTAAAATGGGCGTACGTTCATCTTTGTAGGCTAACAGGGGGACTCGGGATCGGCTTCCAAAGCTCATAATTTAATACATACTCTGAAAAAATTGTATGAAAAAGTCTACGTATTTTAATTTTTATACTCTGTACCAAAGGTACATAGGGTATTATAAGTTTGTTCAAAAGTATGTAACATCCAGAAGAAAGCATCTCCGACCCCATAAAGTATATATATTCTTGATCAGCATCAACAGCCGAGTCGATATAGCCATGTCCGTCTGTCCGTCCGTCCGTCTGTCCGTCGCACAGATCTCAGAGATGGTAAGAGATAGAGGTTTGACATGTATGGGACATATGCTTCTCATGTCTGCAGGCAGAAACAGTTCATATCTGTATATCATAACGTCATATCTCCTACAGTTTTTAAGATAGGTGGGTTGTTCCTTCTGGATATATTTAGTAATAAGGATAGCTTATCGATCAGTCAAAGGAATAGTGAAGATTGGATGAACGGTTTTCGAGTTATGATCAAAAGACTGTTCGCTGCAGCAGCGCAGCTTTCAGCTGCTACTGCAGCTTCAAAATTTATGCTGAGGGTATAATTTCGTTGGTACAGAGTATGCTATAGTCGGGCTTGACCGACTTTCTTTCTTGTTTAAAATTGATTTATTAAAAATTAAGTTTTAATAATTTTAAAAATAACAAATATTTTATATAAAGTTTATTTGTACCTACTAAAAAAATGAATTTTCATACAAAATTAGTTCTAACTTGGGAATGGTTAATTTTCTGTTGTCAGTATAGGTATTCATATCATTAGTGCTTAATAGTCTTAATATTTCTGGGGAATATTCGTTGGTTAATTCCGCGAGTGTCCTGATGTGTCTGAGAGATGAGATACGAGGATCAGAGGAGGCCGACAACATGTTGAAAAGGTCTGTATTTTCTTCGCATATCAATACCTTTTGTAGTCCTTGTTTTTGAATTCTTGCAAGAATTCCCATGGGAACAAGTGCTGGGTATTTCGTCATTACCTTCGAAACAAGAAAATCCAACAAGCCAAATCGTGCTTCTTTCTATAAATCTTTTCTCAGTCCGATTTGCTGATCTCCATTTGGATTATAGTCTGTATAATATGTTTTGTATTTTCGCCGTAATGATTTCCCCATCCTTCAAATCATAATTTGTATAATTAAGTTCGGTTTTTACTAACGTCTCGAAAGCTTTTTGCGATTCCGCGGTTTTGAAGATCTCAAATAATTTGCTGTTGTCCGTTTTCGATAAGACAAATTCCACTATGTGTGCGTACGTTTTCGCTCGACTGTTCAACTCTGAATAATCTGCCTTTACTGGAGTAAGCCCTTTATAAGTATGTACACAAGGAACACAGATAGCAACAGGTAAAGTAGTCATGGTCTGAAAAAAACTAAATCCTTTTGAAAGGGTTACGCAGTATTAGGTAACAATTCACAACACCATCACAAGACAATGAGCAACTTCAAACATTGCTAGTACCTGTTGAAAGGGTCACTCGAGGGTAGGTAAAAAAATCCACCCACTTGCTAGTAGTAAATCGCAAAATCAGAAAAGGCCAATTGTAACTACCTATATTATGTGTTACCTATCTCAGTAAATCACAAAATACGCTTTAAAATTTTGCCTGCAACGTTCTTCTTCTTCTTCGTTTGTTCTTGTTCTTCCCAAATATTATTTACCTGTAGATTAAATCGCAAATATCAATGTGACGTCTAAGGTGGCAGGTTGTGGCAGCTGAATCTTTTACAATACGTTAATAAATAGACTAATACATAATACGTATGCTCCGAAACAACTGAAATCGGGTGAAATTGATGTTTCCGAGTCCATCAAATCTCTAAAACTAAACCAAAAATAGTGTTCACTTAAGACGTGAATGTTGATCCTCCAACTTAGATATAATAAAGTTGTTTAATGTATTTACATAAAGAATTGATGCATCTATTCAAATAAATAAACCAATTTCAAATTGGTTTTACCGTTTGGATTTTACAGGTTCACAAAATTGACAGTTGAAACCAAAAAATAAAAAAAATTCTGCACTTTTAAAAATTTTGCAACTTTGAACCACTGTAAAAACCAAACCAATTGACAAAATTCTATAAACCAAAGTTTTTGGCCTATCTGTGGTTCCCTTTATTGAATAAAATGGATCTCCTCAAAAAAATCGACCATCAATAATTAATTTTTGGAACGCCAAATTCGCGGATCCAGCCACTGTGCGGCGTTTCAAAGGAAGCCACACTTTCGACAAAACCTTCGAGATGATAGTGGACATCAATGCGAAACGGAGAATGGAAATATTGTCTACAAAAATAATGCCTGTATTGCATGTATTTAGAACTGGCATTATATCCTTTCAATACCAATGAAGAATTTCACCAATGTGCTGAGTCAGAGTGCCTCCAACTGCCACCAAAGATAATTTTGGGAAGCCTCCAATAGAAAAGAATAACAGGGGCCGGGACTTTGAACAAGAGGAATGCCACGCTTGGCATTAGTAATTAACAATCATAATTAAATTTTCACTGAAAATTTCAATGATAATTCAGATGCATGAATTTTGAATTGGTATTATTTCATTTCAATGCCAATTCAAAATTATCAATTGAAACTATTTCATTTCAATGCCAATTCAAAATTATCAATTGCAATTATTTCATTTCAATGCCAATTCAAAATTATCAATTGACATAATTTCATTTCGGAAAAATGAAATGAAACTATTTCATTTCAATGCTAATTCAAAATTATCAATTGTAATTATTTTATTTTAATGACAATTCAGAATTGAAAATATTTTATATCAATGCCAATTCAGAGTTACGAATTTATTTTATTTCAATGTCAAATAAAAATTGTTATTTGGAATCACTTCAGTTCAATGCCAATTCAGAATATTTTAATCGGAATTGAAATTTATAATTTCAATTAGAAAGTTTTTGAATTATCATTTATAATTTAATACTTATTCAAAAATAATGCGAATGCTTTTTGAATCCACCCCGGTTTGTTTGTATCAAATCGAAAAATTAAATGCAGGTAAGCATTATTTTATTTAAAAAATTCAGTTTATTAAAAGAAAAATTGGGCGTGTTCGGATCGTTTCAAAATTTTGCTAGTTTCTTATATATGCCAGTACTATCAAATGTGCCAAGTTTTACCACTCTAGCTGTTTATGTCTAGTTTATGGCAAAATATTGGCTTTTTCTGCCACTGTGCATTGGCATGAAAAATTAGCCATGTCTAGCGCTGGTTGGGTATAATTAGTGTTGGATAATTTTTACCGGTCTAATTATACCCGTTACTCGTAGAGTAAAAATGTAACACAAAGTCGTGCAATCTGTCACAACAAACAAGAAAGACAGTCGGTCAAGCCCTACTATAGCATACTCTGTACCAACGAAATTATACGCTCAGCATAAATTTTGATGCTGAGGTAGCAGCTGAAAGCAGCGCTGCTGATCATAACTCGAAAACCGTTCATCCAATCTTCACCATTCCTTTGGCTGATCGATAAGTTATCCTTATTACTAAATATATCTAGAAGGAACAACCCACCTATCTTTAAAACTGTAGGAGATATGCGGGGGTGGGAGGGGGCGTGGCCAAAATTGAAAATAAACTTGATCTGCCTGCCGACATAAGAAGCATATGTCCCATACATGTCAAACCTATATCTCTTACCATCTCTGAGATCTGTGCGTTCATACGGACAGACGGACATGGCTATATCGACTCGGCTGTTGATGCTGATCAAGAATATATATACTTTATAAAAACATTGATCGATTGGTTAGAGAGTTTTAGTGTCCAATAAGAAGCATAGCAGTCATATTCGCGGTCGCATTACCACTTAGCCGGCTTCTTTAAACTAAATCAGAGGACTTTGAAACAGCAATAAAATGTGCTGAGACCACTGCAGCCGAGCTGAAAGATATGCGAACAAATGCTGAAACTCTGATTGAAAATACTAATGTGGGCAAAAAGTAGTAGGCAAAAGGCCCAGATGTCATCAACAGTCCTGCCAACTCAAGAAAAAAAGAACTAGCCCGAATTGTTAGGCCCGCGAAGTTTAAATTGAAAATTCACCTTACTTTTTGCCCACAGTAGTATATTTTCCGAGGTTTCAGCATTCTGCCCCGAAAATGGCATTTCTATTGTGATTCCCTGACGTTTATCAGGACTGACAAAAGCTAGCTCCGAACCGTCAAAGTCAAATGCAACTGCAGAAATGCATTTTAATATTTTATTTTTCTGACATTTTTGGACTCTGCATTGTCACAAATTAAACACACGCTTTCTAATCATAAAGCAGTGCTCCTTGGCTTCAGCTGCATTCAAAAATATAGTCAAAATTGGAGCTCTGAAGATGACAACAAAGCAAAAACCATTTTAGAACTCTACGCTACATTTGATAGCTGCTCAAAGGCTGAGGGACTTTCCGAAATAAAGCTTTGGAGACGGCACATGACCACCGCTGTTCATCCAGAATCCCTTCAAGAAGCAATGCAGAAAACAGATTCCGTATTGTTTGTATTCATGGCATTGCCATTTACGACATCGACTGCCGAAAGGTCTTGTTCTTCTTTAAAGATTTTAAAAACTTAATTGCGAAATTCAACAGGGGAAACCCGCTTAAATAGATAAGCCCTTTTATATATTCATCGTGACTTTATGGTCAGCACTGATGAAGTTCTATACTTGGTATGGAGCAACGGGGTCTTTTGCTGCTGCCAATTACAAGAGAATGTGCTGATCAAGCCGCTTTATAGCCTATTCACACTAGCCCACATCTACCGTCTACCGTCAAAGACGGTACGCAAGAACTTGCCGTGCCAAATTTTCTCAAAATATTCCCCCGTCAGCTGGGGATGTTCCTATCTCATGCTGTTTCACTCATCGTGAATACGATATTTCTGTGTCCACCACTAAAAAAATTGACATTCGCAGCGAAAACGTCGAGAATGTACGCGCAACAAGTGATTGCCAAACTTCAAATGTCAACTGTTGAAGAAAAAAAAGCTAATTTTTCGTATTCCTGGAAATTATAATTGATTTGTAAAATGATAGCACCAATCAAGAGCGTAAGTTAAAGTCGGCTCTGCCCGACTTCGAAATACCCGTGACTCAAGGCAATTAGTGATTAATAACCTCATGCGGCTCAGATAAGTATGCAACGTTTTTTTAACTCTTCCATTTATTATCCGATCTTTATGAAAATTTGTGAGATTGTACATATTAGCCACATGCACTATATTGCAAAATCTGAGCTCGATAGCTTTCAAATTGTTGGAGATATTCAACATTTTATATTGCGGGGGCGGGAGGGGGCGTGGTCAAAATTTAAGACAAACTTGATCTGCCTACAGACAATACTAGCTTACATCTAAAATTTGGTTGCTCTAGCTCTTTTAGTCTCTGAGATCTAGGTGTTCATACAGACGGACAGACGGACATGGCTATATCGACTCGGCTGTTGATGCTGATGAAGAATATATATACTTTATGATATCGGAGATGCTTCCTTCTGCCTGTTACATACATTTGCACGACTTTAGTATACCCTTTTTACTCTACGAGTAACGGGTATAAAAAACCTCTGCGCGCACTGCGTGAACCCCAGAAATGGAGAACCTTCTGGTGGACATCTGGGGTGAATCGATCGATGATCTCAGAGGGAGCAGGAAAAATACTCATGTCGACCAGGAGATGGCCATGCTGATGGAGCAAAAAGGGTTTGAGCCCCGCTGGCCTGATGTGAGGACGAAAATTGAGAATTTATCTCGAAAATATAAGTAAGTTGCAATACACTTTTAATAATCCAACTTATACAAAATATACTTATTTCTTTTAGAAAAGAGAAAGAAAAGATAGGTCCCAGTGGTGGTGCGCCTTCGAATTGGGGAATGTATTTGAAAGTGGACAGAATTCTAGGAAGCTTTCCGGTGCACCAAATTGAATCAAGGATGGTCAAGACAAGTCGTAAGATATAAACATTATTGCAGTATTCGGAGAATTCGTTAATAGTTTTTCAGAATTACGCGAACCAGAAACAGAAGATATAATCGAGTATGATCCTGTTTCCGCTGATGGAGACTCAATCGGGACATGCGAGACGACGCCAGCCAAACGCGCTAGGGCTGACACCCAGCAGGAACTGATTTCGTTGGCTAGAGGTAGGAAAGAAATGCATAGAGAGCATCAGGAGCAGACCCGGAACATTTTGCGGGAAATGAGTGCCCAAAACGCCTCTATCCAAAAAAAGCCTTTTGGATTTGCTTAAACAAAAAAAAGACTGATTGTGTGTTCTTTGGCTGATCGCGATGTTCGTTTGTAGCATTCTTCCAACTTTCGTTGATTTGGCTGTTGTGTGTATTGAGCAAGTTGTGCAGAATACAACAACAAATGACAATAGCTGTATTATTTTTAGAGCGACGATCGAATCCCTTGTCGATGCGATGGAATCTAGCCTTTAAGTGCCCAAATCCATTTTCGACTACTCGCCTAGCCTTAGACAAACGATAATTAAACGTTTTTCGCTGCACTGAAGCTGTAGTTAAAAATGAATAATGCTTCATTAAGTTGCTGGCAAACTTAAAGGCTGAGTATCCAATCAGAAGCAGCGGAATATTGGTTCCGCATATTTCTTTTGACTGTTCCTTACGCAGAGAAGTTGATTCCACCATTTGCTTAAGGTCACATTTCCGATAAATAGTGGGATCATTACAGAGCCCTGTTGACATAGAGGAACCTGTCACTGCAACGAATGTTAATGAATACGAAAACAGATTCAAGTTCTGAATATATTACCGATAATCGACACATGTGAATAATACTGTCGAGTACCAGCCCTTGTAACTATAATGGTCTGTTGCCTCCGCAGCTGCCCTCTATATGACATCCATCTAAATGAAGTATTTTAGGTATTTTAAACATTACTTCGCATGTGAATGTATGCTTACCAATTGCACCAATACATTGCTTAAATGCAATGGATTCAAATCCCGTGACGCAAAAAGTAAGCTGGTAATTAATCCTTAGCGAATTCGAAAATAAATGATTTGCAAAAGTCATGAAGAATATTCCAAACGCTGTTGGATGAAACACCAAACAGCCTGCCCACGGTGCGATATCCCGACGAACTTCCCAAAGTATGTATGGCATTAGCGATGCGTTTTTCCAAAGGGATAGCATTCCGGAATGGTGTGTCTTTCTTTCTTAAAATGGAAATCCTTTGCACCAACAAGCAAAATGTGGCCTTTTCCAGCCGGAAGCTCTCTTTCAAAAATCATCATTGTTTTCTTGAACCTGCTTTTCTCAAAATTGTATAATATGTTGTGTTACAATATTAGTAAATTTTGTACACATATCCGTCATTTTCTAACTCGGCAATTAGTTGAATTATCATCTGCTGCTGCTGTTGAGCGGCAGCTTACAAAACCACCAAATTAGTTGAACCATTTTCCATTATTTTAGATTATTTGTTTATTTTGATTGACACATATGCTTCAATTATGGTGGAAGAAGAAGCCCAGCACACATTTTATCATATTTTTGATCACATTCAAGCCTTTTTTGAATCCTCGATCTGATTAAAATAGTCAAAAATGGGCTCGATTTCTGATCGTAAATTATACTTTTGTCGGGAGAAAATGGTACACTAGCAGCGACACTTTGTGAAGAGTCGTTTTTAACCCGTTTTTCTGATCACTTTTGACTCATATTCGAGTCAATTGAGAGTCTTTTTTTAGCCGTATTTCACTAAACCACATTATGAGCAAATTCATGAGACATTTTCGAGTCTTAATTAAAAGCATATGATTGGCATCTCGTTTTGATCATCAAAAGGAGTCGGAAAAGACTCATGAAGGCGATTTTTATAATAATGATCTTCCAAATGTTGGGTGGGAAGAAGCCACTGGCGGTAGACGGTGGACGGTGACAGTATGAACACGAGTTTCATTTTTTCACCATCTTCTCATCGTTCCGCTGAGATGGACTGTAGTGTGAATAGGCTATAAGATGTTCTTTGGAATTCACATATTACCTTAATGGTACTGATGTTGTTGCCCATTTCTTAACCCACCCAACCTTGTCAACATTCCGTTAATCTTGGATTATGCTGACCCACAAAATCCACAAAATTATTTACTGATTAAACTTCATTTTCACAATGTACTTCATGTTTGGGTAATTCATTTAACAAAAGGTAATAACTGTTATTGAGCATGATGCTGACCCTAACTATGAACGGTTTGCTGCAGCAAGACAATCAAAATTAAGGCTGAATATAAATCAATCTTAGATTAAACTTAACATTAGGTATTTACAAACTTAACGACTAATTCAATTCAACATAATGATTTCAATGGATCCACGTCCACTGCAAGCACTCTATGGTTAACAAAATTAGCTTTTCCAAAATAAGTTTTCCTTCTGGCAACCTTTATCTCATTTGGAGTGGTTCCAGAAGATATGGAACTGCTTTCTAAATTAGGTTTCGGATCTTGCTACTTTGCTGATGAGCACTTCTAAAAATTTGTTTAAGTGGAAATTTACCAATCAAGTCCAAGACATGTGTACTTAGCGTTTTTCAATGTGGGCATTGTGCATCCATGCGCCGACATATACATACTTGGCTGGTCCAGTTAAGACGAATGCCAGCAAGACGAATGAAAATTTCTAGCGCCGAGTGTTCAACATCAATCAACACATCTTTCCCTGCTAATCTCTCCCTGGGACTCTGCTGAAAGCATGTGCGTACAATTTGGGATGGCCGGGCCGCAGCACTTGGGGCACTGGAGCACTCCCCTGGGAAACAAATAGTTTAATCTCTACACCTGATCACTTTGCTAACAAACCTGCCGGGGCGCTTTAAATAAACTGTTTCTATTTGCTCTAGGGTGGCTTTACTTTGTGAACACGTTCTGTGACTTTTAAACAAATGTGATTATGTAATCCGTTTTGGACACGTGGGTAGTTCGCTGGTCTTCTAGACTCTCACTCGCACCGTCTGCTTTGCGTAATCTTTGCCAAATAAATGCCAAACCACGGGGGAGTTGATCTGGAGTCTAACTTCTGTACTTGTGGAACGAAAGCTTCTCACAAAAAAACCAGACCATTGCCAGCTCTTGTTACCTTTCACAGCAGTGTGAACGAGACGACTATACAACTACAGAATCTGTGGTGGACCTGTTCGTAACCATTAGGGTGAACCGTCACATTAGTACTTAAATAGAATTTGTTCTATTCTTGAATTCAAATCTTTTTTGTTGAGCGTTAGTGTACGAGAGTTACAATCTGTTACAATTTTGAATGGAATCCCTTGTATGTGTACTCTAAATCTCTTAAACGCATCTATAATTAATAACGTTTCTAGCTCAAAACTATGCCATTTGGCATCCGCTTACGTTGTTGGCTTGGAAAATAGATTACCGGATGTATCTTATTATCCCGCTTCTTCTTCAATAGCAGCGCACCAAAACCTATCGAGCTTGCGTCACAATGTAGTGAAGAGGATTTGGACTTCTTCTACCTTTGTTGGTACTGGGAAGACTTGTATTGCCTTAAATTCTTTGTTATCTTTTTTTATTCCATTTTCCGATATCAAATATTCCAAGTACTTACATAGCGTCGGTTTGAAAAAAAACTGCACTTGTCTTGCCTCAACTCGAGTTTCTTGTTTACCAAACGATTAAAGTTTAAACACTTCTTCTCTTGTCGCTATATGCTCTTGAACATTTTCTGTGGCTACCATTATATCATCGAGATAGATAATAACCTTTCTCTCTATCATCAAATCATCAAATAACTCATTTATAAAACGTTGGAAAATAAGCGGAGCATTAAAAGTCGTTTCGAAAATATTTTCTTGTTTACTAGTCGGTCCAAAAGGAATTAATCTTTCAATATAATTTTAATAATATCAAAATTTGTATGTCAATGAAATATTATTTAATGTCAATATGATACTACAGTATTAGGCTGCCTTTACACAGTTCGACACATGAGACATGACGATAAAAAAATAATAATTTCGAAATTGACAAATGAGATTCCATTTACACTGAATGTCATAATCACATGTTACAAAATGTGTACAACTTCAAGATAAAGCACCAGATCAGACTGTGATTGTTTCAAGATATAAAAAAGGAGTCGGAAGTTCAGGACCAACTGAAACATATGATGTACTGGTGACAAGTACACCCTAGTCGAAAAAAAAACCAATTGGCGAGACCCAATTTCGCCGGGTGAAAGACTTTCGGTAACGCTAAGATACTTAGCTTTCGGTTCAAGCATGACGTAGTTGTCATTTGCATTCAGGATGTCTGTCTGTCGGAACTCTGTCTGTAAGAGTCTGTCCGTCTGTCTGTCTGTCGGAACCGACCGGATCGGATGACGATATCTCATAGCTCCCATGGGTACAATCGGTCGGAGAACTAGTTTTGGTGAGAAAAACTTTTTCTTTTCAATGGAAACGTCTCCAAACTTTGTAATCGTGGGTTTTCTAAGTTTTTTTTATAGTTCTACCAAGTTTTATTAAAAGCGGACAACTATATGGTACAACTGCCATACAAAAGATGGGTCAGAAAAACAGTCTTAGTTAGCAAAATTTTTTTGTTTTTAACGGATGAATATATAATATCATATAGCTCCTATACAAACGATCGATCGAGAAATGGGTCGTTGTGGGACAAAAATTATTTTTGAAAATATTTAAGAGAGCACCTGCAAGGATATAAAATCTTAAGCACAGACGAAGTTAGCTTGGCTTTCTGGTCTTTAATTATATCAAATGCCACTAACTGCAAGTTATGTGCAGCACATCTGACAACAGACATTAACGACTCTAATGACTACTCGACCTCCGAATCAGGGAATTCCGGTTTATCGTTCTCAAAAAAAAAATCCTCCTGTTTTTCCTGCATGATTTTGCCCATTCTAATAACGTTGGCCCCATTGTCAGTGGTGCTAGAGAGCACTTGATTGATTTCAAGTTTAAACAGATGAAAGCTTCAAATAGACAGCTGTGTGTTTTTGATTCAGCTGTATCATGCCTTGTTTTGCATAAAATAAAAGAAAACTTAATTAATAACTTAGGCTGATTTCAAGAAAATACGTTTATCTGAAAATCCTTAATCCATTGCAAATTGCCTCCAAGTATACTTTTATTCCTTCTGGTGGCGATGTCTACTTTTAGTGAAACCATTTTGTTTCGTAGTGTCCCCTCCATCCGATTTTTGGATCTGCTGTGAAGCTTTATCAAGAGCCGTCAGAATGTTTTTAGAATTCACTCTTATATTAAATGCTGCTTCATATGGTTGCAAAAAAATTTTAAAGTGATCCTCGTCATCGAAAAGCCGGAATGGAAAATTTTTTTGCAACCGCAAGACCAATGCAGAGTTTTAGAAATTTATTTATTTTTTTTAGTTTTGCCATAGAACTTTCCACGTCACTAGAATGATTATGAACTGATTCAATTTCACGAATTTCCAAACCAAGAACCCTTTCGTAGTGCCTTTTCATATTGTATTTCTTTACAAAAGCACTTTTCGCGAAGATAAATTAGTGGGAATTTTTTCTTCGTCCATCTTGAAATACTTTACGAATTTAATCATTCTTGAACAAAATTCACACGCTACTAACGGATTAATGTCAGAACTATTATTCTGCTCGAAATAAAATACTCTCTTCATTAGACTAACGACGTTTTAAGTAGATGTTGTTTTCGTCTCAGAGGCAACTCGGAAAAACTTGTTTATTTTCAGTGGAAATGTCATTCAAATTATTTAGAAAATCGTGCTGCTGGGGTAAACCAACTTCGGCAGAGCCGAAGTTAACTTTCCTCTATTTTTATACTCTGTACCGTAGGTACATAGAGTTTTATAAGTTTGTGCAAAAGTATGTAACATCGAGAAGGAAGCATCTCCGACCCTATAAAGTATATATATTCTTGATCAGCATCAACAGCCGAGTCATGTCCGTCTGTCTCTCCGTATGAACGCTCAGATCTCAGAGATGGTAAGAGATAGAGGTTAGACATCTTATGTCTGCAGGCAGATCCAGTTTATTTTCAATTTTGGCCACGCCCCCTGCCGTTCCACAATCTAGAAAAAACGTCAAATCTCCCACAGTTTTAAAGATAGATGGTTTGTTCTTTCTGGACATATAGTAATAAGGATAACTTATCGATCAGCCAAAGGAATGAAGAAGATCGGATGAATATAGGACCACGAACCCAAATTACAGGCTTCAATATTTTTTGTGCATCCCTGGAATTTGTCCACTGCCCTAATAGCGAACTTTTTTCAAAAAACATTTCATTGCTCTGCTGCCGCCGGACGACGTGCATTTTGTAACAATAATTACAGATAATTGTTCATTGAACAAGTAGTATTTGTGAAATGGAAAATGTAGATTAAGGTATGTACATTTCAATAGACAAGAAAAGTTTTTATACCCTGTTCCCATTGAAAATGGAAAGGAAATGAAGTTGTGCGAATGTATGTGACAGGGAAAGGGAAACATTTCCGACTACATAAAGTATATATATTCTTGATCAGCGTGGACAGCCGAGTCGATATTGAAATGTCCGTCTGTCCGTCCGTCTGTCTGTCTGTATGAACGCGTCGATCTAGATGTATGCCGTACTCAGATCAAGTTTGTTTCAGATTTGTAAAATTCCATCCCAGGATATTTTGTAGTCGGGGCACTCGACTGCATCGCCCTTAATTGTTTGTTTTGTGTCTTTGTTTTCAATTGTTGTTTTTTAGGCAAACCTAACCTAAATGTGACGTGTTTCGTGGACTAAAAGTTGGCAACTGATTCTTTCTCAACCCGACTTAAAATGCAGTTATGTTCATTAACCTGTATTTAATTCGGTGTAACTAATACTTGCTCATATTTGCTCGTTTTCGAAAAATTTGGTGTTGTTGCAACCAACTTGGAGTTCAGTCACGCTTATTTGCTTTAAAAGTGGATGCAGGGAGCACGCAAAAGGTTGATTTATCTATCGATTGAAAAGTACAAGTCTGAAACTATCGACAAAACAGCAAATTAGAAATAAAAAAAATTTTGTAACTTAAAAAAATGTAGCCTTAAAAAAAATTGTTTTTTAATTTCAATTTGTATTTATTTCTTGCTTATATACTAATTGATCAAAGTATATATCTTCAATCTTAAGCTAGTCTCCTACAATGAGCTCTCTGCTTAATCTATATTTTACAATAGTGGATTCCCTTTTTAGAATTTAGTTACTTATATATTATATCTTCAAATTTATAACTGAATTGTGAATGTATAATTGTGAATGCTGCAGTGAAAATAATGAAAAACAATGCATGCGGACTTATAATTAAAACTTGGTTATTTGAAGGTGGGTGGGGGAATGGTGTAAAATGGGGTGGGATATTAAAATGGAAAGTGATGTTTTAGCTTGGATCTTGGATCCAGTAGAATTTGTTTTTTATGTTTTCAAAGAAGCAAGTATCTTTCGTTGATAACGACATGTCGAATCTTTTGTTTAAATCAGTTAACTGATTTTCATTTACAGATTTTTTGTTTGCTCTCCTATATATATGATATATAGTGGGTATGTCCTCATCGTTCTGGATATACCTATTTTTATCCAGAAATAGAAATACTTCAGGAGGAGTAAACCCGTTTGAGACACATAATTGAAAATATGAGTCGCTCTCATAGAACTGAGCTTATATAAGAATATTGCATGCTTAATAAAGCCATAAAGTATATATATTCTTGATCAGCATCAACAGCCGAGTCGATATAGCCATGTCCGTCTGTCCGTCCGTCCGTCTGTCTGTTCGTATGAACGCACAGATCTAAGAGATGGTAAGAGATAGAGGTTTGACATGTATGGGACATATGCTTCTTATGTCTGCAAGCAGATCAAGTTTATTTTCAATTTTGGCCCCGCCCCCGCAATTTAGAAAAAATATCATATCTCCCACAGTTTTGAAGATAGATGGCTTGTTCCTTCTGAACATATTTAGCTATTAGGATAACTTATCGATCCGCCAAAGGAATGAAGAAGATCGGATGAACGGTTTTCGAGTTATGATAAATTTTCTTGGTACAGAGTATTTTATAGTCGGGCTTGACCGACTTTCTTTCTTGTTTTTAATGCTGCTATTGGTTTTTCTGACCGGTGAACGGAAAAGTATGCATTCGCATTTGTTTGAATTGATTTTTAGGTGCCAGTCTTGAGCATAGTTTTCAACTGTATGGAATTTCGCTTCTAGATGACGGATTATATTAATTATTGAGCTGTCAGAGTGATAAATAACTATATCATCTGCAAAGGCTATTATGCCATCCACTTTTTCTAAGAGATCGTTTATATATAACATAAATAGCGTTGGAGCATTGACCGTGCCCTGTTGGAGACCATTTTCTACTTTGAAGACTTTATTACTTATAATATTATTAATTTTGACTGTAAATTTCCTATCAAATATCATATAATATATTTAAATATATAAGTAGATTTAACGGGAACTTGTATCTAAAAAATTTAACCAGTAGCCATTTTGTCCATACCTTGCGAAAAGCCTTTTCTAGGTCTACAAAGCATGCCCCCGTCGCGTCCTTTTTGTTCCAAGTCCAGTTTATTTTAGACATTTGTAGGCTTATTGCATGAGCTGTGGAGTGCCAGTGCTTAAATCCGAATTGCTTTTCGCTCTTAATGTTGGTAGGTTCAACGGCTCTGTTGTGAGGAGCAACTCCTCACAGGCCGTGGATTACAGGGTAGCCACTGCGAATTGGGAAAAGCTCTCTCTTGGAGTGTTGAAAGAGAGAGAGAGAGCTGTGGAGAGTTGGAGAGCAAGGGCCGTGGCCTGAGAGGCAAAGGCCTTGCTTCAACGGAACAGCAGCTGGTGGACGGCGGCAAGGGGGGAGTGGCTGAGAGGCGCAAAGCTAACGGGATCGAATGTTCGAGACGGCTGCGAATGGGCGATTCGTGTTGCTAGGCAGCAGCGAAAAGCCTCGATGGCAGCGAAAGGCCCCGGCACAGAGACAGCACCCGAGGCAGATGAAGCCAGGCCGGCGAAACATATAACGGTGTCTGGGATCACACAGGCCCTGCTTGGAGCAGCGGAACGGCGCCTGCGCCCCGGCTATAAAAGGAGCGGCTGCCCTAAAGACGGGACAGTCGGTAGTTTACGAGTGCGCGGAGCAGAGTCCATAATTGTGAACCCAAGTGAGAGCGAACGGGAACCGGGAAGGCAGAGTGACGAAATCTTGCGGAAAAGTCGAAGCGATTGCAACGATAGCAAGTGGGGAGTGCGAAATTCCTGCGAGGTCGGAGCGAATAGCACGACGAAGGCAGACGGGCACTAGGAACTGAGCGAGGACTTCGAGTCGGTGTGTAAGCGAGCGCGAACGGGCGAACGTAGAGATCTGAAGTGTAAATTGAATTGTGAACTTAGCCTAAGGTCTATTACTAAGCGAGTTACGCCAACCAAATATAGACTCAAGTACATTTTAAACGTTTGTCTCCTTATTTTGGCAATCCTTCAATAAATTTGTTGAAGCGATCCCGGAGCACCCGTGAGCTACGCTCAGCTGCAAAGGTTCGTTACACTGTTAATATTGACACTTATGATAATTTCATAGATATTACTAATGTTTGGCAACATAATTATAGGACGCAAATTGTTTATATTGTTTTTGTCATTGTCTTTTTTCGTGATCACAATGAGCTTGGCTGTTTTCCATTGAGGCGGGAAGTATGAAATATTGAGCAATATTCTAAAACCATTTCTGTCGGTATAGATTTAAGCACTATATTTGGAATTTCGTCAATTCCAGAGGACATCTTACTTTTGAGTTCACCTATTATACCCTGTACTTCAGACAGTGTCACGAAGTAGTTCTCAAGCTGGCTGTAGGTCAATTCGTTGGCTATTTTGGCATTATTAAAGGAGGTCTTGGTAGACTGCATGCTATCAAACCTAGTTTTTATTTCCAAAAACTGGTTGAAGCATTGTTCGACTTGACAATGGACCATATTATTTGAATTATTTGACTTTGCTGAGTGCACTGTTTGAAAATAAGATCCAACTGTATCAATAATATCGTTCTTGTCTCTTATTAAAAAGCAGTTTGTTGATTCATTTATCTCTAAAAGATTAGGATCGAGACCCGCTTTAGTGATCGCGCTTGCAGATGAGCAAGGAATATTAATACGGCTCAAAGAGTTTTCTCCCTTTTTAAGAAAGTTTCTTTTAACTATAGTGAATTTTGAGGGATTATTGGACTTCAGTTGGGCAAGGTTATGTTCAAGTTGCTTGTTAAAATTTATTCGTATATTTTCTTCGATTAGTTTTTTTTGTTAGCCTAAGCTTGGCTTTTAGCAAGGTAACTGTGTTAACTGGAAGGAGTACTTCGAGACGATTGTGTTGTTTTATCAAAGTGAGCATTTTAGATTTTTCTTTTAAAAGTTTTTTAATAAAAGAGCCTTGTTTTAAGTTTTCGATAGGAGTATTGATTTTCATTTTTGGTACATTCTTTTCTTTCTTGATGATAATTTTATTTTGTTTTTCTAAGTGGTAATCAATATCAAGGCAATTTAAGTTTCTGTCGTTTGGAGTTTTGGGTTCATTCTTAAGCAGGGCCTTACAGCATTTTTGAAAATTATACCAGTTTGTTTTTTTATAGTTGAGGATTTTTCCTTGGTCATTTTTTAACAATGTAAAAATATTGGTTTGGTCTCGACTTGAAGCTAGTTCAAGCATCTAAGGCAGTTAATGCCATCTGAAGTTTTTTTAATTTCAAGCCTCAAGTCTGCTAGACATTTGTCTAGGTACGAGTTACCGATTTCGTATGATGCTGAGCTGGATGCATAGAGGCTACACCTGAATCTAAGCTCATTATCATTTAACCAACATTTTAGGGCATTGCCTTTTGTGTTGTTGTTTTCGTTTCCCCATAAAGAGTGTTTGCAATTTAGATCTCCCGCTTAACCACTATTAAGGTTATAAAGTTATGGCTGGGGTTTAATTTTGTTTCGTTTAGCATTAGTATATCTGGGTTGTGTTGTTTTAGAAAGTTGCTAAGTTCCAGCCTTCTGCTGGTTTTAATTAGGGAATTTACATTGAGTGAGATAATATGCAATGTGTCAAGAGAAATGTTATTTGTATTGTGATTCAAGTTCATTCTGAATCCATTAAATTGCAAATAGTGTCGACTCTTGCTGTTCGGATATCAAGTTAGTCTTGCAGAAGTTTTATTTGGATACTTAGGCCTAAGATTGATTTTTTTATTTCTTCTAGCAGGCGTTCTGGTTAGTTTCTCTTGGAGTACTTTGAGTTTTAAGCATGTTTCTTGATGCCCTTGCGTAACTTATATTAGGATTAATAAATGATGATGAAAATGTTGGCTTATTGGCTAAGTTTTGCTTTTTATCTCTAATTCTATTTTGGAGCTCTCTATAAGGTTCGCAGACTCTGTAGGAGGAGGATTTTATAACTAAAAAAAATGTAGGCTAAAAAAAAGAATTTTTAGTGTTGTGTTATATTATATATAAATTTTTTTGGTATTAAATCGTAGAATTAAATGCAGGTAAGCTTAAAATTGTTTAACGACAGTTTAATTTAAAAAATTATGGTTATTAAAAAAAAAAATTTAATAATTAATTTAAATTAAATTTATTCTCTAAGTTTTGTAATTAGATGGTTTAAAAATTTCATTTAATTTTATTTTTAACTTATATTTTGTAACTTGTTTAACTCTGCCAATTATTATCCGATCTTTATGAAAATTTGCTATATCGACTCGACTATTGATTTATGGGCTTTATGGGGTGGAGACTTGCACGACTTTAGTATGCCCTTTTAACTCTACGAGTAACGGGTATAAAAACGATTCTATTTGGCGGGAAATCATTGCTGGAATGGAAGCGAGTGAAGTGACTGGCGTTATCGAGCAACAAACGGACCGGAAGATACGGAACATGAAAGGGAGCACTGGAAAAGGACCGACAACATGGGAGCATTTCACCGATATGGAGGCCGTCTTCTGTCGCTGGCTGTCCCACATTGGCCACACTTGTAAGCGAAGCGGAGAACGCCTTGCAGTTGCTCTCTCTTGAGGAGTTTCAGGCGGCCAGGTTTGTGGAATCAACTGCAGCTCCATGATTGTCTCAGAAGAAAGCTCTCTCCCAACCGATTTGGTTGAAATGTAGAGCACGAGCACAGGAGGGCGCAAGCGAAGGGCAGGTGCAGAGATTTGTACCTCAAAAAAAAAAAAAAAACAGCACATTGCCGACTGTGCTCGCATTGAAGAGCCTTGTAAGATGAGAGCTACTTTGGAGGAGAGCAGACTCAACTGTATCAAAATACAATTCTGGAAAAATTAAAAGAAAAATGTATTTGTTTTGTTTTGCATCGAGTCTCGTTTTTGGGAAGCCTCTGGTGGAATTCGCCCTCAGCTTGATCTATCCAAAAGTAGATCTTGTTCGTCTTCTTCTCCTTTAACTCCTGTCCTGTCCTTCCATCGCCCTGCAACAAAATGAAGTTGTGTAACATGCAACAAGCCATTATAACATAGTTGCCAAAGGTGGGCTAGCCCCCATCCAGATATTTAAGACGGATAAATTTTCCTTTTGATAGACCAAAAGCTCGTTTGATCACTGCTCTTATGGCGGAAAACGTGCACAGAAAAAAATAAGATCAAATATCGAGTTTATCTTCCAATATAATTTCAAAAATATCAATTTTTAAATATCCAAGAGTTACTATTTAATATCAATATGATGCGGTAGTATTGCAGTAATACTAAAAATATTATATTAATTAGCGAAATTCTCACAGTGATATGAAAAACACCCTAGTGACGTGATTTCAGATCAAAGTAGACATCGAAAATCTGAGGGCAGAAAGAGACAAACAGTGTTTCTTTAAACAAAGAGAGACAGCTATAGTCCAATTCGAAAATGGCAAAAAAAATGTTTAAAAAAATGTGAGACACTCAAACAGCGACAGTCATTAGCGAAAAGCCTACTGAAGGTTGAATCGGGAGGTTTATGAAACAGTACTGTATAGGCAACCAGCTATTTTCGGTGTATATAAATGCATAAGTTATTTATGGTTGTGCACAAAAGCATCTTGTCGGGACCTCGAGCCAGCTAAAAACTCTAATTATTATTCAAATATATCTTTGACATTTGAATCATGTCCTATGGGTACTATAAAAATATAGATTTGATATTATTAAATACACCATCGGTAATACATTAATACCCCTTTGATATTATTAAAAATATATATGATATATTTAAGCCATGTCGGACAGGTATTGTGAAAATACTGCATTGATACTATAAAAACATATCAGGGATATTCACAAATATCAGATTGTTGATCTGAAACATTTCACATTGAAATGTTCGAAATGTACGAGTGATATTTTCGATTATATCAACTGGGTATTCTTCAAAGAAGGCCGATTCGATACTGAAAAATACCCGATTGATACTAAATATCGTGATCTTTTTTTCTGTGTGGTATTATAACTGATTTGAGAAATACTCAAATGCCCAATGTCCCTATATGGCGTAAGTAAATAAGTATTTAAGGGACAGGCTGAGTCTCCAATTAAATGTCTTTCTTTCAATTAAATGGTTCTGCTTCGTTAGAAAGTTTGGCAAATAAGTGGCTTGTATTGAACACCCGAGCGTCGTGTATCCTTCCTGGCTGACCCACAAATACGTTAATGAATCGATCTAAGCACTCGCAAACACCTGGCACCAAACACCGTTAATAGCACCAAAAACTCCTAGTATCCCTCAATTTTTTCTTCAAAAGTGGCAGCTGCTGGAATTTTTTTTTGGCTATTTGATGAATGTGGACGCAAGACCGGCGATAATGCACACAACGAACACTAATATCCGATTACCAGAGCTCTAAGGTATGTCGAAACGGTCACCTACTGATAAGTAGGACTCCTGTTTTGCCAGAATTTGAATTACAAAAAAGCAGATTTTTTTTTCCAAATTAACGTTGGCAATTGGCTTATCCATGGATACTGCTGGTAGCGACTACTCGACGAAGAGACTGCAAATGTGATTTCGAATTTATAAAGGTTTTGCAAAGCAATGAGCTAAGAAAACTTCAAACGATGCACGGGACATCCTGAAATGATCCTTGAGTTCGTCCATTCTATAATGTTATAGCCGATTTCCACATCTACGCGTTTTGTCATCGATTGCTCTTTTTATCGATAAGTTCCCAATGGTGTTTCTACTACGTTCAGCGTTCACAACAGCTGATCTGGTCACATTGTTTACCTTTTGGCAGCAATCAAAATAAATTTAAGCGACATTTTTTGACCAAATGCAATTGACAAGCAAAAATTGCAATTAATGCAGTTAAACATATTTTGTTCATGTTTTATAAATATTCATAGTTCTACTTTATTTATTATGGATTTTATGTTTAGTACAACCTAGTATAACTAATAATATAAAGAGCTGATTATTAGACTATTAGCTCTTGTTTCCCTTACTTCTTAATATTTTAAGCAGTTCTTTATGGAAAGACTCCATCTCCTCGTTGGCAGACTTGATCTCTTCGCCCACCGAAGTCATAATCTTAAGCTTCTTCTCCTCGATTTCCAAAATCCGTTCCATTTTGTCGTTTCGCATTCTCTTGCCTTGGACAATATGAAGGGAATCTTGGAGTAATGTTTCCAAGTTGAGGGCGTTCAGCCAAAAGGCCCTATTTTTTTCTTGCTCCATTCTACAGAAAAAATGTATGTCATTATCAATTAATAACACATTGACAAGTTCTTCTTTAGCTGTTACTCCACCTGTTCTTTTTGTAAGGTCAGGCTTTACATATTGTTTGTAGGGTTGTGAAAATATGTAAAAATATCGTATCGATGATTATCATTTTTTTTTAAATATCATCAAGTTTTTGCAATATAAATATTGCATATTGCAAATATTGCATTGTATATTATACACCAAAATATATCGATATATCTGATATTTTTATATTTCAGTATAAAAATCTTAAACCCCCCAAAAACACATAAACTTTAAATGCATAATAATTTTTTTGAGCTTATTCTTGATTAAAAATAAATCAATTAACTTTTTTCCATTAAAGAACAGAGATCTTAAGGTTGAATAGTTTAAGTAAGGATACAAAAAAAAAACTTAAATACTTCATTTCATTTTTTAAACAATGAAAAAGTTACATTTTCTAGAAAAATTACATATATTGGTTACATGATTTTACCTCCAAAATTCTTTTTTTTAAGGTTTTCAAAAAAACTCTTTGTTTTATATGAATATCCGTCATGCAGCATCGCGTGTCGCAGACAACGCATTTTATGGCGGAGGCCAGCCGCTCTGAAGGAACCGAGCTACCTGGTGTTATAAGGTAACTCATGGCCAATTTGGATAACTTCGGTAAAGCTTTTTCCTGGGATTTCCAAAACTCTAAGGGATCTGTCTCCCAGCCAGCGAGTGGTAAATTTAAAAATAGTTTTATTTCTGTATTTTCCTTGGCATCTGTAATTGGCTTTATGGCAATTGATCTATTGTGGGCCTCTAGGAAGCTTTCGTTTGTTTCTACTTCCCTCCCCTCATCGAGTTGGCTTCCGTTTGGACCATTGACCATTGAGCGTGGGAAAATTCTCAAGACTTTTCAGGCATTACATTTTTTCTTACCTTAACACATGTTGAATACGCTTCCGGGTGCTTGTTCCTCAAATGTGACAGGAGATTAGTGGTGTTACCACTTGACTTAATTACTTTTGCACAAAGGCTGCAGGTGGCATTATGTGCGTTTATGTTTGTGTAAAAGCTCTTTGCCGCGCTCATCTTATCTTTTTAAGATTTCTAAGTGTGGTGTGACCAACCACAATATCAAAAAATATATATCCAAATAATATCAATATGCGATATATCAGGAAAAAAAATATTTCGAAATAAATATGTATTTTTTTGTAAATAATATCGATATATTGATATTTTGATATATTATCAACAAGCCTAATTATTTGTGACTTTAGTAGCTGTCGGTCCATACATTGCCATTTGTTCTGTCATTTCTTTTTAATGTGGGTGCTCTTCCGTACACCCCGAAGCCCGTCCATATTCTCCTCCCATATGCCCCGTATGCCTGTAGAAAGGGTTAATTTTTATACAAATAAATCAACAATATTTAAATGAACTGACCTTTTATTGCCGGTTTGTGTTGTGCCAGCTGATTTTGTTATCAAACTGTCCTATCGATAAAGATAATTATCAATACTCATACTCGATACTCGGTTACGTATGAAAAAACAAGTTGGCAGAACCAGCGTTCAACGTGAACGCGACTCTTTTTCCTGCCCCCTCAACTCCCCTTCGGCCATCAACTGAGTTTTTTTTATATGGAGTTCAACGCGCGTTCTTGGATAATTGGACGCGAACGTGAACGCAGCTGTAGTAGAAACGCCCTATTATACTGTCAGTTCGAAGAACAATTGGGAACGTACGCGGGGCAGTTTCTTTTTAAAGAGGGGGCATTCCAAACTTTTCTCCTCCGCAATTTACGTGAGCTACTTGCAAAAGTAACTTGACGGGGTATCGATTATTTTGCCTATCGTACTGGAATCGTTACAACTGCCAGCACTAACCAAAACAAAAATCAGCTGTAAAACTTTAGGCGCGGAAAACCAAAATAAAATTAATTAATTATTATTATTAATTATTATTTTATTTTACGTGTATGACCAGATTGTGAATTTTGTAGCAGCCGGAGAAACCAGATTTACATGGACTCCATAGTCCATGTTGGAGCTTTGGAGGGAGTGGAGGGGAGACCACCAATAGTCTCCGTGGGCCAAGAAAAAATTCCCACAAATACAAGGAAATGGCAGAAAAAATGAAAGTGTTCGGACCAACTCCTATAGAGATAAAGACCAAACTGGATAATATGACCCGAAATTACAGGTATGTCATCTTATAGTTGTGTGAACTAAATAAAACGATGTCTCAAAGGTTGGAGCTAGGAAAAGTTGGACCATCAGTCGGCAACATCAGCACTGCTACTGCAGCATCAAAATTAATGCTGAGCGTATTATCTCGTTGGTACAGAGTATGTTGTAGTCGGGCTTGACCGACTTTATTTCTGGTTACTCCACGAGTAAAGGATATACAATTGTTTGGGACCTGGGTGATGCCGGGTAATCCAGCTAGATATTTAAAAAATGGATTAAAAATAATCAGAGTCTGTACCATTTTCGCTATACTCCGACACATGGCCGTGATTTCATTGGTCAAAAAGGTATTCCGACGTTAGGACATAGTCTTAGCATTGCCCTTGCCAAATTTGAACCGAATATTTTTTCAATATTTGAACTTTAGGCCCCCTTGCAGCGCAATCTGTCAAACGAACATTCAATGCTAAGTGATCATTTGAAAAAGATGGGCATACAAAATAATCGATTAAGATTCCAACCGAAACCTTGGGATCGAGGTTATTAGGGACTCACACTCGGGGCACTGCAGCTCTGCCTTAGTGTATCTATAACCCAGTGTATTTTTGCTTCGCACATTCACAAAAACTCACTTGAAACTTTCCAAACAACTTTTGGCAGAGACAAAGTTGGCAAGTCCCGGCCAGCACGAAACTTCCCAGTCCCACACACAACCCACTTATTTGTTGTTGTCATTAGCCGCGTTTGTCTGAAATTAAGTTGAGTTTATGACAGGGTCCCAGTCAACCCAAGCCACAACTTCCAAGGACAATCGAATTTCTCTTCATTTGTGGCCGGGCCATTATGGCGTTTATTATCATCAATATCACATGTTAGGCTATCCATATCTTCTATACCATGTGGAGCAATTAATTCGCCTGGAGTTTTCTTTTTTATTTGCTTTGCTTTAAGTGTTTTCCCTTGTCTGTCTGTTTCTACGTTCATGGCTTCGATTTTATGACTGTGACAGCTTGAGAAAAACAAAAGATATTCGGTACGAACATCCTTAAGTGTGAATCCGCACCAAGTGTAAGTACTTGCGCATTTTGTTTGCGGCCGCTGGAACTTTACGACAAAGTAATGCCGCTCATTAGAAAGCTTTGGCGACACTGGCAAAAGAAATCGGAGATTTGCTATTGATTTTGTGGAAGCGTAGCTGCGTTCACAATTGTGTGCTGTGTATCGATGACCTCGACCACATTGCCGGCTTGTTTTCATATCCATATCAAAGTTGTGACCCTTCATCAAGCCACACACTACACTGAACCCAATTCTCGAGCTGCGGTTTAAGCCACTCAAACTAGCAGCCCGTCACAATCACTTACCTCGCCAGTCAGTCACGCTCCCTCCGTGTTTCCTGCCCCACCCCGGCCCGCGGTGGCAGCGCATCTCGGCAACATGGCGGATGCTAGTGTACACACACAGCACATATGTAGGTACGTACATACATATGTACATTTGTATCGCAAAATGTATCTGCTTGGCACCACACCACGCTCCGCTCCCACAGACGGCTAACCTTTTGTTTCTTCCTCCTGCCAATCCGGTTGGCTTTTACACGTTTTCATAACTTTTTATGCATTTGCCTGCTGTCTACATTGTTTTCGTTTTGTTACAGTTTTGTTTTCGATGCATGATTTTTATATTTTATTTGTTTATTTGTTCTGTTTCTCTTTCTGTTGCTGTTTGGGTTTTATGATGATGTTTTGCCCCTGCTTGACGGCCTGTTCTGTGTCGGGGCAGCCGCGGTGGCGGTGGCGGTGGCGGTGGACTGACAGGCGTGTGCGGCACGGCTAGGTGTGTTGCAGTTGGCATGTAAAATATTTGTATAAAGTGCATTTATAACGATTTTATTATTTGTTTGCCATTGTTCGGGTGGGGCGAGAGGCTTAGCACTTGCCGCTGCTATGGTTGGCATTTCTGTCATTTTGCTTAAACAAATGTGTTGGGGGGCTTACGACTTGTTTGGCTGTGCATTTATGAATAAATTCGTGGAAATTTCAATTTTCCAGCATTTACTGAATTGAATACTTAAGAAACACTCCGCTTTATATCTGAATTTCTTTCCCCATCGATCATTGCTTCTGCTCTTTCACCCTTTCGCCAGGGCTGACAGCTTAAAGCCTAAGCAGCAGGCCACAAATGACTACGAAATGACACCAATTGCCGGAGAAGCACGCGCCCTTTAAAGCCATCAACATTATCATCATCATTATGGCTGTTGTGCGCGCTCTATCCCGCCGCGCTCCCACTCATCCCGCCGCCGGCGTTGGCTGTCACCATCATTCATTAGGCGACACAAATTTTACCAGAAATTGTGCCAAGCAACAGGAGCGGGAGCAAGGAGTCTCCTGCAAAGGAAACAAAAAAGCACCATGGAACATGAAATCAAATTACATGGCAACGATGGCAGGGCTTAAAAAACCTGGCCCCCACCAATGTTGCCTTTCGCATTGGCGAACTGTCTGTTCTGTTGAGATGAAAGCGTGACACGAGCCATGCAAACTAAAGCACTCTGAATAGATTCCGTAAGCCGGCTCGAAACCGGACACATAAGAGCCAGCCTGGTCCAAGCAGTTCGAGTATTTTGAACCGGACAATGAACAGAACCTTATAATTTATTGACCTGTTGAACCAGATTCCGAACCGGACAAATTTTGGGTTCAAAAATTAAATTGAGGTATGTTCCTCAAGAAAATAAAATAAACAGGCCATTCACATTCATACAAGTACATATATCAGCATTGTGTTAGCAGATAGATGATACTGCTTCTATAAGTACGCAACGTTTTTATACTCTGTACCGAAGGTACATAGAGTATTATAAGTTTGTGCAAAAGTATGTAACATCCAGAAGGAAGCATCTCCGACCCCATAAAGTATATATATTCTTGATCAGCATCAACAGCCGAGTCGATATAGCCATGTCCGTCCGTCTGTCTGTCCGTATGAACGCACAGATCTCAGAGATGGTAAGAGATAGAGGTTTGACATGTCTGGGACATATGCTTCTTATGTCTGCAGGCAGAGCAAGTTTATTTTCAATTTTGGCCACGCCCCCTGCAGCCCCCGCAATTTAGAAACGTCATATCTCCTACAGGTTTAAAGATAGGTGGGTTGTTCCTTCTAGATATATTTAGTAACAAGGACAACTTATCGATCAATGGTGAAGATTGGATGAACGGTTTTCGAGTTATGATCAAAAGACTGTTCGCTGCTGCAGCGCAGAAGCAGCGCTGCTTTCAGCTGCTAGTGCAGCATCAAAATTTATGCTGAGCGTATAATTTCGTTGGTACAGAGTTTGCTATAGTCGGGCTTGACCGACTTTCTTTTTTGTTTCGCTTGTTGTTGTTATTGTTGGCTTTGTTAACGGACTACTTTTTGCCAACGAAACCACCTAATATTTATTATTGCATCATGTCTCTGCTTACACTGGAGTCTGTTAACCAGTGTTGCCAATTTAACTATTTTCGCACCAGATCTAGCTATTTTGTAAGGTCGAAAGCAAGAAAGTCTGTGCAAGAAAGCGATAGCAGCATGTGGGTTGTGAGCAGAGTTCGCAACAACCGGTCCTCTCTTTGCAGTTGTCAGAAAAAAAAGGTTACGGTTATGGTTACGGTTTGCAAAGTCAGCAGCTTTGGCCTATACAAAACAGCCATAGCAGGAGGTGGGTTGTGAGTTGGGGGGTCGCGGTGGGTGATAAGAG
Source organism: Lordiphosa andalusiaca (assembly GCA_035044965.1). Lineage (NCBI taxonomy): Eukaryota > Metazoa > Arthropoda > Insecta > Diptera > Drosophilidae > Lordiphosa > Lordiphosa andalusiaca. The sequence goes on along the minus strand of JAWNNM010003663.1, from coordinate 251,193 downwards.
GTGACTGAAAAAGTGATTAAAACACTGACCGAAAAGGTGACTGAAACAGTGATTTTAACTATGGGCGTTTTCAGCAGATAAATCCGATTTACGATTACTGATTTTCGATTTGCGATTGCTAATGATTCTCTGCTGAATGTCACTGATTGCTAGGTTAGGCTATTTTGTGGCTTTAGTACATTTCGTCAACTCATTTAATGCACATTTTTAAGGGCTTTTAAAGTTGTCAGGTTGTCGGTTAATTTTTAGTTTTGGGGTAAACAGTTGGAAGAGCAATCAATAAACTGTCACCAATGATAGATTTTGTATGATTCCATCTCAGCAAACATGATTGTCGTATTTACCAATCGCAATCGGCAATCATTATATTCAGTGGGTAAAATCGATCATCATAAATCAGTTATCGTAAATCGAATGTGCTCTTATCAGCTCAACTGTTTCGCTTATAACTCCGGTGTTTTTTGTCCGATCTGATTGTACTTTTCAGAATAGATAGATATTGGGCCTAGCTTGATGTATTAAACCACGAGGCTCTAACTTGAAAATGGTGGATCTGACGGATATTTAGGTTTAGGATTTCTAGAGGAGGTCTAGGTTTTTTGGGGATAAAAGGGGGTGGAATTTTTCAAATCTGAAACCAACTTGATCTGCGTACAGCATAAATCTACCTTCGAGCAAAAAACAGACGGACAGACTATGGGGTCGAAAAATTTTCTTTCTCCCTGTTACATACATTCGCACAACTTCATGATCCCCCTTTTCCCATTTTCAATGGGAACAGGGTATAAAAATTGTGTCAGGAATTTTTAGTTTACCTTTTCGTTTGTCCGACCAGCAACATGACCAAAATCCACTCTTTTATAGCGGCGTTTCGAGGGCGTGTGTGGTTCGAGAAACAGCTGATACACAGCTTAGGAGTATAATGTTTACAATTGTTTTCGAAGTGATTTGTCAAAAAAAAAATAGAGGCAAAAACTGTGAGGAGAAAATTGCTTTGATACAAGCAGTTGAGGCAAGACCTTGTCATTGACGAATCTCAGAAAAAAAACATTTTTAGAACATTTCTGGAAAAAGCACAAATAAATAAAGAAGATACATGTTATTATGTTTAAAGTTATTAAGTTAATGTGACTGGTTTTTCTGTGACCTTTGTTCTTAGTAAACCTGCAGTTTTTTTAGCCGGCTCGAGGTCATGTAATGCTTTCGCACAACTTTAAACAGAGACACAACACCACAAAGGAGGCTGGTAGATCGTACGATCTATCATCAGCGATCAATGACTACCAACTGAACTTGTCTAAGAAGTTTCTCTATGCCAGCGGGGGCATAACCGTTTGGGAATCCCAAAGCAGAATGAGCGCAAAAACGTAGAGAGGCAGCGTAGAGGCAGTTTATAAATTTTGTGTATGCTAGCTAGCAAATGACTGTAAGAAGGCTTTGAAAGAGAGAGACAGAGAGCGGTATGAGCTCCACACACTCAAAATAAATAGCAAATTTCCGGCAGTAATTTCCCGCAAAGCTGGATACAGGCCTTTGATAAAAAATATCAAAAAACAATGTGGCACTTTCGACGTTTACTTTTAACCATTTAACAGAACACCCAGTCAGAAGTTCTTTATTGTTTTGATGGAAGTTAAAGACAGAGAGCCTCTTTTCTTGGGGAACACTGAACACTGCAGCAAAATGAAAATTGGATTAAAAATTAAATTCATCTGGATACCATACAAAAACAATAGTATAAACAATACAAAAACAATAGTTTAAAGTTTAAACAATACAAAAACAATAGTACTTTATTATACCCGTTACTCGTAGAGCAAAAAGGGTATACTCAAGTCGTGAAAATGTATGTAACAGGCAGAAGGAAGCATCTCCGATATAATAGAGTATATATATTCTTCATCAGCATCAACAGCCGAGTCGTTATAGCCATGTCCGTCTGTCTGTCCGTATGAACGCATAGATCTCAGAGATGGTAAAAGATAGAGGTTTGACGTGAATGGGACATATGCTTCTTATGTCTTTAGGCAGATCAAGTTTATTTTCAATTTTGGCCACGCCCCCTTCCGCTCCCGCGATTTAGAAAAAAGTCATATCTCCCACAGTTTTGAAGATAAAAGGCTTGTTTCTTTTGGACATTTATTTAGTTATCAGGATAACTTATCGATCCGCCAAAGGAAGGGAGAAGATCGGATGAACGGACAGACGGACATGGCTATATCGACTCGGCTGTTGATGCTGATCAAGAGTATATATACTTTATGGGGTCGGAGATGCTTCCTTCTGGATGTTACATGCTTTTGCACAAACTTATAATACTCTATGTACCTTCGGTACAGAGTATAAAAAGCAACAAAATTTTAGATTTAGACCTGTATTGTCTGCACACAGATCAAGTTGGTTTAAAATTTTGGCCACGCCCACTCCCGGCACCGCAATAAAAACAAGAAAGAAAGTCGGTCAAGCCCGACTATAGCATACTCTGTACCAACGAAATTATACGCTCAGCATAAATTTTGATGCTGCAGTAGTAGCTGAAAGCAGCGCTGCTTCTGCGCTGCTGCAGCGAACAGTCTTTTGATCATAACTCGAAAACCGTTCATCCAATCTTCACCATTCCTTTGGCTAGTCGATAAGTTATCCATATTACTAAATATATCTAAAAGGAACAACCCACCTATCTTTAAAACTGTAGGAGATATGACGATTTTTCTAAATTGTGGGGGCGGCAGGGGGCGTGGCCAAAATTGAAAATAAACTTGATCTGCCTGCAGACATAAGAAGCATATGTCCCATACATGTCAAGATTCTATCTCTTACCATCTCTGAGATCTGTGCGTTCATACGGACAGACAGACGGACAGACGGACATGGCTATATCGACTCGGCTGTTGATGCTGATCAAGAATATATATACTTTATGGGGTCGGAGATGCTTCCTTCTGGATGTTACATACTTTTGCACAAACTTATAATACTCTATGTACCTACGGTACAGAGTATAAAAAGTTGAATATCTCCTACAAGATATCGAGCTCAGATTTGGCAGTGTGTGAGGCCAATGTCTGCAATCTCACTAATTTTTTACGGGTCGGATGATATATGGCAGAGTTATACCGGTTTTAAAGAAACGTCGCAAACCTTTTTGACCAACATGCGCTGTTGACATGTCGACATGTCGATGTCGCTCTCGATTTTGTCCGATCTCATTGTACTTTTCAGAATAGATAGATATTGAGTAACGTATAAAAATTGTTTTGTGTAGTAAATAAACTGTATGAATTTATTCAATTGTAGAAACCAACAGCGCAAAAGTTTTATGCATGGATAATAAAAAGCTCAGTTTTCTTTAAGGATATTAACTACATGGTGCTATAAAACAAAATGAGAAACTTTAGAAGTTCATACATAAGTTCTGTGCAATGGAGAGCCAACACAGGTGCCGGCTTATTAGCCGAAGGGAAATGCCGATCTGCCGCAGGTGAAGTATACTATCCAATAGAACATGGAATGGAAATCATCATTTTACATTTACAGACTATATTGACCAGATTTGTGCAAGATGTACTTGACTCCACAGACTGCGATGTATTGGAAGGGTACGAACATTTGGTAAAGGAAAGGCAGAACATCGACGCTATGGAAGAGCTGGAGTCCGTTGAGGACCGTGCGTGACTCATCAGAGCGGATTAGCTCGAAACTATGTAGAACTCCTAGGGAGGGGGCGTGGCCAAAATTGAAAATAAACTTGATCTGCCTGCAGACATAAGAAGCATATGTCCCATACATGTCAAACCTCTTTCTCTTACCATCTCTGAGATCTGTGCGTTCATACGGACAGACAGACGGACGGACATGGCTATATTTGGATCGGCTGTTGATGCTGAATATATAATATATACTTCATGGGGTCGGAGATGCTTCCTTCTGGGTGTTACATACTTTTGCACAAACTTATAATACTCTGTGTACCTACGGTACAGAGTATAACAAGAAAGAAAGTCGGTCAAGCCCGACTATAGCATACTCTGTACCAACGAAATTATACGCTCAGCATAAATTTTGATGCTGCAGCAGTAGCTGAAAGCAGCGCTGCTTCTGCGCTGCTGCAGCGAACAGTCTTTTGATCATAACTCGAAAACCGTTCATCCAATCTTCACCATTCCTTTGGTACTTCGATAAGTTATCCTTTTTACTAAATATATCTAGAAGGAACAACCCACCTATCTTTAAAGCTGTAGGAGATATGGCGAAATTTTTCTAAATTGCGGGGGTGGCAGGGGGCGTGGCCAAAATTAAAAATAAATTTGATCTACCTCTATCTCTTACCATCTCTGAGATCTGTGCGTTCATACGGACAGACAGACGGACAGACTGACAGACTGACAGAGTGACAGACTAAATAGAAAAGGAGCTGAAAATGCTAAAGCTTAAGCTAAAGCATAGTAAATAATAATAATACACATTTTATAAAAATATTGAAAATTAAATTATTAATAAAAATTAAGTAAAAAACAAGTAAGGGCGCTGCAGTCGAGTTTCCCGACCACAAAATACCCTGTTCACTTGTTTTCCTTTATTTGTTTTTGAATTTTTGAATGTAACAAAATTATCATCCCAAATGTATTTCAAACTCCGGTGTTTGTTGTCCGATCTGATTGTACTTTTCAGAATAGATCGATCAGGTTCCCCACGGTTATGGGCTTTCCGAGAGACTCCTTCAGTTGCTCCCTTTCGCGTGCGAATCTGCCACAGGCAAACAGCACGTGCTCCGCGTCTTCCTCTGAATCCCAGCACCAGGTACACTCTGCGCTTTGGTCGTGGCCAAAACGGTGCAGGTAGCTGCGAAAGCAGCCGTGGCCACTTAGGACCTGCGTCAGGTAAAAGTTTACCTGACCGTGCTTCCTGCCAATCCACATGCTCAGGTCTGGTATGAGCCGGTGAGTCCAGCGACCCTTGGGGGACGCATCCCAGCGATTTTGCCATCTCCTTAGGCTCTGCACTTTTGCTGAGCCTCGAATCTCCTTCTTCATCGCCGAAGTATAACCTTTGCCGTGGGTTTCCGGGTAGACTGTGGAAATGTCCGCAGCCAGCTCTTCCAGAGGCGCTAGGCCAGCGATGACGAGCGCGGCGTCATCCGACACGGTGCGAAACGCACAGCATATACGAATCGCGCCCAAGCGGTGTGTTGCTTCTAAGCCACGCCTATAGCTTTTTGTGTGCAGTGCCTCCTTCCAGACTGGCGCTGCGTACAGCATTATGGATCTGGTGACACTCGAGAGCAACATTCTTCTTCCTTGTCTCGGACCTCGGGTGTTGAGCATTATCCTTGACAGTGCTCTGTTGGTTGTAGCTGCCCTTGTGTTGGCATACTCCAGGTGCTCTCGGAAACTAAGCCTTGTGTCCAGCATCACTCCCAAATATTTAAGGGCCCTCTTAGAGGCCACCGAGGTATTCCCGATTCTGATATGGGCTGTCTCTACCTTTTTCCGGCTACTTATCAGCACCGCCTCGGTCTTATGCGGTGCCAGCTCTAGCCCCACAGATAACAGCCATGCTTCGATCTGCGCTATCGACTGGTTGCATAACGACTCTGCCTGAGCTAGCTCCTTTGCGACAACCACCACTGCCACGTCATCCGCAAATCCAACAACCTGGACTCCTGGGGGATGAGATAGTCTAAGTACCCCGTCGTACATCGCATTCCATAATAGTGGCCCAAGTACGGAACCTTGCGGGACACCTCCAGTTACCTCATACGACTCCGTGCCAGCACTAGTGTCGTATTTCAGCACCCTGTTGCTGAGGTAGCTTCTGATGATGAGCAGCAGATATGCGGGGACTCCAAAGCTTGTCAGCGCACCCAATATGCAGCTCCACCTTGCCGTATTGAAGGCGTTGCGTATGTCTAGCGTGACCACTAAACAGTACTCCTTGCCTCCGCCCTTCCATCTAGTTCCCTCTATCGCCTTAGACGCCGTCTCCACGACCATGCTGATGGCATCGATGGTGGACCTAGCTTTACGGAATCCAAACTGACGATGCGAAAGGTCACCAGCTGCTGAAATGGAGCGTTCCAGGCGTGTGGCAACTATCTTCTCTAACAGCTTACCGGCAGAGTCGATAAGACAAATTGGCCTATATGATGATGGTTCACCTGGTGGTTTGCCTGGCTTCGGGAGCAGGACCAACTTCTGTATCTTCCATTTGTCTGGAAATACACCCTCGTGGAGACATTGGCTGTATAGGTCCGCGAACACATCTGGCTGGAGGGTTAGCGCAAGTCGGAGGGCTCTATTGGGGATCGAATCCGGACCTGGAGCCTTGTTTACATTGATATTCCGCGCTGCTTGTAAAATCTCCTCTGCTGACACTTCCTCGATGGTCGTGTTAGGCGCAGACTCCGTTGCGGCTAACATTAGCTCTCTTCTGTGCGGAAACAGCTCCTCAACTATGTGCTTCACGAGTAAGGGGTCACTCGGCTGAGGCACCTTCTGCACTTTTAGTTTTTTGACCACGAATTTGTACGCGCTTCCCCAAGGGTCGTGTTCTGCCGAGTCGCACAGATCAAGGAAACAGTTCCCCTTGCTCTCCTTGATAGCAGTCTTGAGAGCTCGCCTGCATCTACGGAATGTTTCTTGGCACTCGCAGAAGGACGAACTTCCGCTTGAGCGTTGATACAATCTCCTGGAACGGTTGCAGGCGCGCCTGGCCTCTGCAATATGGTCATTCCACCAATAGACGGGTTCGTGGTGCCTTCCATACGGTTTGCGAATTGCCATGCTGGCGTCGCATGCCACCTCCAGTTGGTTCATGACGCTTCCTGCCATACATTCCGCGCTTCCCGAGGCAGTCAAGTTCGCCAATGCGTCTGCAAAGTCTTGCGTTCGCAGTGACTCCACACGGTACATTTTCCAGCGGGATGCCGGACTAATATGCCTTCTCGTTGCCACACCGACAGTGTAGCGAATCGCAAAGTGGTCGCTTGCTGTATATTCGCCGCTTATTCTCCAGCTATCAGTAGGGAAGAGGCTACTGCTGACGAACGTTAGGTCCACCACGGATCCAGTGCCCGCTCTGCTGAAAGTGTGCTGATTGCCCTGGTTCAGCAGGCCAATTTCTAGATTGGTGAAGGCCTCTAGCAAGATCCTGCCTCTCGCGTTGGTGCACGTGCTGCCCCAGTCCTCGGCCCACGCGTTGAAGTCGCCAGCGATGATCATCGGGCTTCTACCCCTAGCGTCTGCAACTAAAGCGTCAAGGGTCGCAGAGAAGTCTGTCGCGCTTAGACTGGGGGCGAGGTAAACGCTATAAACCCACATGTCATCAAATTTTGCACGGACGAAGCCATCCTCGGCACGCACGTTAGAGAGTTGTGCTGCAACTACACCACAGAGCCAAATAGCTGCCTTTCCTGTGCTGTCCACGGCCCACTTGCTGCTGTCGCCAACTTTGTACGGTTCGCTGAGTATCGCAAGATCTGTGGGCCGCTCTCGCACTGTTTGCGACAGCAGATCTTGCGCAGCGATACAGTGATTCAAGTTAAGTTGAATCAACTGCATGTTTGGGCTGTCTGGGTGCTCCGTTGCGACGAAACAGTGTGCACGTTCGGCTGCCCGCACGGTGATTCACATCCTGGATGCCCTTGGTGCTACAAAGGTAGCATTTTTCAGCGTTTTGGTTGAGGGGTGGTGGTGGTGGTGTGTGTGCGCGGGGGTCGACCGCGCTCGCCGCAACAATTTTTTTTTTTATGAAGCAAAACATTCATTAACCAAGCAAAAAATGTTCTTCAAACCATACCTGTTAAATAATGATTATTAATTGTAGTCATTATTAATTAGATTATTTTTGTTTATTAAATTAATGATTAAAATGCGATTATTTTCGGTTTCACACAATTATTTAATGATTACGATTACAAATAATCAAAAATAATGGAAAATTAGCATAAAATAATGGAAAATAATCGTTTTAATATTTTCCATTATTTTCCACTAATTTCCATTACTTCGACTATTTGAGACTATTTTGAGAGAAACAAATTATTTTCAACATCACATTTAATAACAACAATGTTTCTGTATGAGATTGGCTCACAACATATTAACAAGAACGTATTAAATATTACATGTTTTCACATTAAATTAAACACAAACATTAAACATATTTAGGGTTTGCCTTCATTAAAACTAATTTTTCGAATGAAAAATCAGACAATGATTGGCGCCTAGGGCTGTTTATAATACCAGCAAATGAAAACAGACGCTCTACAGGAGACGAAGATGTTAAAGGAGTGTTGAAAGCAATAGACGCTTCTTTTAAAATGTCATATTTTAGCCATATATCTTCCGAGCTAGCATTATCGCTCAAATAGCTGAAGAGCTGATGGCAAATTAAAGACCGTTGTGTCGTGAGTAGTTCATCTTGAGAAGATGGACTTGCGTTTTATCATCTGCAAAAGAAACAAGAAAGAAAGTCGGTCAAGCCCGACTATAATATACTCTGTCGGGTCGCCGCTCGCATTTGCTCCCGATTATATTACATCAAATCGGTATCCAGGGAAAACCACGTGGAGGCCACTGCAAAAGCAATGGGGTCGATATATGAATAAAGACCTACGAGACGACTTGAGTCGCTTAAATACTTATCATTTAAGCAACTCCATGTTCCACAAAAAAAAAAAAAAAACAAAAAAACCGTAACCGAGCCCTACCTATATTCTACAAATTATCCCTAACACTGACAGAAAATGCATCATGAAAACTATAAACGGTCTCAAAGACTTTTGCGGTAGCCTGGCCATCCATCATATTTGAAAACGCCCAATCAATATGAGTGTCACCATGGGTTGTTGGCGTTTTCAAATCTAATAGAGATCTAAATCCTTTTCTAAGCAACAGATCATAAGTATCTCTAGCCTCAACCAGCGCTCGTAAGCACAAACTAAAATCTCCTAATATAATGGAACTGCTATCTAATACAGAACTGTACTCAACATATAAATTCTCAATTTCCGTCTTAAATTTACCTAATGGAAAACAGACTTATACTTTAAAACTGCATACTCAAATAACTCAAGACCTCTACTCTTTCGACCACTGGAGCAAAGACTTACATTCTGAAACAGTTCGTTCCTTACGAAAATAAGAATGCCCCTTTTTGGTCGCGCCCTATAGTTCCCATTTGGACAATCTAAACGCACAGCAATTGTAAAGCCTGGTTCTTCAAATGTCTCGTTTCAATGGGTTGAACCCTCAACGAAACATAACATAGAAACCAGAAGCATAAGCTTATCGGACTGGACATCCCTAATATGACAATGCAGGCTTTGGGCGTTGTAAAAAATTATTCCAAGTGAGAGCTGTTGATTAAATAATCGAAAAGAGTGCTTAGCAAATTAATGGAGCGCAATTTTCAAGATCGTCATGAACTTTTGCTGTATTTCGAAGGGGTTGTGGGGGATGAAATTCTCATACTATAAATAGCCCAGCAATAACCCAGTAAATTGCTGCTCGCTCCATACGTGAACAGGTGTGGACCACCACCTGATTATATGTTGCGCCCTGTCTCTTGTGTATATTTATACCTTCTGCAGGTACAATTGGAAACTGCCTACGATCTATAGTGACATTTTCGTTCTTGTTAAACTGAAAGTTTCTTACAACTTTCGAAACCGGGGTCCACGATGGATCGATAAGGTTCCTACATTTTAGGCGAGCTACTGCTCCTACTCTTTCTTCCCTAAAATCGATCCATAATTTATTCGAATGACTGTTTGTGTCGAAGTCTATCTGTTTTAGTATACCTGTTGCTCCATTGACTAACCCATCTGCTGTGTCTATGTTAACAGTCATCAAATACTTTCCTGACGTCTTTAAAATAAGGGAATAAAACATACCGCGTGTTTTTGAAAGTTTGAAACCCTTAACAGACTCTAAAACCCGAGCCCTATTCGCATCGACTAATCCACTAGCCTTAACTACATCCTCTGCCACTGAAATGAACTGATCTGTCGGTAATGAGTTCAGCTTTAAAGTATTAAAAGAATCTACCATATCATTTGTGGGAAAAAGATGAATGGCATCATCAGGAACATCGCCCCCTTCTACAATACGCGACCTAATTAAAGCAATATCCTCATCTGTCATTTCGCCTGATGCCATATTGTTCAAAGCTAGTGCGAACAATTGATCCTCCCTCTGCCGCATTATTTCGGTCAGTTCAAAAAATCTAAAATGCTCCCATAGTGACGCATATAATGCATTGTAGGGATATGAGTAGTTGGATTCGAAAACCCAATTATCGCCTATAGGTCGCAACTGTCTCAGATCGCCGAACACGATAACAGACTTCCCCCCAAATGATCTTGGACTTTTGAAAATTTGTTTCAATCTTGAATCTACCATAGAATTCTCGTCAATAATAATAATGTTGAGATCGATTAATGTCGAATATAATGTGTTTACTAAGTCAGAATTTAAAGCCCTAATTCCCACTGATTGATTGATCGAAAGACTAAATAGCAGAGATGCAAACCACTCGAAAATAAGTACTGGTTCGGTTCAGTGGATCGCACAGTTTCTAAACCGCCGGTTCGGTTCATAACATGGTTTTTGAAATTAAATTAACCGCGGTTTCGGTTCGGTTCAGTGGCTCACAAAGGCACATTATAAAATATGATTTCGGTGAAGTGGCTATTCGACCATTTTTTAAATTTGATTCCTATAATCCATTCGAATATCTTTATAATCCTAAGAGCAATCTGCAAAAGATTATTATTTCAGATTCCCAGGACTCGTCTATCAGTTCCTGGAGGAATGCCTTTATTTATTGGCAGATTAAGATTGAATTAAGGTTAAGAAGTAACACAGAAAATAGAAAATATTGTCTAATGAAAAAACAAATTTAGATTGATGACAGGAAATTGCAGAAGACTTGTAAAATTCTCTAAAGGTCATCCTTAAAAGTTATATCGATCCGACAAGGGTAGAGGGTCGAACGAAATGTTTGAAAATTATCTTCGGGAAACGATTCAAATTTCCTAATTAATCAAAATCATTGGCTATAGGAAAGCAATTCCCATTAAAACTCGTCAGAGAACTGAACCGAACCGAACCGGTTTTTTTTGTGTGGTTTTCGGTTCGGTTCAGAAATTCTAAAAGGAAGCCGGTTCGGTTTGCGGTTCGGTTCACCAACTGGAATAAGCGGTTCGGTTCGGTTCAAAACCGGCTCAGCTCAGAACCGGTTTGCATCCCTGCTAAATAGGGAATGGAGTGGGCATCCACCTATTCCAAATGCAGCTTTTCCTGTTGGTGCGGACAAAAGAACTTGGATTGTTGTGGGATTGAAATCTGGTTTACTATTGAAATGAATTGTGAGAGCTTGAAAAATGACTGAAATAAGTCGACTCTTGCCAACTCCAGCGCCACCACCAACAAATTCATAAAAAGTACAATCGGACTCAATGATATGTAAAATATGAATAAAATACATTTTCTGTTTTAAATTGAGGGATCTGGTCATATCTGCTAAGTTTGCAGATGAAACTATGGCGGGGAGTTGAATAATTCGGACATTATTTTCGGACGTTTCGGTACTTTCTTCTCTAGCATCTAAATTTAAGACATTTAATTGAGAATTTATTTCTGATACACCTAATACTCTATGTCTATCATCTATTACTTCCTGATTATTATCATTTTCGGTGTTCTCCTGATTTTCACTTTCCCTATTTTCCCGGCTAAGAGCATCCTGCAGCTCATCGCCATCTAAAACGTTATAAGTCCTACGATTTGAATCTATAAGTTCTTGATTTAAATTACAAAACTCTTCGCAATTTCTATCTATCAGTTCTACCTGCTCATCTCTCCACGGATAATACAGCATAACTATTTCCCTAAAATAGTTCTCCCTATCGCTATTAACATTAAATTTAGCATATCGTATTATCCGGGGATTGCACCTTTTTCTAACAAATCCACTACCATTGCGAAGTAGTGGATAAACTCTAACTTCGGTGTCACCAAACTCTTCATTATCTAAGTCATTATCCTGTGAAAGTCCTACCTGTTGGCGAGTCCTACCTTGACTTTTACCATATGTGAACAATGCTGCACAAATCAGCTAAACACAGACTACTTGAATCATCATGACGCTGAACATAATGATCTAATAACCCTATTTCCAACATATCTGTTGAGTTTTCTGGTAAGTCCCTAAGAATGTCTATATTGGCTCTCTGCATAGAGAAAATGTGCTTGTTATAGCCATTAACTTTAATAGAATTAAAATGTCTCTTTTAAAAGACTTTGGGCTTCCTCAAAGTGGACCTAATTGCTAATATATAATCCTCATAGCAGAAGCTAATTTGATTATGGGACAGAAAATTATTAAAATCATTAAGGAAATCAACTGCAGCGCTATGTAACGGAAGGTTCAAGAAATCATTAATTCTCTAAAAGTTTTTCTGATGCAACGATATATTTGGGAAATCATCAGGAAGTGGAACTAATATTGCAGTTGTAGGCATAGGAGGATTTGGAATACCAAAGCGACAAATCTGACTTTCCCTAACTTTACGCTGGCACGACGATGTATGATTATGCATTTGGTATTGTATGAACGGACTAAGCTCTGTATTTGTTACATCTGTAGTAACAAATTGGTCGATAAACTCTTTAGCGGACTGAATTGAGGAAGCACTGCTAACATCTATTTGTGTATGTGTGGTGAACCTCTATGCTGAAACTCTACTCGCCAATAATACTTCACAACATAATGACCATCAAATACGCCTCCTTCCTTTTTTATCAACATAAGAAGTTGCCTATATCGAAAATCGAAATACCTAGCACAAGTCACTGGATCTGTTCTATGTTCCGGAAAGAATTACTAATAATTCTTCCCAGTGGGTCTCAGCAGCCGACAATGTTATGAAGAAGCCATTACCTTCTTCTTCTCTGCTTCCCAATGGGCTGGAGACGAGCGAATACCCTTCCAAACTCTAAAACCCTCGTCATGTCTAATTAAACTCTCTACTTGGTCTTCATTAAGGGCTGTTCTAGCTGTAATGCCTAGAGAGGCGCTGTGCTTTCGCAAGCAAATTGACGTGCTATTTCTAATATTAAGCATTTCTAATGAATTTGAACCGTCTCAGTGTTATTAAAGGCCCTTGGAAGGGAAGTTACGACATTCGCAACTGGGATTGGGACGTTCACGACGGCTCCCTTAATGCTATTTTGCCGTTCATACCCTAATGACTTGACTATCATAAATGGAAGCCGCCGAGAAACTAATCTTTCCTCTAAAGGTTCCAAAATTTTGAGACAATCTGGGAGAGCTGGGAAATCTAAGCCATTAGTAATGGAATTGGTGGGTTTCCTCCCTAACTTAATTGTGCGGCTACAAGACTTGCAAAAAGAAAATTTGCCACTGCTATCGGCGGGAAACTGCTCTGACAAAAATGGAATATCTACGCTAAATTCATTTCTGCACTCTATATATTCCCTACTAATTTTATCTATTTGGTGCGGAAACCACAATCTTTTACAGCAAATGCAAACTCTATCGGGACCTTGTTTTATAGTTCTGTTAAAGCTAACTATAAGCGATTCTAAATTTCGCTCTCTAGCCAGCCTAACTTCTTCAACAGTATTTGCTCGGCCCTGCTCATTACGGGCAGCATTTCGTCGATTTTCTGCTGCTCTATTCTCGCTTATACTTCTATACTGACTAACTCGTTGACAAAATTGTTAGAAATATTTGAGTAAATAAGACGGAGAAAAATTAAAAAAGAAAAACTATGAAATAAAATTTAAAATTAATAAAATAATTAATAAAACAGAAAATCAAATTAAGTATAAAAACCTGTTGAAGATCTCCTTTGAAAACGCTGTAGTCCGCGGATCCCGAAACCGTACAATCGCGAAACCGTTCCCCTAAGTTGCTTATCACGAAAGCAAAAACACAAAATCCGTCAACAATTGCGATACCTAATACAACTGCAACTACATCTTACAGCGCACAGCAAACACACACGCCCAAAATACAACCACCCAAAGATGGATACACACATACACACAACCACACTTGAATTCGAACTTAAGCTTTATTAATTCCTAAAACGCAAATACGTACTTAATCGCGATCCCTAACTAAAATATATCCTACTATAGAACGCGTAAGCTGAATCTTAACGGACTTTAAATTTACAAATCGCGTACTAACTATTTTGCGCGCGTAAATTACACAAACACACGCAACTACACAATATTTGTAACGTATCACGAAGAGACGATAGTTATAACGAGTGACCCTTAGAGAAAACTCCAAAGGCTGAGCAGCTGGTGGGTTTGACACTTTAAAGCATTGCCAGGTGCGATCTGCTCTCTCTTTTTAGATTTTTTTTCTCCAGCCACAAAACACAAAAAGGAAGAAAAAAAATAATGCAATAGTTTTGGCTGCTCAAGTAAAAATAATTTTAACTATAATTTATGCACATTACATTATGTTCTTAGGCCTCTTTCAAAGATCGAAACCTTCTTTTTTCAGGGGGTTATTTTTATCGACGATTTGGGGGTTAATTGGGTGCCATGTCGATCGCCATTTTCATCCGCAGACGCGGTTTTTCATCAGGTTTCCTCCTCGTAACGATTCGCAATTTTCCAGAGAGTTTTTCAGCCCAATTTTTACGTTGTTCCTCCCGTTTAGCAGAACTCGCGGCTGAACCGAACTACGTTGCTAACCAACTCGAAACAACTGAGCTTCGCTCTGCCGTCTATTCGTTGCGATGCAGTTTGCTATGCGCTCCTCATCTCCTAGGTACGTCTTCACTTAGGAGCGCGGCTTGAAGCTCTTAAATTTCGTTTTGGTTATGGAAGAGAAACGAAATAACTAAAACAGCTGCTGCTTGCAGACGATTAGCACAAAAGGGTCATTGCCCCTTGCTGAGAATCTCCAAACATATTGGAATGCCCCAAATTGGTGAATTTTGGTAGACGAATGGAAAGCAAAAAAAATTATCCTATAATAATAGGTAACAAGCGCCAAACCTGAAAATAAGTTTGCGAAACAAATAACATAACACATTCCCTATCTAAGCTCGTCTCGGGACTCACCCTTAGGAATTTGGCGCTGGTAAAATAATAAATAATTATGCAGTTCAGCCTGCGTTCACTTTTCCTTGGTGTCTGTATGGCGCTGTTGCTTAGGGTAGTGCACTCGCGATTAATCAATTCAAACTTCTTTTATGAAAATCGATTCACTTGAAGAAAAACTTTGAACGGCTGATGCACGTCTGCTGCTGTCGACCACCAAAAATGGAAAAGACCTAGACGACGCCCTATCGACACCAAGTAACCTTCTCGCAGGGCAGCGGAGAAAGTCGCCATATTCCTTTCGACTTAGAATTAGATAAAGTTGCTTTCGCGATCAGCTGATTCGCTTTGGGCCATTGCAATTCAGTGCGAAATACTATTTTTGCCTGCTTTCAGGCTGAATTTCATAAAAAGTCGAAAAATTAGCGACAAGCTACACTACATATTCCTAAGCAAAATGCCAAAACCGTCAAAATGCGTCACTATATTTGGCTTATTTCTCCTATTAAACTAACCGTAGATCGATCGAGTTAGTTAGTGCGTCTAAATAATAAACGAAATGTGCAAACGCGAATCACACACTTACAATCGCGCGCCTTTATTTGTATTTTACTTAAAACAAATATTTAGATTAAACCGGACCGGGCAATTAACCTGTTAATATTTTTGTAAATTTTCGCAATGAGAATTGCGTTGTAAAATTTATGATCGCAAAGAAAAGCCTTTCCAAATCGCAGCCACAAAAATTCGCAAGCGTTCGAGATATTCGGAGAAAGTAAGCCGAACGACGTGAGAGACAGAGGGAGAGAGAGAGGATTGGCACGCCCCCAAAAACGGTTATTTTTGGCCGAGCTAGAGATGGGCTCAAATCGAAAACTCCGCTTGCCTGCGGAGTGACCAGAATGACAACTCCATTGGGAGAGCTTGATATATTATTATATAATATTTCCAAAATTCGAACATTTTTATGTTATTTGCAATCAAAATAAAACAATCCTCGCTTAGGAGTCAAATGGGTATCGGGCGATATTCTTGACCCGCGACCATCTCTAAGTTCTCTCTCTCTCTCTCTCAAAAATGTTATATTGGAAAGGGGAGGGGGAAATTTGAGAGCATCCCAGCTAGCTGCAAGAAAATCCAATTGGATAAAATGAAAACTAACCAGCTAGCTATGGCTGTCAGTTTTTGCATAGGATTTTATAATTGGAATTAGTCAAACATTATATGTCACCCCAGCAACAATTCAAAGTGTTTCCTTTACAATCAATTCTCTATGTACCTACCGACAGAGTATAAAAAGTGTTGGCTAGCCCTTTGTATGGTCGTTGCTCAAATCTACATGTGTAATTTGCTGCTGCAGGTGCAACGCAGGTGCATTGGGATTCAATTTGCTCATAACTCGAGAACCGTGCATCCGATCTTCACCAATCCTTGAGCGGATCGATAAGTTATCCTGATAGCTAAATATATCTTGAAGAAACGAACTATCTATCTTGTAAGCTGTGGAAGAAATTGTTTCAAATTTCGGGGGTGGGAGGGCGCGTGGCCAAAATTGAAAATAAACTTGATCTGCCGCAGATATAAGAAGTTTTTGTCCCATACACGTCAAACCTGTATCTCTTACCATCTCTGAGATCTGTGCGTTCGTGCGGACAGACAGACGGACAGAGTGACACGACTCGGCTGTTGATGCTGAATATATATTCTTTATGGGGTCGGAGATGCTTCCTTCTGGGTGTACAATATACTTTTGCACAAACTTATAATACTCTGTGTACCTACGGTACAGAGTATACAAATTGATGTGGGAACGCGAAAATTTTCAAATGGAATTGGCAGATAAAAAGGAGCAAAGAGCAATGGAGCTGGAGCATGAGAAAGAACTTATGAAGTTGGAAATAGAAAAGGAGCTGAAAATGCTAAAGCTAAAGCTAAAGCATAGTAAATAATAATAATACAAATATAAAAAAATATTGAAAATTAAATTATTAATAAAAATAAAGTAAAAAACAAGTAAGGGCGCTGCTGTCGAGTTTCCCGACCACAAAATACCCTGTTCATTTGTTTTCCTTTATTTGTTTTTGAATTTTTGAAGATGAATGTAACAAAATTATCATCCCAAATGTATTTCAAACTCCGGTGTTTTTTTTCCGATCTGATTGTTCTTTTCAGAATAGATAGATATTGGGCCTAGCTTGATGTATACTAAACCACGAGGCTCTAACTTAAAAATTGTGGATCTGTTTTTAAGGTTTTTTGGTGATAAAAGGTAGGGTGGAATTTTCCAAAACTGAAACAAACTTGATCTGCGTACAGCAAAAATTAGAGGCTCCATCTCTTATAGTCTCTGAGATCGTCGCGTTTATACAGACAGACAGACGGACGGACGGATAGACGGACATGGCTATATCGACTCGGTTGTTCATGCTGATCAAGAATATATATACTTTATGGGGTCGGAAATATTTCCTTCTGCCTGTTACATACTTTTGCACAAACTTATAATACTCTGTGTACCTACGGTACAGAGTATAAAAAGATTGAAATTTGTTACAAATTCAAACAAACAGACAGATTTACTCACCATCAATGTGAAAATCAAAGTTTTGTGCAATGCCAGGACAACTATTGCTTGTTGCACTCGTGTTAAAATTGAATTTTGTTGATTGCTTTGAAAAACATTGGCTATTGCGTCCAAAACAATATCCCGAACTTTTTCTTGATTCTGGGTTGAAACCAAAAAAATAAAAAATCCTGCACTTTGAAAAATTGTTAAACTTTGAACAACTGTAAAAACCAAACCAATTGACCAATTTCTATAAACCAAATTTTTTGGCCTATCTGGGGTTCCCTTTATTGAATAAAATTAATCTCCTCAAAAAAATCGACCATCAAAAATTGATTTTTGCAACGCCACATTCGCCAATCCGGCCACTGTGCGGCGCATGGAAAAGGCGAATGCGATGGCATTGGTGGTACTTTAAAAAGACATGCAGCACGGGCCAGTCTTAGAGCCGTAAACCCAGCCGACCAAATTTTGTCTCCTGAAGCGTTAAACAATTGGGCCAAAATGAGTTTAGACAAAACAGAAGTATTCTTTGTCTTCAAAGCTGAAATAGCGAAAGTTCCAGGCGAGGTGAGCGTCCGATTTAACCAGGCGAAAACTGTGACTGATACTCACAAATATCACAGCATCATTCCCATCGAAAATTACCAAACTATGTTTCAGAAGAATTCCTATGCTAATGACTTCGACGTGTTTCCTAAAAGAAAAATAAAGCAGCAAATACAAATATGACCGAAAAAACAGAGCTTAATTTCACATTATTTTTGTTTCATTCAAATGCTTGACATAGGAAGACCATGAAGACATGTCCATCCCATCTTGAAAACTTTTCAGCTTACTTGAACTATTGAAAGGATATTTCCCGAATTTTTTCAATTAAATCCAAACGGTCGATTTTCGGATAATCACTGTTTTATTTGCTAAGCGGCAAAGCATTCTTAATATAAAATTTTCATTTAATTCTTTAATAGTTAATTTCTCAGGAAGTGATGGCCGTCCCATAATGACTCCCAATTTTTGTAACAAATTAAAAATGGCATTTTTTCCACAAATCGCAATTGAATTTTTTTATAAGTTTTGGCGGTCTCTTCTTCCGTTTCAATCATGGTCAATATCTTAATATATAAAATTCTTCCGTACATGGCTTTGTTACCTCACTCCTCCCAAACGGCTGGACCGATTTCGATGAAATTTCGTGTGAGTGTAGTAGTAACAGCGTAGGTGGTTTATATCTATAAGTTGGATGAAACTTTATAAAGACATTCATGAATAGAGGAAGGCTGATAACAAATATGGTCCGAATCGGTCAACTCTTTCGGGTACCTCTCGAACACATATTATATATGTTTTTTTTTTGAGCAGTATTATAGAATAATATACAAAATTATATTAACGCAGGACAACGTCTGACGGGGTCAGCTAGTTTATTATATAAAGAAAAGGGAAAAAATATTTTTGGAACATTTTTATTTATTTTTTGGCCCTTCGAATATTTAGCTGGAAGCAAATTAATAAAAAACAAGAAAGAAAGTCGGTCAAGCCCGACTATAGCATACTCGGTACCAACGAAATTATACGCTCAGCATACATTTTGATGCTGCAGTAGCAGCTGAAAGCAGCGCTGCTACTGCGCTGCAGCAGCGAACAGTTTTTTGATCATAACTCGAAAACCGTTCATCCAATTCTCACCATTCCTTTGGCTAATCGATAAGTTAACCTGATTACTAAATATGTCTAGAAGGAACCTATCCTAAGCTACCTAGGGGCGTGGCCAAAATTGAAAATAAACTTGATCTGCCTGCAGACATAAGAAGGATATGTCCCATACATGTCAAGCCTCTATCTCTTACCATCTCTGAGATCTGTACGTTCTTACGGACAGACACACGGACAGACGGACATGACGGACATTGCTGTTGATGCTAACCAAGAATATATATACTTTATAGGGTCGGAGATGCTTCCTTCTCGTTGTTACATACTTTTGCACAAACTTATAATACTCTATGTACCTACGGTACAGAGTATAAAAAGATTGACCATTTCGCAAGCACTATAAACCTAGACATAACATTTTGGCAAGATCGTTGGTCGATCCGAAGAACATTTTTCTACCACCTTTGCACATTAAACTTGGGCTTATGAAAAACTAAACCCTAAACTTCCTTAAATCCTAAAATTTTCTTTTAAGGCAATAATTGCCTTAATAATGGTACATACATGTCCAAATGTCGGTTTTCCTGAAATGTCGTAGATTTCGGAGTAATGTTCGGAGTCGCATGAAGCGAGTGACAAAAAACAGCTGACGGGCTGCCTGACTAGATATTGCGTTGTTACTGCCACGATAGTGTTGTAGGTTTCATAAATAAGTAGAATAAATGCTCGCTTACAATTTTTTGTAGTTTTTAACAAAATGCTTAAAGTGTACCATTTGAGATGCGCTGATTTATTAAGCTTTTAATTTATTTAAAGCATTCAAATTGAATTACTTTGCAAGAAAATTTAAAAAAAATGGTCCGCGATAAATTAAATTATATGGACATCCGTGTTTGTGTACATGTGGGTCGAAGTTATAACTTCTAGTATTAATGAGTTTAATTAACAAATATAAATTGTCAATGCCAGTGGCTGCATTAAATGCTTTGGAAGTTGCAAGGAGGAGTTTGACGATAAAAAAATTCGCAGTAGAAACCTCAGAAATGCGTCCAATCTTTCGATTTCTGATATGAATAATTTTTAATAATTAAACTATTCAAAAATGAGTACTTACATTTTTCACAGCTGATCACTTTCTTCTTCCTCTTAGTTTGACAATCCCACAAATTAAAACTTATCGATAGGTTTTATTCGATACTTCAGTGAATTACCCTCTTCAGACTTTATTAAAATGCTAATTTATCCACATAATCTTGTTCTATTTATACTTCATTTTAGCGTTAAAGGCATAAGCTTTGAAAAGAAAATGAATACTCCGAAAATTTTGTTGCTAAATTTTGAATAAGTTGGCAGGTTTCCTTAAAGTTTCTTTCTGCTGCTCGCTGTCTTTCGCGTTGTTTTGCTTAAATATATTTGTAAATTACTTTTTATTACTTAAAACTCATAAAATCCTGAATAATATTAATGAAATTCGGTAAGTTAGGCTTTCAAGTTAGGATCCTCGTTGTTTTATTTGATTCCAAACTATTTCTTTGCAAAACAGTGATCAAATGTCGCCACATAAATTGCAGCATTTGAAAACCAATAAAAGAGGTTTCAGTAACACCGACAATTGGTTTTGGGTTGCATTTGGGATTGCTAGAGGTGTGTAGAACACGCCCTATTATGATATTTCATTTATCCTATTATTTATATCTCCTGTGCTGAGAGTATTTGAGTTTTTACACATTGTTAAAACACTTTCTTGACACTTAATAATAGAGATTTTAATTGTTTTATAATTCTTAAGATGTTAAAACTAGATGGATTTGGCTACTTTTTTTTGAATCTAAAATACAATAAAAACACAATTTCACCATTTAGAGAAAGCTTCTCTTTGCATAAAATAAGTTTAAAATGTTCGTTTTTTCTTGTGTAAAAACACTTTCTTGACATACTGTTCATAGTATTTCGAAGCCATTTATACTTTTGAATTTCGTTTTCGTCATTTCTTTTCAAATCCGATGTTTGTCTTTGCAGACTCTGAAAACTTCGAACACCTCGATAACCGCATGGTTTTTTATACCCTTGAAAAGAAGTTTGCAACGCATAGAAATATTCATTTCCGACACCATAAACTATATATATTCTTGATCAGGGTGACAAACTGAGTCGATTGAACTTTGTCCGTCTGTCTGTTTCTACGCGAACTAGTCTCTCTGTTTTGAAGCTTTCGAGCTGAAATTTTGCACAGAGTGTTCTTTTTGCTGCACCCTACTAATATGTCGGAGCTGACCGGATCGGATGAATATATCCCATAGCTCCCATAGGAATAATCGGTCGGAAAACTAGTTTTAGTCAGAAAAACTTTTTTCTTTTCAAGGGAAACGTCTCCAAACTTTGTAATCGTAGGTTTACTATGTTTTTTTTTTTATAGTTCTACCAAGTTTTATTAAAACCGGACAACTATATGGTATAGCT
The DNA here is from genome assembly GCA_035044965.1 of Lordiphosa andalusiaca. NCBI lineage: Eukaryota > Metazoa > Arthropoda > Insecta > Diptera > Drosophilidae > Lordiphosa > Lordiphosa andalusiaca. The sequence goes on along the minus strand of JAWNNM010003663.1, from coordinate 229,419 downwards.
GCCATACAAAAGATAGGTCTGAAAAACAGTTTTAGTTAGAAAAACTTTTTTGTTTTTAATGGTAGCATCCTGCAATTTTGTATTTGTTTGTTTCACGTGCTTTCACATAACTTTAAAAATTTTTGCCCAAATCGGATGACTATATCTCATAGCTCCCATAGGAACAATCGGACGGATAACTAGTTTTAGTATGAACAACTTGTTTCTTTTCAATGGAATCGTCTTAAAACTTTGTAATCGTATGTTTTACATGTTTTTTTTATAATCCTACCAATTTTTATTAAAATCGGACAACTATATGGTATACCTGCCATACAAAAGATAGGTCTGAAAAACAGTTTTAGTTAGAAAAACTTTTTTGTCTTTAATGGTAGCATCCTGCAATTTTGTAATTGTTTGTTTCTCATGCTTTTACATAATTTTACATTTTTGGCCAAATCGATTGACTATATCATATCGCTCCCATACAAACGATCGGTCGGAAAATGGGAAAAAGAGTACGTTTTGAAAATATTTAAGCGAGCACTTGCAAGGGTATAAAAACTTCGGCACAGTCGAAGTTAGCTTAGCTTTCTCGTTTTCTGTTAAGTTAACAGTGAGGGCGAATTCCTGTCTTGGTATTTTATTCTCTTTGGCCAAACATAAGCTGCACTACCTAAATATCGAAAAATATATAACAAGCTGTCAAACTGCTGGCTGAAATAGAAATATTAGCTTGAAAAAAAGACTCATAAAAGTAAAAAAAGAGTGGGCGTCGTGGAACACCCGGTACGAGCGAAGCTCTTTACGAAGGATAATAATAATCTGATTTGAAACTACAACACTTTCAAAAGAATATAAAGTACCATTGTTTTTGTATGGTTATATCCAGATGAAATTTATTTTTAATCCAATTTACATTTTGACTAGTAAAAAAGTGTTTCCCAAGAAAGGGGCTCTCTGTCTTTTACTTTTAACCATTAAACAGAACACGCAGTCAGAGGTTCTTTATTGTTTTGATGGAAGTTAATGTCGATAGTGCTACATGTTTTTTGATATTTTTTATCAAAGGCCTGTATCCAGCTTTGCGGGAAATTACTGCCGGAAATTTGCTATTTATTTTGAGTGTGCGGAGCCAACTATAACAAACTATCGCTCATAGCGTTCTCTGTCTCTCTCTCTTCCAAAGCCTTCTTACAGTCATTTGCTAGCTAGCATACACAAAATTAATGAACTGCCTCTACGCTGCCTCTCTACGTTTTTCCGCGCATTCTGCTTTGGGATTCCCAAACGGTTATGCCTCCGCTGGCATGGAGAGACTTCTTAGACACGTTCAGTTGGTATGCATTGATCGCTGATGATAGAGGGTGGTTTCTTTTGAAACAGCTGTACGATCTACCAGCCTCCTTTGTGGTGTTGTGTCTCTGTTTAAAGTTGTGCGAAAGCATAACATGACCTCGAGCCGGCTAAAAAAACTGCAGGTTTACTAAGAACAAAGGTCACAGAAAAACCAGTCACATGAACTTAATAACTTTAATCACAATAACATGTATCTCCTTTATTTAAAAGTGCTTTTTCCAGAAATGTGAGATTCGTCAAAGACATGGTCTTGCCTCAACTGCTTGTATCAAAGCAATTTTCTCCTCACAGTTTTTGCCTCTATTTTTTTAGACAAATCACTTCCAAAATAATTGTAAACATTATGTTCCTGAGCTGTGTATCAGCTGTTTCTCGAACCACACACGCCTTCGAAACGCCGCTATCGATACGTCGCTATCAAGACAAAGTGTGGATTTTGTTCATGTTGCTGGACGGACAAACGAAAAATTCCTGACACAATTTTTTGATATGAAGTTTGGCAGGAATTTTGGGTTTCCGCGGTGCAGAATACCCGGCTTAACCAAAAAAGTTGTTGCTGAAATTCCTTAAAAATTGTAACGGGTTACCAATATAATTGATTCAGGCTAGATGTCGAGTAGGCAAGCAAGAGCGCACGCTTTTGATCCCCGGCTGCGGCTCGTCGGCTATGGGTGGTATTCCTTTGTTTCTCTCAAAAACTTTCGCCACCCGCTCAATGAAGTTAAATAACACTAGTCAGCGCTTGGGCGCGCAAATTTAAAAAATTTACGATATTCGCTGGCACAAGCTCTTTACAAAATACCCCCTGCCGAAATCAGACTTGGGGCTTTGTAATAACTGAAACGCCACTGACACAAGTCTGATCCTAGCTTGTGGCCACTATATTGTCATTGGCGCAAATCTTTGGCGTGATACCTCCCAAGTACTCGCCCCTGGGGATCCTCAAGCTCGTAATATGAGCTGCCTAGCTTCTGGCGAATTCGCGCTTTAACAAATACTGGGCCCAATTTTGCATTGTAACCCGATTGAAAATTACTCTGTTTGAAATTTCGCCTAAAGACCTCTTGCCCAACTTTATAGAAAACCTCACGTGACCTCATGTTGTAGTTCTTTTCGTTTTTGTCAAATTGTTTCCTCATAACGTCACAAGCCTTACTGCGGATCAGCTCCAAAGAATCATCTCTGGTGAACACAGCCGCCCTATCTTCTAGCAGGCTGAGCGATCGCAGAAGCTGATACATGGCTCCTGAGGTGACCATATGCTGTCCAAATGCCATGTAATATGGTGTTGTTCCTATTCCGGAGTGAACCGCTGAACGTAATGCGCAACTAATGCTACTGATATTCTCATCCCAATCCTTTTGATCTACCCTAACATAAGAACGAATGGCCGCTATGATCGAGCGATTCACCCGTTCCGAGGCATTTGCTTGCGGAGAGTGTATAGCAGTCAAAGTGTGTGCTACTTTATGCTCCCGCAACAATTTTTGAAATGCTTCAGACCTAAATTGGGAGCCATTGTCAGATACTATTGTCTCTGGCACTCCGAATGTATGGAACAACTCCTGGTGGAGGTACTTGATAACCACTTCGGCACTCAACTTTTTTACTGCTTTCAGAAAGACGAACTTCGAGTAATGGTCTAAGACTATAAATATGGCAATGTTTCCACTGCGGGATCTAGGATAAGGGCCGAGAAAATCGACGTAGAGTCGTTGGAAGAATCGCTGGGATTCAGGCGGCTTACCCATTGGAGGTCTCAGCGTTTGATTAGGAGATTTGGTCGTTTTGCAAACTTCACATGAGCTTATGTAGGATTTGACGTCGCTTACTAATCCTGGCCAGTAATAATGACGCCGAATACGCTCCAGAGTTTTGTGAACTCCACCATGTGAGGCTAATGGGTGGTCATGAGCATTTCGTAGCAAATCTTTTACTAATGGTTTGGGCACCCACATCTTCCATGCGAAGTGATCATTAAGCTGATCTCCGCTCGTGTGGTCGGAACGACGGTATACGATGCCATCTACCACCTTAACGTCCGGCAAGTTTTCCCCATTTGCTTTTATGCGCTCAACCATATCAACGTAGTCTGTTGATTTAAATTGTATAGAGCTGCTATCTACCAAAAGACCACCACTACTATCAACAGCTGCCAAATCACCATCGTTAACCCTAGAAAGAGCATCGGGAACTACATTTAATCGACCTTTACGATGCTCAATGGTGAATCTAAATCCTTGCAGTTTTAATGCCCATCGGGCTAGGCGCGAATGGAGGTCGTTTTGGGACATTAACCACTTGAGTGAAGCGTGGTCAGTAATAATCGTGAACTCATGCCCCTCAATGTACGCTCTAAACCGTTTTACACAAATGATTGCCGCAAGACATTCTTGTTCTGTTACCGTGTAATTTTGTTGAGCCTTATTCAATTTTTTTGATACGAATGCTATGGGATACAGTGGATAAAGAACGGTTTCTTAAAATCTGGACTACGTAATACTGGAGCCGAACACAGCTTCTGTTTCAACTCTTCAAATGCCCTTTTCCCTTCTTCCGTCATAACAAATTTCTGCTTTGGTTTTAGCAGGTCGGTTAGAGGCGCTGATATCGAAGAAAAATTGTTGATAAATTTTCGGTACCAACCTACCATCCCCAAATAACTCCTTAAGGCTTTAAGTGTCTTGGGTAGAGGAAAGTTCATCATCGCTGATATTTTGTCTGGATCAGTACGGATTACGCCTTCTCCAATTATGTGACCCAAATACTTTACAGTACGCATACAGAAATGGCTTTTCTCTATGTTGAGCGTAAGCCCGGCATTTCGTATATGTACTGCTACTGCGTGGAGGACCTTTAGATGAGTTTCGAAACTATCAGAGACGACCAGCAGGTCATCCAAATATACGAAAACTTCATTTCGCAGTGCTGCCGGAATAACTTTATCCATCAGTCGCGTCATGGTCTGGGCCGCGTGCAGAGTCCGAATGGCATGACGCGGTACTGATAAAGTGGCCTTCCAGGAACTGTGAAGGCAGTCTTATCTCTTGAAGCCGGATCAAGGGGTATTTGCCAATAGGCATCCTTGAGATCAAGACTGGAGATAAACATTGCCTCGGGCAGCCTGCTAAGTATGCCATCAATTTGTGGCAACGGATATGCATCTTTTTGAGTTTCCAAATTAACTTTTCTGCTATCTAAACAAAGCCGTACCTTTCCAGGCTTCTGCACAAATACAACTGGAGAGGACCAGGCACTATCCGACTCCTCTATGACTCCTAATTGCAACATTCGGTCAACCTCTGCATATAGTAATTTTTCAACGGCTGGTGATACCGGAAAATGCCTTTGTTTTACTGGTTTGGCATCTCCCACATCTATGACATGGGATAAAATACTCGTTTTGCCCAAACCAGACACCGCAAAAGATGGAAATTGATCGATAATGTTTTGCAATTGTTCGCGTTGAACCGCTGACAATTCGTGGGGCTTTGAACTAGTGTCTAGTTCACCGACTTGTAAGCTTGGAGGTAGCAAGTTAAAGAGGTTCCAAAAGTCGATCCCCAAATATAAATCCTGACTGAGCGAAGGGACCAAGAACAAATCGATGTCTTTTGTCTCGTTTTTATATGAAATTTGAGTCCTTATTCTGCCTAACACCTCCTGCTTGCTGCCATCTGCCGTCCTTGCAGTCGTCTGAACAGTTTTGATTGGTAACCTGCTTTGAATGACTTGATCAGCCAATCTTCCTCCAATGCAGCTCATTGCAGCACCGGTGTCCAAGAGTCCGAGAACTGTTCGTTCAAGTACTACTACTTCTGCATAAGGACGCCTGTCAGACCTTTTAGCTCGTATGGCATTGATCGCTTTTGTTTTTCTCCAAAATGCTTTCAAACGATTTGTGCTACGAGAAGTTTTGTGGGAATTTGAAAAAATAGAGAATAAATTAAAACTATGAGGACATGACGAATTTGGAATATTATTATCCAAAATCAATGTATCTGGGGTAGTTTCCTCCTGACTTTTCCCAGACTGAACAAAGTTTAAATGGTGTTCGTCGATTGGGATCTTTGAACACACAACTGCTGACGAGGCTGTGTGTTCTGCTTGACGTTTTTTAAACATTTTTGACAGGATGGCTTATAGGTGTTTTTGGCACCGCATCCATAGCAAAACACTTTTCTCTTTGACTCACAGTCTTGATACCGATGGCCCTCCTTTCGGCAGTTCCAACATATAAGTGCTACGGCTCCTATTTCGTCACCTGCCTCAGCTGCATTCTCAAATTCATTAACCTCAATCAATTCGGACACCTGCTTTTTAAATGGAACATGCCTTTGGTACCCATGATCACGCTTTACTTCTTCTAGAAACCGTTCTCGTCGCCGGCATATTTCCCTCAATTTTTCGACCGACTCGATTTTAATGTTCAAAATCTCATGGCGAACTTCTGGTCTCAAATTTCGTTTTATTATTTCGATTAGCGTTTGCTCCGGCAATGGATCATTTAGACAATCGGTTAACTGGATGACCGCATCGTAAAATGAATCATAAGTTTCCTTTTCTCTTTGTTTCCGATCACGTATCATCTCTCCAATGTCTACATCCGTCCGAGTGTCTCTAAACTGCTTTCTCAATGCAGCACATAAATCTGTCCACTTTACTACTCTGGCCATTTTATGAAATCGCCAAAAGAAATCCCTGGCCTTCCCATCAAATAGAAGGCTGGCATTACCACATAAAACTCCAAAATTCCCTTCTAAAGTTTGATGCGTCAATGCCTCAACTCTGTAGATAAAATTATCCACACTTAGTGAATCCTGCATCCCACTGAATCGAAGCTTCCAACTGTTCATAATATGGCCAACCTTGTCAGGCCTACTGAGCAAATCGGAACCATGGCTTCGGGGTGTTAGAAGACTCTGATGATCGGTATCTATACCCAGCAAATTATTCATTGTGGGACAGCTGTTGTCCCGCCTGACTTGCGACTGAGTTTGATTTGCACCATTCGCAGTTAAAGGCTGCATGCAAGCTGCTAAATTTTCTTGGATAGTTTGAGCCATTTGCTCAGACAGCTGCCTTATTACATTTTGCTGCATGGCATTTACCGCATCTGATATCACTTGTCTTACTTCACTACTTAGACTTGGCTGCTCCGCTTGTCTTTCTAGACCCACATCACTTTGGCGTTCTGCTAAGAGCCGTAGAGATCCCCCCAAACGGGCGGAATTCTGTAGACTGCCTGTTTGTCCAATGGTCTGATCAATACAGACCACACTACAAGATGGACAGGTAGTTTTTGCCTTAAAATGGGTAGTTATGCATGCCTTGTGAAAAGCGTGCTGACATTTAGTTTTATATATCTCTGGCGAATGGATCTCGCCATGGCACAACAAGCAGACAGGCCTTTGGTCGTCATCGTCATCCGAACGGTTTAATCCCATATTGATTTTGTTGCTTTGATTAAGAATGCTCCCTAAAAATAACCAATGGAAGACAACCAATGTTATATTGGGGTCCAGCTGCTTGCAGCAAGACTTGCCTCAAAACAATACCAAAAAAAAATCAATAACAAACTACAGCACTACCAAATAACAACACTACCAAAAATCGATAGCAAAAAGATAACTAAGAAAATGAAATTTGTAAAAGATAACTCACAAATCTAATTTTAAAAGAGAATTAAGATAAATAAAATATTAACGATAGGTAAAATTCATAAAATAGATTGACTTCCGCTTAACCGATGCTCCCCGCCGAGCGTTTTGTCAGTTAATACTCGATGTATGTGTGTGTCCGCAAACAGAAAAATAGTAGTAATTTTCATGCCCACCCACAAAGCGCAAGGGATGACTATTGCTTGGGTTTAGAACACCTTCAAACAAAGTTTTTCTGCTTTGGGTGGATTACGGCTTGTTAGTAGTAACTATTTGTCGTGGCCAGAGGATGATTACTGGAATCAGTTCCATCTGCAGTCCAATGCGACTAAAAGCTATTATTAACAACCCTTCGAAAATTTAACAGAAAAGTTGAGATTTATTCTTTTCTCTACGACAACCTTGGTCAGCTAATTTCTTCGTAAAGAATGTGTAACTGCATCTCCTATGATATTGTACGTAAGTCGATGAATTTCTCAATTTGAAAAAAAGCTAGCCAAACTATTGCACTTTATCCGTGGTCAAGGTTAAACTTCTTGAAGTCATAATCCTTGCGGATCCAAAGCGTATAAAAATGCAAATAATTTTGATTAAGCGAAGATTAGATAAAAGACAGATTTCGGGTCTTAATAGCACTTATCAATCGTGGTCAGAATGACTCCTCCTTAGAGAATATCCTCTGCTTTTCCGAAGCGATTGACAGTAATGCTACAAAACTCTCAGAATGATTTTGAGTTCAGAATGATTAAACATCAACCGTGGCTGGCAAAAACGATATTAGCTGCTACGCAACAAAACCGCAAAATGTATTCAACCCAATACCTAACCAAACTGACTGGAAGATTTGAAATTAAGATTTAGACTTTTGTCATTATGTATGTGGGAGTGAGCCACACTGAAACGATGGCCCCACGTTGGGCGCCAAAAATTAAGAAAAGTAATTATAAGAATTATATCTGTAACGGGTTACCAATATAATTGATTCAGGCTAGATGTCGAGTAGGCAAGCAAGAGCGCACGCTTTTGATCCCCGGCTGCGGCTCGTCGGCTATGGGTGGTATTCCTTTGTTTCTCTTGCCTGACCTTGAGGCCTATTAACGTTTTCTTCCTTTTATGTAAACGTGCGAATTGAGGACAAGCCAAAATGTATGTTCCTATCAACCGGACTAGAGACACATACACAACGACAGAGAAGGGTTTAGGTTTTGCTCACACACACTAACATATTACACCAAGACACTGATGATTGGGATCCTCAGATCTTCTCGAGGCCCATTTCGCCCTCCCTTCCATGGCTGTCCTATGCCAGATCTTAGTATTTATCTTCTGGACAGCCCCTCTAAGTTGCTTGTTCACGGGGGTGGCATGGTTAGCGGAAGTCAAGACGGGTTATTTAGTTCATTATAAAAGTTTTATTAAAATCTAAAATTTCCATTTGTAAGGCAAAGCATAAAAAAAAATTGATTTGACAGGAATAAATTCAATAAAATCCAGTTAGAATCGCAATAAATTGTAAACAAATAGACATTCGCTTTAAAGATTATCCTAGCTTAAAATAAACCCATGCAAAAACTATAGTATTTAACTTTGGGGGAAATCAAATCAATAATAAAAAAACGGGAATTCATTTGACTCAAGCACTTAAATATTGTTTAAAAATCCTTTCTTTGGCTATGCATTAATTTTACCATGGCATTTTACACTTGAGAGAGACAAACTTCGCTCAGACAAACTTGAGTGACTTTGAGTAACTCAAACCACAAAAAAAAATTTAGCGAAGAAGACTTTACAATGAAATGGGTGTTTTTCAATTTCTTTTTCGGGTATATAATTGATAGATGTTTTCACTCACTCTTATTTGTTGCAGTCCATCGAAGAAAGCGCTCTCTTGTTGGTGATGCTGTTTGGGAATGAACAAAATGACACTTGGCTTTGGATTTGAAAAGCCAGCACAAAACAAAACCCCTCAAAAAAAAAAATCTTCTCACTCACTTTTTGCCACCTTCTTTTCGACTCAACCTCTCCCGTAATTCTTGGAGACTTTCTCAATTTTTCACTGCCATGGTGGCCATGATTGCATAAACAAAAAAAAAAATCAAATAAAATAGATTTTTTTTCCCTAATTTTAAACCCCTTAACTAAGCATTATTATCCCCATTCTTCTTTCGTCTATCCGGGAATTACCAGGTCGATCAACCCTAATCCACTTTGTTTGGCACTTCACCGGCTGGTGATCTTTCTCGACTCTTCTTTCGCATCCAGGAAGATGCTGGGCTACCGATCCTAATTTGCTCATCCACTTGGATACCAAAAAGTAAATTTCAGCCGCCCGCCCGACAACGATGTTGTTGCACACGCCTTAAAATTCGCACTGGAGAGCTTAGCTCGCCTAGCTTGGACTTCGCCCTTTGAGCTCTCTCCGCCAAACCTTTTGGAGAGATGTGCTTCCAAGTCACTCAAAAGCCAAAACAAAATAAGAATTGGAGTGGATTTTGTTGAGTGGTTGCCGGCTGCAGAGATTAGGATCCAAGCTGAAGCCGTCTGGTCAAAGCGTTTGAGATCCGTCTGGCCGAGAAATTCACTCCAGATTAAGAGCCAAACCTGGAAGCAACCACGCCAGGTTTGTAAGGAACGGCTCAATATGTTTTTCCCCAAAAAAAATCCCTCACAACAAACCCACTTACCCTGTCTTTGGGCAGGCTCTTGATAACAACCAAAATTCAATTTAATTGCATTAATAATGCTGATGCACCTTCAGTCCACTTTGAATCTTTAAATTTCACTCGCGCTTGAGTTTTCTTTATTTTTTTTTCACTTCGCAATTTTCAAAGACGGTTAAAAAAATACGTCAGATGGGTTCAGCAGCCAAAAAAAGAAAGAGACCTTTGCTTTCCTCTAACACAATTAGGAAGACTTTTACAGAGGCTGCCATGACACTCGCCATTTGCAAAGGTGAAATTTAGCCCTGTTTAATAGTTTCACTCAAAAAACTTTCGCCACCCGCTCAATGAAGTTAAATAACACTAGTCAGCGCTTGGGCGCGCAAATTTAAAAAATTTACGATATTCGCTGGCACAAGCTCTTTACAAAATTGTGCATTAATTGAGTTGACAAAATAAAATAAAGCCAGAAAATAGCCTTAACTTAGCACTTTTCACTGCTTTGGTTACTGTTTCGGTCACTGTTTCTGTAACTGTTTCAGTCATAGTTAAGTCACTGTTTCAGTCACCTTTTCGGTCAGTGTTTTGATCACTTTTTCAGTCACCTCTGATCTCCCACCACGACCCCCCAACTCACAACCCACCTGCTGCTATGGCTGTTTTGTATAGGCCAAAGCTGCTGACTTTGCAAACCATAACCGTTCTTTTTTCTGACAACTGCAAAGTGAGGACCGGTTGTTGAGAACTCTGCTCACAACCCACATGCTGCTATCGCTTTCTTGCACAGACTTTCTGGCTTTCGACCTTACAAAATACCTAGATCTGGTGCGAAAATAGTTAAATTGGCAACACTGGTTAGCAGACTCCAGTGTAAGCAGAGACATGATGCAATATATTAGGTGGTCTCGTCGGCAAAAAGTAGTCCGTTAACAATGCCAACAGTAACAACAACATGCGAAAAAAAGGAAAGCGTCGGCAGCAGAGAGTGCCAGAGCGTGAGAAAATGAGAGAGCGCATATAATTTGCAGCATACATTAAAGTTGCATACATACATATACTCGCACGCACTGAGTGAGCTCACACACAAACGCTGCTGACTTTGCAAAGTCAAAAGCGTAGCCAAAAAACGTAAACTTAACTTTTGAGAGTCTTAACTTTGCGAGTCTCTACTGTTTCAGAAATCGAAAGAAGATTCGACAAGGTTCCTACTGCGAATTTTTCTATCGTCAAACTGCTTCTCCTTGCAACTTTCAAAGCATACAACGTAGCCACTGACATTGTCAATTTATATTTGTATATTTAACTTATAAATACTAGCAGTTATAATGTCCGTCAAAATAGCGTCGACTTTTTAGCGTCGAATTTGGAACGGTGAAATGTGGAACAAAACGGATTTTTTTATTTTTTAAATATCTCAGGAGCTACTTAACTTTTTGGCCCAAATCAAATTGCAAAATGTTAAGAAAATCATAAACTATTGTTTTAATTTAAATTTGGGTGGATTTAAGAATTCCAGGTGTTAGAAATATCAAATTGAAAAATCGCACATCCCTTAAAAGCTAAATATCTCCACTCTCAGAGGTCGTGCAGGTATGCACGGTATACTGACGTAAAGAAGACATATTCAAAAGTGTTTTAAAAAAAAAATTATGAAAATCGTCCCCACAGTTTTTGAGAAAATCAGTTAACAGTGGACCAACCTCGGAATTTTCCCATACAAAATTTGCAAAAAAAACTTTCTTCCAATATCTCAACTCTCAGAGGTCGTGCAGCTATGCACGGTATATTGACACAAAGTAGACACATTCAGGAGTGTTTTAAAAAAAAAAGTATGAAAATCGTCCCCACAGTTTTTAAGAAAATCAATTTACAGTAGACCATCCTCGGAGTTTTCCCATACAAAATATGCATAAAAAATTAAGTTGACCAGTTACGCTTAGAGGTCGTGCAGCTATGCACGCTATATCAACGTAAAGAATGCACATTCAAGAGTATTCAAAATGAGAATTATGAAAATCGTACCCACAGTTTTTGAGAAAATAGCTTATCAGTGACCCAACCTATGTGAAGCAATTGACACTGATAAGGCCAGCCATGTTAAGCTAGTTGAGTGTGACCAAGTTACTCAAATTCGTTGCTATTTCTCAAAGAGGTCGTGCACATATCCACGATATGTCCCCTGATAGGGAAAAATTCAACCTATTTTCCCTAATTTTCCCACAAATTTTCTCCCCACAGTTTTCCTGCAAATTAATTTTAAAGTTTTCATACATGTGGCTGCAACCCTTGGCCTGCAGCCAGTGACATTCGACATAACCTCATTCGACGCTATCTCTCACAGAGGTCGTGCGCATATGCACGATATGTTGCATGATAGGGAAAAATTCAACCTATTTTCCCTAATTTTCCCACAAATTTTCTCCCCACAGTTTTATTGCAAATTAATTTCAAAATTTGCATTCGACATAACCTCATTCGACGCTATCTCTCACAGAGGTCGTGCACATATGCACGATATGTCCCCGGATAGGGAAAAATGCAACCTATTTTTGCTAATTTTCCCAGAAAGTTTCTCCCCACAGTTTTCCTGAAAATTAATTTTAAAGTTTTCATGTATTTGTCAACAGCCCTAGGCCTGCAGCCAGTGACTTGCAGTATGACCATCAAAATCGACGCTATCTCTCAAAGAGGTCGTGCACATATGCACGATATGTCCCCGGATAGGGAAAAATGCAACCTATGCTAATTTTCCCAGAAAGTTTCTCCCCACAGTTTTCCTGCAAATTAATTTTTAAGTTTTCATACATGTGGCTGCAACCCTTGGCCTGCAGCCAGTGACATTCGACATAACCTCATTCGACGCTATCTCTCACAGAGGTCGTGCGCATATGCACGATATGTTGCATGATAGGGAAAAATTCAACCTATTTTCCCTAATTTTCCCACAAATTTTCTCCCCACAGTTTTCCTGCAAATTAATTTCAAAATTTTCATACATGTGGCTGCAGCCCTTGGCCTGCAGCCAGTGACATTCGACATAACCTCATTCGACGCTATCTCTCACAGAGGTCGTGCGCATATGCACGATATGTTGCATGATAGGGAAAAATTCAACCTATTTTCCCTAATTTTCCCACAAATTTTCTCCCCACAGTTTTTCTGCAAATTAATTTCAAAATTTGCATTCGACATAACCTCATTCGACGCTATCTCTCAAAGAGGTCGTGCACATATGCACGATATGTCCCCGGATAGGGAAAAATGCAACCTATTTTTGCTAATTTTCCCAGAAAGTTTCTCCCCACAGTTTTCCCGCAAATTAATTTTAAAGTTTTCATACATGTGGCTGCAGCCCTTGGCCTGCAGCCAGTGACTTTCCCTACTTTCTTGTGCAGCCCTTTGGTTGGAACGTGCGTGAATTAAGTGGAAGTCTGCTCACGCAGATCTTCTGCATGCTGACAGTCTGGCAACTTTGCCATCTTCCGTTATTCCATTACCAAAAACGCACTAAAAGGAGACGACAATATCTCCGTAAAGAATTGTATTTTAAAACATTAAGAAATTATTTGTGTGTGGAATTGCCGTGTTTGGAGCATAATGATGTGTAAGTATCATTTTAGTATGAAAAAGTGTTGTGAAAAAGTGTAATAATATCAATGTTTTGTTTTTGCAGCTAGAGAAGCGGGCACATATGATGCGGCCAAACGTGCATCAGCAACAACAATAACAACAACAAAAACCAGCAAAAATAAAGCGAAGAGGAATGGAAAGGACGTTGGAAAGTTTGCTCCTAAGAAGTAAGTGTATTTAATTGGTCTCATTAGTTTTTGTTTCCTTGCAGAGGGTGTATTAATATTGTTCAGATGTTGTGCTGAGTTGATTTAGCCATAGCCGTCTGTCCGTATTCTCCTAAAAAAAAGCTATCCCAACCAAACTTTGCACGAAGTCTTCAAATACATGGGGCTAGTTTACTCTCCCACTCTTCCTAGTCATATCTCCCACAGTTGTATAGATAGAACGTTTGTACCTTCTGGGCATATTTAGTAATCAAAACAAGAAAGAAAGTCGGTCAAGTCCGACTATAACACACTCTGTACCAACTAAATTTTACGCTTAGCATAAATTTTGATGCTACAGTAGCAGCTGAAACAGGAGCGAACAGTCTTTTGATCATAAGTCGACAAACGTTCAACCGATCTTCACCATTCCTTTGACGGATCGATGGTTAATCCTGATTAATAAATATGTCTAGAAGGTACAAACCATTTATCTTTAAAACTGTAGGTAGATAGATATGACGTTCTTCCATATTGCGGGGGCGTGGACAAAATTGAAAAAAAAAACTTAATCTGCCTGCGAGTAGAAGAAGTTTTTGTCCTATACCCGTCAAACCTATATCTCTTACCATCTCAGATCTGTGCGTTCAGACGGACAGATAGATGGACATGGCTATATCCGAGCGGCGCAAAAGCCCATTACAAGATCGATGTATGTATGTAATGGGAAAAGTAGGCGTATAACAGAAATCACGGCGGCATTAGATTACAACACGATACACCATTTAAGAAAATGTTGCGAGGAAGATACACCATTCGGAAATTTGTATGTGGCCTTGTGAACTAGCTGGTACCCATCCACAAACATGGTGTTTGGTGTTGTATAACTAATATTTTACAACCTGGGACACTGTTAAGTGCTAGGTGTAAAGAGTTCTACGTCTCTACATACAACTGTTTATTTGAAACATAGCGAGAATTTCCCATTAATTGGGTGCCTACTGTAATGCAAGTTGTGGACTAACCGCTGGGTATCGACTCGGCTGTTGATGCTGATCAATAACATATACGTAAAATTACGAAGTAGAATGATACTTCATATTTCATATGGGCATTCCGCAAAAAGGTCCACCGACACGAAAAAATTAAAAGTAGTTAAAAACACTTTATTTTGTCACATTTTCCCAGGGAACAATTAAATTAAACTAAATTAAGCCAGTAGCAAATTTGCTCATAGCCCGTTTCGAGATTTTCGAACGCAAATTCGCGCAATCACAGTTTTTCTCATTTTTATACTTTTATGGCAAGTTTTTTCTTAAAAAATTGCCAATGGATTTCATTGACTTTTGATATCTAAAACTGTTCTAAGGGTCCGAAGGGTTAAAAAAGGTTGGACAAGAGGCTATATCAGACTATGTAATTGCAATTAACTGCTAGTTTTTGCTTTGCATTAATCAGAAACCACATAAATATCTTGATGGAAAAAATGTCGCGTTCGACATGTCAAGTAGCGACACAGATCAATATTTAATGAAAAAAAAATACAGAAGATTTCGAAAATCACTTCTGTTTTTGTCGCGTTCGAATAGCTTCTTATTTTGTCTATATTTTGGTAACTCAATTTCACTTGCTATTCTCTTTTAGCAATAATTAAAGTGCTAGTGAAGACCTTTAATATGAAGTAGAGAACGAATTAAAAATGCGCTTTAGTTTGCTTGTTTTTTTTACTTTTAATGTGTACGACGGCCGCGTTCCACAGAATGGAAATGCCCATATTAAGAGCATTTAAATTTTTTTTTGTGTATATGGCCTTATTCAAAAGGTTTGAAACAGTTTTTTTGTTCAGCTCATGAGCAACCGGAACAGTGCTCACATGACGATCGGCTTGAACGGCTTCCATAATTTTTTACAATCGGCCTTCCGGAGCGTGGTCCATCTTTAAGCTATATATAATTATTCTTAGAGCGACCTCTGAGACTGTAAGGTGACCACTGAATCACTGAATCTGAAATGGGCACCCTGTACTGGTCAGCTGTTGTTTGTTTATAAAAAATCGGGCTTAAGAAAAGCTAATTTTTATGTGAAAATTTAAAATGGAAGACTCTTTGATAAATGCAGAGGCTTTGGGGAATGCCCAAACTAGCTGGAAAGAGGCATCAAAGGACGCGAAAAAGATTTATTGAACAGCTGTCTGGAGTTACCGAAGGAAAATATTCTAAATGGAGAATCGACTCAGTACTTCGGAATCCCCTTCACATAAACGGATTATAAAACCCTACGGTTCCTGAAATCTGACTGTGGACGAACGCATTTTCAATTACAGACTTAGTAGAGCTCGTCGTTGTACTGAAAATGCTTTTGGCATCTTGTGCACCAAATGGAAAGCGGTGCAACGTAAATTGTTGAGAAGTCCAACCAATGCTTTAAAGATTGATGCTGCTTGCTGTTTGCCTCACAACCTCATACTACGGACGAGTCCAACTCCTCAAGGGACAACGAAATACCACCGCTCCGAAATCTGCGACCCAACCGTGGCCGCTATTTTTACTACAGACGTTCGAGATAAACTTAAAAATTATGTCAATAGTAAAGCTTTGTACCCTTGCAATATAACTCTTATTCAATAAATATAGTATACATATAATACATAAATCAAAAATAAATTTATTTATTTAGGAGTACACTGAAATGTCAAATTAGTCAAATGTAACAAAACGACTAATGACTAACATTTAGTTTAGTTTTTGTTCATTTCTCTAAGCCTAGTTGATCAAATTATATTTTATGAACACTATTTCATTTTTAGTTTTTATGATTTGTGATTAAAGTCAAGTTTATGGTCTTAGTCGATTTACAAATATTGACTGAATGATAGTTCAGTTTTTTGTCAAAATTTCAGACTATTGCTAGCATTTAGTCAGCAATTCGAACCCTGGTTTTAATACCCTTGCAAAGGGTATTATAATTTTGCCCAGAGGTTTGCAACACATAGAAATATTAATTTCCGACCCCGAATTTATTCGAATTTGCCAGCTGTTTGGCCAAAAAACGAGCTGGCAGGCCATGTTCATTCTCAGAGCGCATTTGTGGTGTCTCCGTACCAGCTCTGAGAATGTGCTCTGAGAGTTTTGTGTAGCGCATTCTCTGAGCTATGTAAGTAGATGGACTCGGAGAAAATTCTCATTGCATTGCACATTTTGAGCATGAGCTATATCCATATTATTTTCGTTTACTATTTTGCTTTCAGGCATGCTATCGTAGGATTAGGCAAAACCATTGAAGGTGCCCTCAAAGCAGGGACTTTGAAGACGTCGGGGGATTTAAAAGCAGAAGATATTTGTTTTATTACCAATTTGGTTAATAACAATTTAGCCAATAATAATATTCATCGGATTAACACAAACAGTATGTCACAAAAATGGCGCAAAACTGTAATTAGTAGCTATAAAAGAGCAATACTAAGATTTAATTCCGAATCTTACAGTGAAGTAGATTTTACTAATTGTCAGACTGTTTATAAGCCTAATGCTAGTGTCTATGAACCCGAAGACAAATTAGTTAAAAGTGTTCATTCATTGAGCTTTGCTTCTAATCTTTCCTCCAACCCAGTAGACGAAAGTCTGATCGAAGCAACTTTAAAGTGCTTTCGAAAAAATTGTAGGGTTGGAAATGTCAGCTTAAATGTAGATGTCAAAATGGTGAACAATCCAAAATTGATTCGTTCACCTGATGTCGTATGTACACATTATGTAGCTGAAATGAAAGTGAGCGATTTCAATGTAAATTTTGTAACTTGAAAATCAATGTTTACTGAAAAAAAGAAAGCTTTATTGCAAAAAGCGATATTAAAGGCTGCTCTGCAGTTGAATATAAAACCAAACTTGCTAATAAACTAAACCTCGAAAGAGGTTAAAGGGAATAAGCAAATGGTTCATGAAAACTTATCCTATGGGGTCGGAGATGCTTCCTTCTGGATGTTACATACTTTTGCACAAACTTATTATACTCTATGTACCTTTAGTACAGAGTATAAAAACAATTGCAGGCAAAA
Source organism: Lordiphosa andalusiaca (assembly GCA_035044965.1). NCBI lineage: Eukaryota > Metazoa > Arthropoda > Insecta > Diptera > Drosophilidae > Lordiphosa > Lordiphosa andalusiaca. Next base: position 211,934 of record JAWNNM010003663.1, on the reverse strand, counting down.
GTCAATTGAAAGCTCGTTTCAAAACGTTTGCTATAATAATTAATGATTTGATAAATATCAAACAGAAAATGAACAGCAAAACATTTATTCTTGTCCCGAAATGGTTGAGGTTATTTTGGGAAAATATATTGTTTTTGCGCCGTTTTGGACAAATGTTATGGGCATTTTTATTGATAAGACCAATAAAAGACCCAGCAATGGTCCAATAGAATCATTCTTTAAGACACTAAAGCATAGTGTCATTAAAACCAAGCAAGGACTGAAACTTGGAAGATTCATTCGAAAAATGGATGATCTTTCGAAATCAGTGGTGCGACAAGTTGAACTTGCGCACCCAGAATTCATACGGTCCCCTATTCTTCATGGTGCTGTTATAAAGGCCAGACCTAAAAAACGCCTTTTGAAGCAATTAACGGCCTTAAGTGAGATGTCCAATAAAAAGCTTTCTAATTATAAAGAAAGCTGGCAAAAAAAGGGCACTAAAAAACTTAAGGTAGGACTGTTTGGTCGGGATTTCTCCGGACCCCAAAAAGTTCGTGAGGAATTTGCACAATCGTGTCTTCCAAAAGACAATAATTCGAACTTTGATTTGGAGTTATCTGTTCTTTCTGAGAATTTAAGTCCAAATTTGAATTCCTCAGTTCAGGCAGATCATTCCTATGCTGCAAACTTGCAAATATTTCGAATGGAAGAGAATTTTAAAAAAATTCTTCTTAATAATTCGAAATTGAGCAGTTGCGTAATGGAAAATGTACATTTTTACGTTCTTAAATTGTAAGACTCTTTTCGAGCATGTACATTCCTTAAACATGAATCGTTTCTTATTCAATATAGAATTAGACGATTTGGTTACATTGCAAGAGCATAAGTGGCTTTCAAACTTCATAGTTGATGCTGCTTTGACTGCAATTCTATTTGATCAAAATGATCCAAGACTGGAAAGTCTTCCATGTCAACTTGATCAATATTCCTTTGAAAATGAGGAATTTATTAAAACAGCTATGAATAGTTCTTCTAGCATTTTAATTGTTCCTCACTGCTATAAAAATCATTTCTATATTTTATTTATAGATAAAATAAAACTTGAATTCTTGTTCTTAGATCCCATTGGGCAGTCGCTGACTGCTCAAAAGTTTATAAGGTACTACAAGAAACTTTTAAGCGGCATTAGTAAGATGGATTATAGATGCGAATTCAAAATTCATGACCTCCAGGAGGATTCATGTAATTGTGGCATTTTTATTTTGCAGTTTGCAAAACGCCACATAAACGACTTGCCTCTCATAAATTTACAATCAGCTAGTTTGTTTAGAAGAGGCATTTTTGAAAAATTAATTAATTATGGCGATTCGCTTATAGATATATGTCTGCACTGCTGTAAATATATAGGTCATGAGGTCAGATTGCTATGCAATACCATGTGAACGAAATATTTGCATGCAATGCACTACAAATTTATACACAATTGCCGAGAACAACCTTATCTGTAAACTTTGCCAAGCTAGTTTTCAATAGAGACGGTGTTTTTCATGTTTAAAATAATTTGCTAAGCAAAGCATCATATCTGCAGGTGCACATACCATACGGTTCATAAAGCTATGTTCAGCCTACTCAAAAGCCATTCTTGCCTTCCGGAATTTAGTTTATATTGGAAACATGTTCATGAGTAAGAAACTGACAACATCTGTGCTGCAAGCAGCCGGAAACAGTCATTTCGCTGGCTTCTTGATTTTGTGTCCTTCAAACTTCTTCCAACGATGCAACCGGCGAGCAGCTCTCAAAGCAACGAACCAATTGAATTGTACACTATTGATTTAATGCATGTGCTAAGCAATATGTGGAATAGGCCTATTGGGGAACCACTTAAAAAAAAACGCGCCATGAACTCTACCTCAAGGGTGGTGTGGAAAGGAGTTCATTCAAAGATTGAGTTGGAATAAAAGAATAGAGGAAAGTTAACTTCGGCTCGGCCGAAGTTTGTATACTCTTGCAGCACGTTTTTCTAACTAATTTTAAGGACATTTCCTTTGAAAACAAAAAAGTTTTTGTCACTAAGACTACTTTTCAGACTCTACTTTTCTAAGGCAGCTATACTATATAGATGTCAGATTTCTACAAAACTTGGCAGAAACTAGTAAATACACGCACACAAAGTCGCAGCAGCGGGTTCAGGTAGAACTTTATATAAATAGAAATACGTTTCAAACGACACCTTAAATTTTTAGCGATGTTGTGCATTGATGACTCTTTAAAATGGTTTTGATTTTACCACAAAATGATGTATACTTTTTTCAAAATTTAATTTTAAGCACTTTCGCACGGGACATATTTTTCCATCTTGATATTGATATGGTTTCTGTTTTCGTGCAAAGCAAAAAGTTACAGTCAATTGCAATCACAAAGTCTGTTATGGTTTCTTAAGCAATCTTCATTACCTCTTTGTACCCATAGAATGCTTTTAGATTCTGCTAGAGAACGATAAAAATAAGAAAAAAGATGCTTACGCGACTTTGCATTCACAAATCTCGAAATGGATTACATGTAAGACTAGCTTACATAAGTTCAACCAAAGATTTATAGATATGATAGATGACGCATGTGAAACCAAAAACGATTATTCCTGGTGGCTAACATTGGCTTCTAATTTCTGATATGATATGATGTGTCATCTATAAATATCTATATATCTTTGATATAACGCAGTAAGTGATTTACCAAAGGTTTCTAGATATTAAAGATGACAGATGTGTAACAAAACACGATTATTCCTGGTAGCTGACATTGGCTACCAATTTTCGATTTGTTCCACATGCGTCATCTAAAATATCTATAAATCTTTGGTTCAACTTAATTGTATCCCCAAGAAAATATGATAAAACATAGATTTTTTAGGTACCTTAAGTTTTTGGGTCTAGGTGGACCTTCCGGTGGAAATGCCCATATGATTCATGTATGCATATGCAGAGCTGGACTTTTGGCAGAACCCTGAATACAAACATACGCGTTGATCTGATACTCACAGATCTGCATACAAGTCCAAACAAATACTATTACAATTAATTTTCGTTTGGGCTGTATCCTTTCCTTTGCTGGTAAGTATATCAAAATCTAATTAACTTCCCAGTGAACCTAAAATTTTAATTTTCCAGCCTCCCCCTGTTTTGAGCATTTGGGGCGAAATGGGCCTAGACGAGGCCACTTCTTTTGAACCATTCTCAAATAGAAGGGTAAATCCATCAAGAAGACGCGCTTTCTGAGTGGTTTTGTGCTGGCCTGACTGACTGGTCACCATCATTTCCTATTCCTGCATTTACATCCAGTGCTGCATTTGCTGTCATGATGTCACCATATGTCTAAATAAGCTGGAGAAATTTGGCATTAATGTGAAGGCCAACAAATTTCTGGTCTTTCAGGGAGCTGTGGATAACATTGCCAAGAAGACGGCTCTATTCGAGGAGATTAGTGGGTATGTTGAAAATCCTTTACCAAAGTCCTGTCAAAATGCAACATTCTTACTTTTGCAGTTCTGGTTTGCTAAAGGATGACTATAATCGGGTCAAGCAAGAGGTTGAGATATATATATAAAGAGGTTCGGTTCAAGGTTCGGTTCACAGTAATATAAAATTCCCAGTTCCGGTTTGCAGCCCTGTTCAAAAGTACATAGGCGAGTTGGAGGCCAAAATCAACCAGGAAATACGAGAGTTTGAGACTCAGATGAACAAAGGTCGACCGCTATATATTAAGGCCAAGGAGAAGGTGGCCTATTGCAAGAAGAAGCTGACCTCCCTGCATAAGACTCTGGAGACGGCCTGCGAGGCGGACAATGCCCATCAGCAAAACATTCGAGAGCTAGAGAACCCTGAAGAAACGTTTTGAAGACGAAACGGAGACCGAATCGCAGAAGCGCGGCAAGAGCGTCTACATTAAGGTGGAATAAAACAAATATATTTCGCAACAACCTTATATTTGTTTTATATGCTTAAGAGCTAGGGCTAGGGCTATTATTATTTTTGTTCTCCGAGGTCGGGAGCAGCCTTCCCAGCAGGATTGGGACCTGCCGCAGCCGTAGAGCGAACTGATGCCGGCTCTTCAGCCGGCCCTTCATCCGGACCTTCAGCCGGACCTTCAGCCGGCCCTTCAGCCGGCCGGGCAGCTTGAGAGCGTGCTCCACCCTGGCTTTTCTTGTTCTTCTTTTTTTTTAGTTTCAATTTGGGCGGCTGCTGCTTTTCGCCCTCGGCAGCGATCCTGTTTCTCTTGCGAGCAGGCTGATCGCTGTCCGACCCCGACCCGGCATCGCCATATTTATTGTTAATTATATTAACAGTCTGAAAAAAACAATATGTCATACAAACGTTGTTATAAAAGCGCTTTTAAATAAACTTACCGATTGTTTTATTACAATACGCATTTTGATATGCGTTTAATTCCTTCTTTAAATTAAAATGTTGTCTGCGTCGCCAGCCGTTTACAAATGTAAAGTACATACTAGAGCTGCACCCGTGACTTGAATTTGACAGTAGGGCTGCACAAGAAAGTAGGGAAAGTCACTGGCTGCAGGCCAAGGGCTGCAGCCACATGTATGAAAACTTAAAAATTAATTTGCGGGAAAACTGTGGGGAGAAAATTTGTGGGAAAATTAGGGAAAATAGGTTGAATTTTTCCCTATCATGCAACATATCGTGCATATGCGCACGACCTCTGTGAGAGATAGCGTCGAATGAGGTTATGTCGAATGTCACTGGCTGCAGGCCAAGGGTTGCAGCCACATGTATGAAAACTTAAAAATTAATTTGCAGGAAAACTGTGGGGAGAAACTTTCTGGGAAAATTAGCAAAAATAGGTTGCATTTTTCCCTATCCGGGGACATATCGTGCATATGTGCACGACCTCTTTGAGAGATAGCGTCGATTTTGATGGTCATACTGCAAGTCACTGGCTGCAGGCCTAGGGCTGTTGACAAATACATAAAAACTTTAAAATTAATTTTCAGGAAAACTGTGGGGAGAAACTTTCTGTGAAAATTAGCAAAAATAGGTTGCATTTTTCCCTATCCGGGGACATATCGTGCATATGTGCACGACCTCTTTGAGAGATAGCGTCGATTTTGATGGTCATACTGCAAGTCACTGGCTGCAGGCCTAGGGCTGTTGACAAATACATGAAAACTTAAAAATTAATTTTCAGGAAAACTGTGGGGAGAAACTTTCTGGGAAAATTAGCAAAAATAGGTTGCATTTTTCCCTATCCGGGGACATATCGTGCATATGTGCACGACCTCTGTGAGAGATAGCGTCGAATGAGGTTATGTCGAATGCAAATTTTGAAATTAATTTGCAGAAAAACTGTGGGGAGAAAATTTGTGGGAAAATTAGGGAAAATAGGTTGAATTTTTCCCTATCATGCAACATATCGTGCATATGCGCACGACTTCTGTGAGAGATAGCGTCGAATGAGGTTATGTCGAATGTCACTGGCTGCAGGCCAAGGGTTGCAGCCACATGTATGAAAACTTTAAAATTAATTTGCAGGAAAACTGTGGGGAGAAAATTTGTGGGAAAATTAGGGAAAATAGGTTGAATTTTTCCCTATCACCTCTTTGAGAAATAGCAACGAATTTGAGTAACTTGGTCACACTCAACTAGCTTAACATGGCTGGCCTTATCAGTGTCAATTGCTTCACATAGGTTGGGTCACTGATAAGCTATTTTCTCAAAAACTGTGGGTACGATTTTCATAATTCTCATTTTGAATACTCTTGAATGTGCATTCTTTACGTTGATATAGCGTGCATAGCTGCACGACCTCTGAGAGTGAAGATATTAAGCGTAACTGGTCAACTTAATTTTTTATGCATATTTTGTATGGGAAAACTCCGAGGATGGTCTACTGTAAATTGATTTTCTTAAAAACTGTGGGGACGATTTTCATACTTTTTTTTTTAAAACACTCCTGAATGTGTCTACTTTGTGTCAATATACCGTGCATAGCTGCACGACCTCTGAGAGTTGAGATATTGGAAGAAAGTCGTAAACTCAATTTTTTTTGCAAATTTTGTATGGGAAAATTCCGAGGTTGGTCCACTGTTAACTGATTTTCTCAAAAACTGTGGGGACGATTTTCATACTTTTTTTTTTAAAACACTTTTGAATATGTCTTCTTTACGTCAGTATACCGTGCATACCTGCACGACCTCTGAGAGTGGAGATATTTAGCTTTTAAGGGATGTGCGATTTTTCAATTTGATATTTCTAACACCTGGAATTCTTAAATCCACCCAAATTTAAATTAAAACAATAGTTTATGATTTTCTTAACATTTTGCAATTTGATTTGGGCCAAAAAGTTAAGTAGCTCCTGAGATATTTAAAAAATAAAAAAATCCGTTTTGTTCCACATTTCACCGTTCCAAATTCGACGCTAAAAAGTCGAAGCTATTTTGACGGACATGCAGTTATAGCTTCCACCCACATGTACATAAACAGGGTTGTCCATGTCATAGAATTAATTCGCGGCCCAACTTTTTTAATGCTTTAAATTAATTTAAAGTTTGATAATTCAGCGCATCTCAAATGAAACATGTAACGACCCACGCACGCACAATAAATACACAGACACTTGTGGTTAGCTCTCGGACTTTATTCCGGTCGTCTCGCTTGGACGCTACGATATGACGGAATCTTATTTATACAACAATCGACAATTCTGTCGATTGCTCTGACAACCAAGGCCCCGGCTCCTACACCCCTCCCTTATTGGCCGAGAACCTGTATATTGCCGTGCACCGTACTTTCTCATCCGATTGCTAACCTTCTGGAGTCTGTCGATAGCTCAACATTCGTTGCGGGGGTTGGGGAAACCCAGAGGAAACCCAACCAAGCTATTTCCGCTCCCAAGGCTGGAGCTCTGGCCGGTATCTTCTTTAAGTGGCTAACGTTCCGCGTCACTGTGCGCTGCCCATCGCTGCCCCCTCTCTGTGACTTCATATTCCGTCGCGTCGAAATTCGGAGTAAGTTTGTGTGGGAACACTACGTTTTTAATCAGCACCCGACCTTCCGCTCCTATGGGACTTTCCTTTGCCCCTCTTCTTTTGTCAGCGATCAGCTTCCATCTTTGTTTATGGGACAGATCCTGATCCTGAATTCCGGGAATCTTATCACGGATCACCCGGTTGAACATTAGTTCTGTTGGCGGGCTACCGGTAGTGCTGTGTGGTGTCACGTTTTACATCAAATACAAAAATTCATAAAGTGCTTCCTTATAATTTCTCTTGTTAGCGTGTTCGATCTTCAACCGCTTGACCAGAGTCCGGTTCATCCGTTCCACTTCCCCATTCGCTTGTGGCCAGTATGGTGGTGTCTTTAGTTGTTGTATGCCATTAATGCTGCAATATTCTTCAAATTCCTTACTAATAAACTGCCTCCCATTATCGAATCTTAGCTGGTTTGGAGACTACAACGTTGAAAATTGTAGCGTTATTCTGGATTAGCTCCTCCCAGTCTGACTTGCTTACTAGGTTGAATTTGGATCCTGAATCGATCAAGAAGTGAACGCGGTTCCCTCCAACCTTGCATTCTATTTATTCTCCTGCTTCCTCATCGCTATCTACTTGAAAACAATCATGTTCTGTATACTGGTCGTCACTTCCGGGTTCCTCTGCCTCTAACAATCGCACCGCAGCCATTTCTCCCCCTCCACACGCAGCATTGATTTTTCCATCGCCTCGCACTGAAAGGGCTTGATCCACCGGCCATGATTTTTACCTGTAAATATAAATTATTATTAGTAGTAGTAGTAGTTTGTTTATTTTTCATTTTTGGCTTGGTAAGTTGACCGTTAGCCTTCTATTTTATCAAAATAATTTAAACAATTAGGTATTTTCTTAAGGATATTTACATTTTTTCAGTTTTCTATTTTAAAAGTTTTCCAGAATAATATTTTTTCTATAATTTATTAAAGCTTTAATGTATAATGCGAATTATTAGTATTTGAAAAAGAAAGAAAATTTCAAGCGAACATTTATTCTACTTTTTTATGAAACCTACAACCCTATCGTGGCTAGTCAGGCAGCCCGTCAGCTGGTTTTTTGCCACTCGCTTCATACAACTCCGAATTTTACTCCGAAAAATTAAATTTCCAACATTTCAGGAACACCGACATTTGGATTGGTTGTTTTTAAAAACAGCTGAGGCCAAAATCTCTAGAGATCTCTAGTTATAATTTATTAATTGATCTGACACAAAAGCAAAGGCAGCACTACTTGGAACTTTGGACTTTTCCTTTGGCTGCTTATTAACACATACATTTGTCTCTTTTTAACAATTGAAAAAAGGAAAAAATAAAGCGGCAAGCGCTTACACGTTTGATTATTTCGCAATATCTGTCGCAGTGCAGCGCAAGAGACGCTTGAGTGTCTTGTTTGTGAATGGTAATATCGCGATCTAGGCAAAGTTGCGAAAAGTGTGGCGTATACGCGTTAAGCAAACGCATCTCAACAGAAAACGTTTTTAACAAATAATCGATGAAAGACAACTGAATTTTTTATGTATGTACGCATGTACGTTAGAGCCATCCTCCTAAGTATGAAATGCGTTTTGGTGTATAATATACTACGTTTATGCTTGCAATAAACCATGGTTTCAGATCATGATTTTTCCAAAAAATACAAGCATAAACACAAAATCATGATTTTTTGCTACACACGAATTTTGACTATGGTTTTTGAGAAAAACCATGATTTCTTACATAACTGGCATCTCACTGCAGAAATATCGTGTTTTTTATATGACAGCATAAACAGGCGCATTTTAAAAAGCGTGATTTTCAAAAACCGTGATATTGCGAGCATAATCGTAGTAATAGACGTACAAAAAAACAAAAGTAGAAAAAATTGAGTTTTAGGTGGCACGCCGAGGTTTTCGAGTATTTTTGAATCACTCATACGCAGCGTTGTCTATATTCATATATTTTAATACTCTGTACCAAAGATACATAGAGTATAATAAGTTTGTGCAAAAGTATGTAACATCCAGAAGAAAGCATCTCCGACCCCATAAAGTATATATATTCTTGATCAGCATCAACAGCCGAGTCGATATAGCCATGTCCGTCTGTCTGTCCGTATGAACGCACAGATCTCAGAGATGGTATGAGATAGAGGTTAGACATGTATGGGATATATGCTTCTTATGTCTGCAGGCAGATCAAGTTTATTTTCAATTTTGGCCACGCCCCCTGCCGCCCCCGCAATTTAGAAAAATAAATTATATCTCCTACAGATTTAAAGATAGGTGGGTTGTTCCCTCTGGATATATTTAGTAATAAGGATCACTTATCGACTAGCCAAAGGAATGGTGAAAATTGGATGAAAGGTTTTCGAGTTATGATCAAAAGACTGTTCGCTGCTGCAGCGCAGAAGCAGCGCTGCTTTCAGCTGCTACTGCAGCATCAAAATTTATGCTGAGCGTATAATTTCGTTGGTACAGTGTATGCTATAGTCGGGCTTGACCGACTTTCTTTCTTGTTTTTAATGCCACTTGAGATATTGTTGGATCAATATTCTTATTGTTTTTTATCATGTTTATGAAAGATAAGTCAAGATATGGCGCTTTACTCCCAATTATACATTGAAACCAAACTTTCATATAAATAGTGACTATAAAAACGCATTTATCCTCCAACGCCGCGCGTTCTTGATTGATTGGTCTAGTTGGCTTTGGAACATTACAATTTTTAAGCAATATATTGCTCTACACATCCACCTTGCTTGATGAATGCCTCCAGGAGCCCGAAACCTGATACGGTTACTATTACCAGATTTTCCATTTAAAAATAAGAGAGAAAGCTCTATTAATTCACGATAGTCGTTCCGTTCGTGCACAATGAGCAGCTGGCTTTCTGCAAATTTGACTGTTGCTGACTTAAGAGGGTCTAAATCAGCGATGTTCAAGAAGAGAGGCTCTCTGTATCTCTCTGTCTCTCTCTGACACTCACTGAAGCATTACTTCGGCAAGCATTCGGCATGAATTGCCTAAAGTGTTCGGCCCCTGGGGGCTATGGGTGAACATCGCTGGTCTAAATTCTTCTTACACCTTGGTAAATCCATACCGCATTTCCACTCGTCTTTTTTTAACTTCATCCAAGCTCTTTAAAAGTTTTTAAAACTTGGCAGATCTGCATCTGGAATCTTAGATTCTACAACTGCTCTCAACAACAGCTCATATACATATGTGGTGTCGACAAGGGAAATAGAGAATATCTCTTTTTAGCAACTGCTCCAAAATCACGCAAGCCCCTTTTATTCTGCCAGAGTTGGATGCTGTAGTGTCGCAGCAAATTATTTCTATTTTGTCTTTTACATCCCATTCTCTTATCATACTGTATATGGCTGGCTATGGCCGGCTATTTGCCTGATGAGTTCGGTATTTCTAATACATATAATAATTTTTCTTGTCCGTTTCCTGTAACTATAATTGGCAGCCTTTCAGTTGAATCTAAATTTGCATCTAATTGTAAAGAGAAAAGATAATCTTTGGATTTACAAAATTAGTACACACTTTTGTAAAAACACTTACTTTGCGGGGGAAAAAGCTTCCCGTCACAATGAAGGGAAAATACCTTCGGAATATTTTCCATGAAGCTTAACTTGAGTTTTTTTTGCTCTTTCTTCAACTGAATTTCAGCAACTGATTTCAGCACCTTTGAATACTGGTTCTATTAAAAATAAGGGAATTGGTATCAAAGCCTAGAGCCTCTGCCGTTGCTTGCAAGATAGACACTGCATTTCTTGAGCTAACTTGGCACCTATCAAAATCAGTAACCAATGTCGGAGTAATAAATCCAAGTTTCCCTCTTTGTTCGCCCGACTTATGTTCTTTTCGTTTTGATTTTGAAGTTTGCTCTTCCGGCTCATGGTCGCAGTCACTACTGTCATACCTTTGTTCATTATCCTGGTTTTCAAACTCTTCCTTATTGTTAAAATCGCCTTTAGCCTTGGCATGGGTAACATCAAATGTTTCGCCCAGGCAACCTATGACTATTCTTTTTTAAATGAACATATTCCTGGTATAATTCATTAATATCCAACCTCACTTGCTGGATTGGTCTTATTGGAATGTTGGCTTCCACCCATGATGTTTCCAATTGGCCAGCCACTACGCTCTCAGTCAGGAGCTGGGAAAAACTCGATGTTTGCAACCATATTTTCCGATGTTTGGAATAAAAAACATCGATGTTTTTGTTCCGTAAAATTAATACTAAATAGAAGAAGATTAACAACACCGTATTTGTGTTTTTACTGAGATCCAACAGTTATATTGAGATGTTTTTGTTTAGTAACAAAAGCTTATTTACTATGACTGATTTAAGGGAGCATCTGCGGTCTGAAATGAGTTGTCCTGCTTTGCTGAGCACACGTTCTGAATCACACGAAGACTTCTTAAGACTTCTTCGTCGTTATTCTGAAATCAAAATTTGTTTTAATATAAATTCAAAGATCCAAAATGCATTTACCTTCCAATATTGAATGGGATCGATCTCCTCAGATGCATTTGACTTTCCCAAATATTGCCTTAGCATAACTATTGCATCAGACTTTTTATACTCTGTACCGTAGGTACACAGCCGCTTTTCGAGAGCCGGGAGCACTAAACGCCTCACAGATCGTGAGCCACTGCTTCTGGCTCAGAGCAGTGAGCCACAGCTCTCGGCTTGTGAGCCATAGCTCTCGGCTTGTGAGCCTTAGCTCTCGGCTCGAGAGCCATAGCTCTCTCTGCTCGTGAGCCATAGCTGTCGGCTCGTGAGCCACAGCCACTAACAGCTTCTTACTAGCGGGACTCTTCTTTAGTTGGTATACTCTTGTCGAAGAACGATGGACAAGACTTTCAACAGTTTGCGAGACTACACACTTTAAACTTGTCAGGTACTACCTGTGGCTGCAGATCGCTATTAACATTTAAATTCATTCAAACCAGGAAATTAAGGTGGCCAGGTCAGTAAGGGCACTTTTTGGCGCTTAATTCGAGACTTTAGGATACTGCTCGCACTTTCAATCCAAGGATCCAAAAATATCCTTGAATGCTGGGAATGCCGAATTCATGCATGCAGTGGCATTCGTACGAAGAGAAGGAAATTGCAATTCAATGATGCTATAGTCTTTCATACAAAAGTGAAGAGGGGCTAATCGGTTGTCGCAAAAAAGCGCCAGTCATTTCTTACTTAATCGAAGAAATATCGGTACACTTGCAGCTCTCATGGTTATTTTTACCTGCTTGATAAATCTGTAATTTCGAGTAAAAATATAAGCTCGTGTTATGTTATGGTTTTTTCTTACAAATAATGTTATTTTATTTTATTATTTCTATACTATATTAATGTTCGGATTTTTTAATATCGACATGTTCAGCTTAGTAATCAACAAATCATTAATTGATTTTTTTTGACAAATTACTTCTTTGGTTTGTAATAATTGTTGACAGCGCACTGAATGCCCGTTCAACGGACACGGTTCCAGCTACCCGAACAGCCGGTGCAACCTGCACAAGTTTTATAAAGCTTTCATCATAATTAGTGGATAGTGTCTTCCAATACTCCAACACATTACAATCCAGCGCAAGTTGGGGCACTTCAGCAAGTTCCAATAATTTTTGCTTAAGAGATCTCAGGTGTGCTGGCCTACTCTGTAGCTCACTGCCGATTGCATTCATGCGTTTCTGCAATTTTCCGAACGGGTCATTACTGGCGACCACTGGTTCCAAGGTGGTTGCGGCAACATCGACATCATAAGGTTCTAGCTTTCTTATAGCTTCATTTGTTTTTAGCAAATGCTCCTAGAAAAAATTTGGTAAAAACAATTCCGTTAACTTCATTGAAATAAGTTACTTCCGATTGCAGAAGTTTTTTGTTCCTCGCTTAAAATTCCAGAGCCATTGTAGTTGAATCTCGGGTCAAAATATAATGCCGCAAGAAATGCATTATTTTCCAGCAGTTTTTGCTTTCGCAATTGCATTGCACAGTGAAGCATTTCTGCATAAGAATTTTCATGCGATAATTCCTCAAGCTCTATTTCGCAACATAGCCAATCTCTACAAAAATCTCCCATAATATAATTCTGGGCTTGCAGTCTGTTTATACAAGTAGCCAAGGGTCCAAATGCAGCTATAAATTTTTCGCAAAATTCCCAGGATATATTTGATTGTGAAAGGCAGTCCTCTGAAGAGATGGAGTCCACCAACTTCCACAGCGAATTTACCATATTGTAGGTCGAGTTCCAACGCGTCGCATTGTCCAGCACAGGCAGTGTTATGCTTGGCGAACTGTGCTTCCAAAGAGTCCTTATATTCTTTGCAAGACTTCTGCAAATACCTAATTGCACATCCAATTTTTTAATAACATCATATGCCGCTAACTGCAGCGTATGCGCACCACGTCTGACAATAGACATAACTGACTCTAATGCCTCTTGATATTGATCGTCCTCCATGTCTGCGAACTCCTGTTGGTTTCCATCAAAGAATCCTGTTCCTGTTCTTCTTGCATGATTTTGCTCATTTTTATAACATTGGCTCCATTATCAGTGGTGGTGGAGTATATATGACTAATATCCATCTCAAAAGAATGGAGGCATTTGAGAATTTCGTCCTTCAAATAGGTACTTGCATGTTTTTGATGCAGCTGAATCATGCCTGTTGCAACACACACACACAGAAAAAACCATCAAAAATACTGTATTAAAAACCAAATTAATTTTAGATAATTACCGATGGTGACCACGTTGATTTTAAAATCTTTGATCCATTGTATGTTAATTCCGAGAATGCTTTTGCTTCTACTGGTGGCTATGTCCACTTTAAGAGAAACCATTTTGGTGCGAAGTTTCTTGGTAGTGTAATTTTGGATTTGCTGTGAAGCATTATCCAAAGTAGTCCCAATGCTTTTGGAATTGATTCGAAGTTTATAAGCGACTTCATATGGCTCCAAAAAAAAATATTAAAGTGCTCTTCGTCATCAAAAATTCGAAAGGGAAGATTTTTTGCCGCCACAAGACCAATGCAATGTTTTAAAAATTCATTTTTGGTCATTGTTATGCTAGCAGTTAACTTAGACTTCTTCTGTATTGGTTCTTGCTCAGGGTTTTCGTCATCACTTGAAGAATTGGTTTCTGTTTTTGGGCTGGGAATTTCCAAACCATGCACTAATTTATAATGCCGTTTCAGGTTGACGAGTTTTTCGCCAAGCACCTTACCGCAATTTTATCACCGCGTTTTTATCATCGGTGAATTTAAAATATTTTACTAAATTATTCATTGTAAATAATTTCATTTTATAAATTCAAGGGCACACAATGATACAAATAATCAGATTTCTGGCACCACGCCTTCTTTATGTATACTATATACATTAATAAACAAAAAAGAAACTCAAAAGTCTCATGAGGCGAGAGCTATGGCTCATGAGCCGAGAGCTATGGATCATGAGCCGAGAGCTATGGCTCACGAGCCGAGAGCCGGTTGATAGCTCACAGCTCCCGAGCTGTGGCTCTCAGCTCTGAGCCAAGAGCCGAGAGCTATGAGCTGAGAGCAAGAGCTGGCTCTCGAGAGCTGCGAGCAAAGAGCAATTCCGAACATTGATTATAAGTTTGTGCAAAAGTATGTAACACGAAGGAAGCATCTCTGACCCTATGAAGTATATATTCTTGATCAGCTTCACAGGCCGAGTCATGTCCGTCATGTCCGTCTGTCCGTATGAACGCAAAGATCTCAGAGATGGTAAGAGATAGAGGTTTGATATGTATGGGACATATGCTTCTTATGTACATCAAGGCAGATCAAGTTTATTTTCTATTTTGCCACGCCCCCTCCCGCCCCCGCAATTTAGAAAAAACGTCATATCTTCCACAGTTTTAAAGATAGGTGGGTCGTTCCTTATGGTGCATATAGCCGAAAATTTCGCTCTCCAGTGCTTCTGTTGCTTCTTCTGCATTCGATGCATCTAAGAAGCCATCCTTTTTAAAGCGAGGGTCAAGCAAAGTTGCGAGTCTCGGAAGTGACTTCTGTTCATACAAAGCAAATCTCTCTGGCAGTCGACGCATCATTAGGTTCTGTGCTTCCAAGACAATGAAAGACTTTATTATAGAACTCATTTGGTTAAGATTTTAGTGCAACTCGCTAACCATCGGTATTATTAGTGAAATGGTTGCTGTCTTATTTGCGGATATTTGCTCAGTAGCGTCGGATAATTTTATCAGCTGAAAAGGGTTGTGGAGCCTTAGTCAAATTGAGCAGCACTTTAGAAATAGAATCATTAAGTGTAATGATGCGCTACATCATTAAAAATGCGCTGTTCCACCTAGTAGGAACCTCTTGGATTAGCCCCAAGGGGCTTTCAACGTCCTGTGACTGCTTAAGCTTCGCATTAGCTATTGCGTTTGACTTGAAGTATGCGACTATGCGCTCGCACTTGGTCAATATGCCTTTGAGACAAGTCAATTTTAAAGCATCCTGTACGAGTAAGTTAAGCGAGTGGGAAAAGCATGGTACGTGACTTAGACTTAGCAACTCACATGCTTTCTTTATAGTTGCTTCATTATCAGTTACTTCAGTTACAACTTTATTGTGTACGTTCCACTCTGTCATGATACTAAGCAAAGTTTCTGCTATGTTCTTTGCAGTATGATTTGTGGATGTTAAAAGATTCTGTGTAGACAAAACTGCCGACTGTAGTTCAAGATTGTTATTTATGAAATGACAGGTTAATGTAATATATCCTTCTGTGACCCTTGACGTCCAGCAATCTGTGGTTAAGCCGACATAATCTATATTATTCAAAGTTGTCATTAAGTGAGCTTTCAAAGAATTAGAATTATTTGTTAGAAGGACCTCTCGGAAGTGTTTTTTACATGGAATCTTGTAGCGAGGATCCAACAAATGCAATAAATCGCGAAATCCAATGTCTTGAACAATACTGAATGGTTGCATATCTACTGCAATCATACGCATCATGGCCTTGTCTATTTTGATTTTACGATCTGAAGTGTTCTCATAATGCTTGATATGTTCCATAAACCTGTCAAGCACTGTTGGTGTGACAGGCTCTTCCACATTTAAACATTTTTTGTGGACGTTTCGTAAATGTTGAGCCAGGTTTGAAGTATTTCCTTTTGTTTTTAGTTTACCCCCACAATGGTTGCAAATTGCCGATTGAGCATCATTCCTTAATTTTTGAAAATGTTTCCAGACAAATGAACCTTTCCTTTTTTGCTTGGGGCAAAATATATCACTCGATTCCTAGCAGTTTTTCTTTGATCGCTCTTGTACTATAAGTAAATAAATATATTTACATATATGTGGCGGAGATTTGTATAATAAAAGACAATGCGATGTAACTAATAAAGAAAAAATTATAATAACGTGGAATCTAATTTAGTTATCAGGGCAGGCTAGTGATGGAGAATCATTCTAGTCGGATGTGACCCAAGTGTGCGGGTCCCTGCGGTTCTGAAAACCAGTCCAGGCCTAGGGCTTTGACTAGTCCGTATGGGCCACCCCTAGTCCACGGGTAAACCATTTCAATGCAATACTCCTATCCCATTTTATTAGGGCATGTCATAGGACCGGACGTCTCCGCCGCCTTGCATCAAGCAGGACTAGTCCATGAGCACACTATAAGGACTAGTCCGTGTGTAGACTGGTAGCTCTAGTCCATGACAAGACCGAAAGTACTGGATCATGAGCACACTATTAGGACTAGTCCGTGAGTAGGCTATTAGCACTAATCCATGACAAGACTATAAGGACTGGACCATGTCTAGACTGCGCGAACTAGTCCATGCGGGTCAGGCTATAGCAAGGCCATAGGGGATTAAATAATAAAGACATATGTTCAACAAATCTAATTTTAATCATATAAACGAAAAACGTCAGTGTGCCTCCATGACAAAGATTGAGATACTTATAAGTAAGTTATATAAGTTATATATAACTATTCATTTACATAGTGTATGCACATGTGAATTGATTGCCTTCATGGCCAAAAATTAAACTTATTAGTTAATTTACATCAAATATTTATATAATTAATTACTAGTTTTTTTTTCTGAGAGCTCGTTTTTTTTTGGAGTGCAATTGCCTTTCTAATGTGCCGGTCTGCCATACCGCCCGGCTCTACAGCAGACACGGCCTCAATTAAAGCGCCGTATAAATTTTTCAAATCCTTTAATGGTTTCTTGCCAAGGACCCCATCTACATTATACTCCATGGTCACCTCATTGGTAAAAATATGTTTCAAATTTTTTAACGGGCCACCAGGGTATAGCAGTGATTGCAACAGCTTAATCTGTTGGAAAAGTTTTTTTTAAATAATATAATTTTTTTAATTAAATGAGTATTAGTTTCTTACATATTCGGAGCGTCGACCGATTTCCAATTCTGCGTCGAACGCGATCAACTCTTCGCTGGTTTTTATTGGAAACTTTCCGCGAAGCTGCTGCTCAGACTTTTTTCGATGCACAACTGGGACACCATCACCTTTAGTTCTGCCACCTCATTAAGAACAGCTTCAAACTGGCAAGTCATATCCTGTTTGATAGACTCTAAAGAGAGAAAAGAAATTCAAAAATAAAACATACAAATTAACAACTAGAATATCAAAATTATCTAAAGCTTACCTTTTAATTTGGCCAAACCAGCTTCCAGATGTTGACAATTTGGACAATCATTCTCCTTGTCAGTTCCTTTGACTTGAAAGCTCAGTTTTTTGTTTTTTTTTTGCCGCGGGCGGAGACATATCTTAACTGCCAATATTAATATAAATGAAGCATTGGCATGATAACAAAATTATCTTTGTGCGGAATGCATACTGCCTTACTTTCTAAAAACTCTATAGGAACATTTTTTCTTCTTCGCAATCGTCTATAGTATTTTTTAGTATTTTATTAATAATAATAATAAATAGCTTGGCCTAAGCCGTTAGCTGTTTTCTTTTAAAGACTTGAATTTACAATTGATTTTTTCTGTTTGGAAAATTTTTACATTTATATATTTCTATTTCATAATGACGACTAGCAATCTTACGTATCACAATACAATACAATACAATGATAGTTGCTTTGATTCATAGCAATGCACCCTAGCAGATACTACCCGCAGCTGCCCCGCTCGTCACGAGATACCACGCCGTTCTCCCCTAGGATGCAGTTGTTATGTCTCAAGACACTATTTAAAAATCTCTTATGAACTCCTGTCTATATTTGTACGCCTCCCTTAGATAAGAGATTAGAGCGGGCCAGTTGGATCCGTTCAGTAGGTCAAGCATTTCCGTTGTTTCTAAGGTCCATTTTCCGAGGTGCAGTGCACGGTGCTCACCTAATATCGGACATCGCGCAATGAAATGGGCTACGTCTTCTCTTTCATCCAGGTTGCATAGAGTGCATCGGCTTTCAGTCGTTCCATGTGGCATATAGTTGAGTCTGAGGACTTCAGTTCTTGCTCGAAAAATAAGCGATATTGCATATGTGTCCAAATCGTCTCTAAAGTAGTTTCTTTCATATAGGCTGAAACTGAGGCGCTTGTATGTTGACCGGGTGCCACTCTGTCTTGCGTGCCGTTCAAAATAATTTTTTTCTCCTTCGTCAATCCTCTGTAACAGTTGTATTTGCCATGTTTCCCAGGTTCTGCTGTCGTTTTCATATGTTCTTATGTTGTTGTCTCTTGCCATAATATCCCATTCAAGGAAGAACTGTGATCTCTCAATCAGAAGTTGTTCGACTATAATTCTTGGGAGCCGTGAAGAGTCCATCAGCATAGCTTTCCTAATATAGTTGAAGTGCAGCTGCAGGGTGTATTGGTACATTGTAGGTAGTCGTGTTTCCATGTATATGGAGTAATTTGGAGTATTTAGGGGCAGGTAAAAGATCTTTTTAATGTAGAAGCGAAGCAATCGCTCTACATCTTCGAATCTGCTAAATCCCCAGACTGGGGCAGCATAACACAGAATTGTCCTGGATGTGGCTAAAAACAGCTTATATTTGGTGCTATTGTTAACTTTCTTTTTCCCAAGAAGATGCTTCCAAGTGCTATTAATAGCGACTTTAGCGTCTGTTAATTTCTGTGCCAAATGTTTCTTAAATGACATATTGGAAGTCAGTAACACGCCTAGGTATTTATACTCCTTTACTGTTTCTAGCAAAACTCCGTTTAGTGTCCATTCGTCAGCTCTGGCTCTACGTCCTCTACCATCCTTCACTACCATCATTTTAGATTTCTCGATGTTTATCTGGAGACTCCACGTCTGACAGTAACTACTTAGAGCATCAATCATTTGTTGCATATGCTGAGGAGTTTCCGCCAATAGCACCATGTCGTCGGCATACATCAAAACCTTGATCCGCTCAGATCCAAAATCTACACCTCCGGGAAGATTTGCAGCAATATCATCCACATACAGCGCAAATAGTAGTGGACTCAACAAGCACCCCTGCTTTACACCTGCGTTCGTTTCGAACCATTCTGAAAGTTGACTTCCATCCCATACAGTCGTCTTATTCAAGCTATAAAGGCTTTCTATTATGGCAAGAAACTTGGTCGATACTCCAACATTACTTAGCTTTAGATAAAGACTACGCCTATCAATCGTATCGAAAGCAGCTTTAAAGTCTACAAAAAAAGTAAACATTTTTCTCTTTTGTCCCAGGAACTGTTTGGCAATCGACGTCAATGTAAAAATACTGTCTACTGTAGAGTAGCCCTCTCTGAATCCAGCTTGGTATTCCCCTAAGATATCGTGCATTTTAATCCAGTTGGTTAGTCGGGATAGCAGAACTGATGTAAACACCTTCATCATCGCATTGAGAAAGGATATACCTCTATAATTCGCTGGGTCCATTTCGTTCCCTTTTTTGAAAATCGGGAAGATTACATTTCTTTTAAAGCTGTCAGGGGCAACTCCAGTTTCGAAAATATGATTAAATGTGGCTGAGAGCTGGGTAATAAACAGTGGTGTTGCATTTTTTAAAAATTCAGCCGGAACTCTATCTACTCCAGGTGCTTTTTTGGGCTTGCAACGTGCGAGGGCTTCTGATACTTCAGCATCCTGAATCGGTCGATCTAATACTGTCGTAGTCACAAAAGGGAATGCAAAAAGGTGTTGAGAGATGGGCATTTCTTCATAGAGTAGGCTTTGAAAATGCGATGCCAGGCTGTGTGCGCTCACCTTTATAGCTTTGCTTATGCCAGATCCGTTTACCTCCCTTATAAGAGCCCAGAGAGCCTTGCTATCTCGCACGTTGTTCAAAGCAGCCTCCAGCTGCCGGTAATATTCCGTCTGCGTGCGCTTGCAAATTGATTTGTATTGGGCATTTGCTTCTTGGTACTGCATTTTCGCTTCATAAGTTGCATTTTTGTTGACCGCGCGAAGCAAACTCATCGATTTCGTCCTGGCTTCCCCACATTCTTTGTTGTACCATGGCTGTAGCTTTGTGATATTTGGCCTGGTCGGCTTCTGCATAAACTTAGCTGCCTTGACAATGGACTCTGTAAGGATTTCAGTTGAGAGTATTGTGCCGGGCTCTGCAGCTTGGCTTATAATACGGTCCAAATTTGCCGCGTATCTACGGGCACCGTTATCTGACCATCTTAACTTTGGCAGAAGCTCGTTTTTCTCATCCTGCATTTGCCTGGGGTTCCAAATCTCAACATCTACGCTTATTGGCATGTGATCTGAGTAAATCTCGCTTTCTACTTTCAAATCAGTAACATATTGATGCCATGCGCCTGTGATCAGACAGTAGTCAATTGTTGAGGTAGCTTGGGATCTGATGAATGTGAAATTTCCTTCACGGTCGCTGCTTGTTCTACCATTTAAGACTGTCATGTTAAAAGTCTCGCTCAGCTCTATTAATTTCTTGCCTTTCCAGTCAATGATCATATCCTTAGCCTCTCTAACGACGTTGGCATATCTATTACATGAATCCTCAGTTATCACTTGCTCTTTTGCAATCGTCTATATCTATGACATATATACCTAATGCTGTTGAGTCTAATGGCTCCTGCTATAAGAAATCGAATTAATTTTAAGAGGAATTTGTTTTTTAATAAAGCAAAACCTGTTCGGCTGTTTGGAGCTCAACAGGCATCCCCTAAAAACGCAACATTTTCCTTTTATTCTGAGTTCAAGATCATTATTGTGAACTGAAAATGTCTCTTCTTTTACCTTCCTGTAAATCTGCTGTAAAATTTTGCTCGGACTTTTAACTTTTTTTTTTAAGAAGTTGTAAGTAGTTTTCAAATGAATAGGCTGACGCAGAGGTTGTGTCACCATTTTGTTCTATTGTCGCTCTTAAGTGTAATAGGCTATGCACATTATATGAAACGCTATTAATAGCAAATAAATTTAGAAAATTTTGAACAAAAAGATCTAGCATCGATTGAGCTGTGTTAAGGTTTTTAGATCGAAGCATTGGAAAACATAAAATTATATAGGCGCAGTGAAGTAAGAAAAACAAATAGTATAAATTCTCATGAATTATATCCTGAAGAACAACAGTTCCAGAATATAATAAGAACTGTCGAAACTCTGTTGCTTTCCAATGATGGGTCTCATTTAGTGTTATGGGCTTCCGAGCAAATTCTTTGGGAATAAATAACGCTAGGGTGACTAATTTTGATGAAATATTTTTTCTGTTTTCATTTGTAAGTTTAAAAATCACTTTATTATCAATTAATCTTAAAAGAAATTTTCTCATAACCCCTAAGTCGACGAGGTGCATGCAATCTAACGGAATTTGCTTGATCATATCAATGTTTCTTTTTATTTAAGTAATTGAGGCTGTGATGACTTGGATATTTTCTGCTGTTAAAGTCCTCATCCGTAATCAGATCACCTGAAGAGGTACTATAAGTTAAAACACCCTCAACTTTTTTCTAACTTTTTTCAGCACTAATAAAAGCTCTAGCAGGAGCATCGCATATTATAGCTCTAATTTGTACTTCGAATTGATTGGCTCCTATTTGTAAACCACTTTCTAGAAAACCTAAATATTCCGAGCAAAAATTATATAAGTAAGCTTCACAATCGGTAGGCTTCGATTTACCAAGATATGCCACAAAAACGGGAAGTCCAACCACATTATTTACACGAACTGAAATTGGCCACAATAGAGTTTTCGAACTTTTAAATAGCGCAATCTTTAGCGCATTTGCGCGAAACATTATTTTCTGCATACCACTTTTGAAGATCTTCATTTAAAGTCAGTGTGGTATTGTTCTCTTGCACTAACAAATCTGCTTCATATCTGTAACCTTCACCGACTTCCTGCCTATCCTCTGCCACTTCCTGCCTATCTTCTTCCACATGCTGCCCCTGCATTTGCTCTTCGTGATGCACCTCACATTCTGTAGGCTGCTCTACTTTCACACAAATACTTTTCCTCAAGTTTTCCAAGCACTTTTCTCTCTCATTCTTTACTAATCTTTTAAAATGTCGTTTGCTATATATTGGTCTATGCATAATTGATATTAACTTATTAACACACGTGGCAAATCCAAGAAAATAATGTGGCAACGCAGCTGCACTAAGCTAAAACAAGAAAAAAAGTCGGTCAAGCCAGACTTTAGCATACTCTGTACCAACTAAACTAAACGCTCAGCATAAATTGTGATGCTGTAGTAGCAGCTGACAGCAGCGCTGCGGCAGCGAACAGTCGTTTGATCATAACTCGAAAACCGTTCATCCAATTTTCACCATTCTGAAAATTGCCTTTGCATTATTGAAATCTATGTTTTTATACTCTGTACCAAAGGTATATAGTGTCGATATAGCCATGTCCGTCTGTCCGTCCGTCCGTCTGTCTGTCCGTATGAACGCACAGATCTCAGAGATGGTAAGAGATAGAAGTTTGACATGTATGGGACATATGCTTCTTATGTCTGCAGGCAATTCAAGTTTCTTTTCAATTTTGGCCATGCCCCCTGGGGGGTGGAGATAGGTGATAGGTGGGTTGTTCCTTCTAGATATATTTAGTAAAAAGGATAACTTATCGATCAGCCAAAGGAATGGTGAAGATTGGATGAACGGTTTTCGAGTTATGATCAAAAGACTGTTCGCTGCAGCAGCGCAGAAACAGCGCTGCTTTCAGCTGCTACTGCAGCATCAAAATTTATGCTGAGCGTATAATTTCGTTGGTACAGAGTATGCTATAGTCGGGCTTGACCGACTTTCTTTCTGATTTTTATGAATTCTCTTACAAATTCCTCGCTTACTCTGCTGACCCTTTTAGAGATAGTACAAATGTAAAAAAACATCGATGGCGAACAAAAAAACATCGATGAAAACATCGGTGTTTGTCCCAGCCCTATCGCACTCTCCTTAGCTGAAAGTTTTGTGCATCTTGTGTCGTATAACAAGAAAGAAAGTCGGTCAAGCCCGACTATAACATACTCTGTACCAAGAAAATTTTTCTTTTGATCATAACTCGAAAACCGTTCATCCGATCTTCTTCATTCCTTTGGCGGATCGATAAGTTATCCTAATAACTAAATATGTCCAGAAGGAACAAGCCATCTATCTTCAAAACTGTGGGAGATATGACGTTTTTTCTATATTGCGGGGGCGGGAGGGGGCTTGGCCAAAATTGAAAATAAACTTGATCTGCCTGCAGACATTAGAAGCATATGTCCCATACATGTCAAACCTCTATCTCTTACCATCTCTGAGATCTGTGCGTTCATACGGACAGACAGACGGACAGACGGACAGACGGACATGACGGACATGACTCGGCTGTTGATGCTGATCAAGAATATATATACTTTATGGGGTCGGAGATGCTTCCTTCTGGATGTTACATACTTTTGCACAAACTTATAATACTCTATGTACCTACGGTACAGAGTATAAAAATGCAGATAGCACACACCTTTTCGTTGCCAAGGAACACTCACTATCGAAAATTGGTTTTAATAAGCCGACCAAAAACACTGAAGTCTCTTCTGCCATATTTCCAAAAAATGTAGTTGCCTTTTTGAATTTTAGATAATGACAACAATTGAAATAAACTGAAGTTTTCGTTGTAAAAATTAGTATTCGGTTAACGAGTCATATGAGCATTTTTATACCCGTTACTCGTAGAGTAAAAAGGGTATACTAAAGTCGTGCAAATGTATGTAACAGGCAGAAGGAAGCATCTCCGATATCATAAAGTATATATATTCTTCATCAGGATCAATAGCCGAGTCGATATAGCCATGTCCGTCTGTCCGTCCGTCCGTCTGTATGAACACCTAGATCTCGGAGACTAGAAGAGATAGAGCAACCAAATTTTAGATGTAAGCTAGTATTGTCTGTAGGCAGATCAAGTTTGTTTCAAATTTTGGCCACGCCCTCTCCCGCCCCCGCAATAAAAAATGTTGAATATCTCCTACAATTTGTAAGCTAATATGTACAATCTCACAAATTTTCATAATGATCGGATAATAAATGGCAGAGTTAAAAAAACGTTGCATACTTATCTGAGCCGCAACACTAATTGCCTTGAGTAACGGGTATTTCGAAGTCGGGCAGGGCCGACTTTAACTTACGCTCTCGTTTTTTTACTGTACTGCATGTTGGAAAATAAATCCTGTTCGATTTTCTCTTGTAGGACACATTGTCTTCCGAGATTAAAGTCCAGCAGTAGTCGGACAGCAAGTGTATGGGATTTCTCCCATGGTATCGTTTTTCCATGTCGGACATGTCTTGTTAGAATCTTTCTCCAGTATGGTAAATTGTCATTCTCTGTGGCTTTGGGGTGTATCTTGCGCAGCAATAGCAGAAGAAGTCCGGCGAGTTTAAGCCCTCTCGAGGCATTATGATTAAATTTAAATCAATTAGAAACTGATTTTAAATATAGCATACTGACACAAAATCAAGGTCGATTGTTTGCTCGAAACATATAAAAAGTACATCTTCTTTTTTAATTTTTTTACGGTTTCTTGCCAATCAACCAGTAATTAGTATAGACACCCCTATGCATTTAATTTTTTAAGCGCATCATTCCGTTTAAGATGGCATTTTAATAAATTTTTCAAAAGTGCCATTTTAGGCACTTTTAACAAATTTGACCATTAATATCTTAGAAATTTGACGTGCTAGAAAATATACTGAAAATTGACTTGCATTCACTTTGAAACCCTCTGTCGAACGGTATCAATTTCATTCGAGTGCCAGCGATGACCCAATATTTGTTGAACTGTGAACTGTGTGTAATCATTATTTTAGTTTCTAATTTTACCTTGCCTGGGACTTGAACTCGGGACCTCGGCGAAACTTCAACACGAAAGGCATCCTTTCGCACTGGACTACCAAGCACTCGCGTGAATCACAGTAAATATGCTAAGCAATCAGCTGCCTCTTTTATATTCCGAAAGCAGGGAATTCCGTACTTGAGAATTACATGCGGAGTCTTTTTATATTTTCCAAAATTTTAGGCCGGTTTTCTAGATTGTTTTTTTATTCTTTAGGGCGAATTTCTCTGAAAGCCGAATATCAGTTGCCCCTTTTAAATTCCGAATGCACGGAATTCGTACTTGAGAATAACATGCGGTGTCTTTTTTTCGGCGATTTTCTAGACTTTTTTTTTAAAGCGAAGCTCTTTTACGGACGGTAGACTGGGTAGACTGTGTAAATCCAGAAAACGATTGTCTTTGCGACAGATTTCTTTGGCTACGCTTTTGACTTTGCAAAGTCAGCAGCGTTTGTGTGTGAGCTCACTCAGTGCGTGCGTGTATTTGTCTGTATGCAACTTTCATGTATGCAGCAAATTACATGCGCTCTCTAATTTTCTCCCGCACTGGCACTCTCTGCTGCCGACGCTTTCGTTTTTTTAGCATGTTGTTGTTACTGTTGGCATTGTTAACGGACTGCTTTTTGTCGACGAGACCACCTAATATTTATTATTGCATCATGTCTCTGCTTACACTGGAGTCTGCTAACCAGTGTTGCCAATTTAACTTTTTTCGCACCAGATCAAGGTATTTTGTTAGGTCGAAAGCCAGAAAGTGTGTGCAAGAAAGCGATAGAAGCATGAGGATTGTGAGCAGAGTTCGCAACAACCGGTCCTCTCTTTGCAGTTGTCAGAAAAAAAACGGTTATGGTTTGCAAAGTCAGCAGCTTTGGCCTATACAAAACAGCCATAGCAGCTGGTGGGTTGTGAGTTGGGGGGTCGTGGTGGGAGATCAGAGGTGACTGAAAAAGTGATCAAAACACTGACCGAAAAGGTGACTGAAACAGTGACTTAACTATGACTGAAACAGTTACAGAAACAGTGACCGAAACAGTAACCAAAGCAGTGAAAAGTGCTAAGTTAAGGCTATTTTCTGGCTTTATTTTATTTTGTCAACTCAATTAATGCACAATTTTTAAGGAATTTTAGCAACAATTTTTTTGGTTAAGCCGGATATCCTGCACCGCGGAAACCCAAAATTCCTGCCAAACTTCATATCAAAAAATTGTGTCAGGAATTTTTAGTTTACCTTTTCGTTTGGGAATTCTACCGTTTCTAACCGTTTGGGAATCCCAAAGCAGAATGCGCGGAAAAACGTAGAGAGGCAGCGTAGAGGCAGTTCATTAATTTTGTGTATGCTAGCTAGCAAATGACTGTAAGAAAGCTTTGAAAGAGAGAGATAGAGAGCGGTATGAGCTCCACACACTCAAAATAAATAGAAAATTTCCGGCAGTAATTTCCCGCAAAGCTGGATACAGGCCTTTAATGAAAAATATCAAAAAACATGTAGCACTTTCGACGTTTACTTTTAACCATTAAACAGAACACGCAGTCAGAGGTTCTTTATTGTTTTGATGGAAGTTAAAGACAGAGAGCCTCTTTTCTTGGGGAACACTGTTTTACGAGTCAAAATGTTAATTGGATTAAAAATAAAATTCATCTGGATATAACCATACAAAAACAATAGTACTTTCTATTCTTTTGCAAGTGTTGTAGTTTCAAATCAGATTATTATTATCCTTCGTAAAAAGCTTCGCTCGTACCGGGTGTTCCACGACGCCCACTCTTTTTTTCTAAATTGCGGGGGCGGAAGGGGGAGTGTCCAAAATTGAAAATAAACTTGATTTGCCTGCAGACATAAGAAGCATATGGGCATTTCCATTCTGTCGAACGCGGCCGTCGTGCACATTAAAAGTAAAAAAACAAGCAAACTAAAGCGCATTTTTAATTCGTTCTTTACTTCATATTAAAGGTCTTCGCTAGGACTTTAATTATTGCTAAAAGAGAATAGCAAGTGAATTCGAGTTACCAATATATAGACAAAATAAAAAGCGATTTGAACGCGACAAAAACAGAAGTGATTTTCGTGCCTATCTATATAAAGACAAAGTTTAGCGAATCCTGAGGCCCCAACAAAGCCCAAATTGATTTAATATCATATCAATGAATTGCTCTTTCAAATGTATTTTGTTTGATTTGGAAATCTTCTGTTTTTTTTTCTTATTATATATTGATCTGTGTCGCTACGTGACATGTCGAACGCGACATTTTTCCATCAAGATATTTATATGGTTTCTGATTAATGCAAAGCAAAAACTTACAGTTAATTGCAATTACATAGTTTGATATAGCCTCTTATCCAACATTTTTTAACCCTTCGGACCCTTAGAACAGTTTAAGATATCAAAAGTCAATGAAATCCATAGAAATGTGAAAAACTGTGATTGCGCGAATTTGCGTTCGAAAATCTCGAAACGGGCTATGAGCAAATTTGCTACTGGCTTAATTTAGTTTAATTTAATTGTTTCCCTGGGAAAATGTGACAAAATATAGTGTTTTTAACCATTTTTAATTTTTTCGTGTCGGTGAACCTTTTTGCAAAAATGCCCAAATGTCCCATACATGTCAAACCGCTATCTCTTACCATCTCTGAGATCTGTGCGTTCATACGGACAGACAGACGGACATGGCTATATCGACTCTGCTGTTGATGCTGATCAAGAGTATATTATATGTACTTTATGGGGTCGGAGATGCTTCATTCTGGCTGTTACGGTACAGAGTATAAAAATTTGAGTGTGGAGCCCGGATTTTTGCCGACAACTTAAATAAACTATGAACAACATGAAAAAAAACCCCCGGGCTCGTAATCGCCTTTTGACGGTTTGTAAGCACATTAGTGCGTACTTTCCTCCATACGATTTTAAAAGTTTTAAATTCTTTATGATTGGTTGTCGAGCTATGATCAAAAGACTGCAGCATCAAAATTTATTTTTAGCGTATAATTTCGTTGGCACAGAGTATGTTATAGTCGGGCTTGACCGACTTTCTTTTTATACCCTGTTCCCATTGAAAATGGGAAAAGGGGGATCATGAAGTTGTGCGAATGTATGTAACAGGGAGAAGGAAAATTTTCCGACCCCATAAAGTATATATATTCTTGATCAGCATGAACAGCCGAGTCGATATAGCCATGTCCGTCTGTCCGTCTGTCCGTCCGTCCGTCCGTCCGTCTGTCCGTCTGTCTGTCTGTATGAACGCGTCGATCTCAGAGACTATAAGAGATAGAGCCACAAATTTTTGCACGAAGGTAGATTTATGCTGTACGCAGATCAAGTTTGTTTCAGATTTGAAAAATTCCACCCCGTCCCCCTTTTATCCCCAAAAAACCTAGACCTCCTCTAGAAATCCTAGACCTAGTTTAAAATAAACTAACTGCTCAGTTAATCAGAATTTTACAACTTTTGCTACTTTAAGTAGAGCAAATTAAACACAGCTTTTATGTTTAATATTGTTTCTTTAAATGACAAATTAATTTAATGATTTGGACTATCTCATCATTTACTTCTTACAATAATTTAAAAAAAATCTTTATAAGCTGAGTACCGTATCGAAAACGAAAACCGAAATAAATTAAAAACCGAAAAAGAACCTTTTACCTAAAAATTCATTTCGGTTCGTACCGGTACCTGTACCGGAACCGAAAATAGTTTCGGTATTAATCCCTGGTGATAAGGATAACTTATCGATCAGCCAAAGGAATGGTGAAGATCGGATGATTGGTTGTCGAGCTATGATCAAAAGACTGCAGCATCAAAATTTATTTTTAGCGTATAATTTCGTTGGCACAGAGTATGTTATAGTCGGGCTTGACCGACTTTCTTTTTATACCCTGTTCCCATTGAAAATGGGAAAAGGGGGATCATGAAGTTGTGCGAATGTATGTAACAGGGAGAAGGAAAATTTTCCGACCCCATAAAGTATATATATTCTTGATCAGCATGAACAGCCGAGTCGATATAGCCATGTCCGTCTGTCCGTCTGTCCGTCTGTCCGTCCGTCCGTCCGTCCGTCTGTCCGTCTGTCTGTCTGTATGAACGCGTCGATCTCAGAGACTATAAGAGATAGAGCCACAAATTTTTGCACGAAGGTAGATTTATGCTGTACGCAGATCAAGTTTGTTTCAGATTTGAAAAATTCCACCCCGTCCCCCTTTTATCCCCAAAAAACCTAGACCTCCTCTAGAAATCCTAGACCTAAATAGCCGTCAGATCCACAATTTTAGAGCCTCGTGGTTTAGTACACATCAAGCTAGGCCCAATGTCTATCTATTCTGAAAAGTACAATCAGATCGGACAAAAAACACCGGAGTTATAAGCGAAACAGTTGAGCTGATAAGAGCACCCCCCCACTTGTTGGTCAGGACTAGAAAAAAGTGTTGCATACATTTGGGATAATGTTGTTAAATTCAAAAACAATTAAATGAAAACAAATGAACAGGGTATTTTGTGGTCGGGAAACTCGACTGCAGCGCCCTTACTTGTTTGTTTTAAATATCGGAGGTGGAAGTGAGTGTGTCATAGATTAAAATGAACTTCATCTGCCTGGTGGTATACAAAGTTTTTGTACCATAAATGGCGAACTCTATCTCTTACCATCTCTGAGATCTTCCTTCTGGCTCTTACTTACTTTTGTACAAGCTTTATATACTTTGTTTATATAAATTTTATTTTTATACCATTTTTATTCTGCTTATAAACTAAACGCAGTGTCAAAACTACTTTTGCTCGAAACAACAACCGAAGATGTCAAAATAAAACTCTTCCACCGTTAAACAAACTTGTAGCATGAACTAATGGTGTTCTCTGCCAAAGAATGAAAATAAACACACAACATTTTTCAGAAGAGGCCAGAGCACAGCCAGTTGGCATACAAAACAGCAGCGACAGGATGGTGAACAGTTGAACAGTTTATGCGTTAAAGTTGAAACATTAAGCCCAGAGCACAGTTGCCATGGGTTGCCAATGGGTTAATACTGGATAACACGCAAAACATTGTGTGCGTGTGTGAGTGGCTGGTTTCCATAGAAAATGAATTTGATGGATGATGTAACACAACTTGGGGAGCATGTGTTTTGAGATTTGTGCTAAGAGTTGAGCAAACGGGGATTCGAAGCGAGTACCATGGAAAGAGTTGAGTTGACTGCCTGCGTGAAACGAGATTAGAGCACCAGAAAGTGTGGTTTAATGAGCTGGAAATGGGACTTAAAGGAAAGTAAGTGAAATAAATTTAATGAAAGTTTATATATGACGCAAAAGCGTGAGTTAAAGTCGGATCTGCCCGACTTCGATATACCTTATAAACTAAACGCAGTGTCAAAACTACTTTTGCTCGAAACAACAACCGAAGATGTCAAAATAAAACTCTTCCACCGTTAAACAAACTTGTAGCATGAACTCAGAATTAAAGTTTACTAACCGTCCTTATGTTAATTAACAGAGCAGATCAACATTGTGTTAGCAAACAACGCATGTGGCTCAGATAAGTTTGCAAGGTTTTTTAATAGCCTGTATAGCTCTGCCATTTGTAATCCGATCTTTATAAAAATTTGTGAAATTTCTGCCTTTATGAGCTTGATATCTTAAAATTTGCCGGAGATATTCAATTTTTATACTCTGTACCGTAGGTACATAGAGTATTATAAGTTTGTGCAAAAGTATGGAACATCCAGAAGGAAGCATCTCCGACCCCATAAAGTATATATATTCTTGATCAGCATCAACAGCCGAGTCATGTCCGTCATGTCCGTCTGTCCGTCTGTCTGTCCGTATGAACGCACAGATCTCAGAGATGGTAAGAGATAGAGGTTTGACATGTATGGGACATATGCTTCTAATATCTGCAGGCAGATCAAGTTTATTTTCAATTTTTGGCCACGCCCCCTCCCGCCCCCGCAATTTAGAAAAAACGTCATATCTCCCACAGTTTTGAAGATATGATGGCTTGTTCCTTCTGGACATATTTAGTTATTAGGATAACTTATCGATCCGCCAAAGGAATGAAGAAGATCGGATGAACGGTTTTCGAGTTATGATCAAAAGAAAAATTTTCTTGGTACAGAGTATGTTATAGTCGGGCTTGACCGACTTTCTTTCTTGTTATATTTGATAAATAGGCAACGACCTACTTTTTACTTTACCGTGTGCTTCAGCTTATAATAATCGATATCCTAATACGAATCAACTTTTGTATGGAGGCCAGGTTAAAAAACTGTCGTAGACGAAAGTTGCGTATCGTAAAAGTAAGTGGGGTCGCGGGAATATTCGACCCCTCTAGGATGAGTATTTCTCAAGTTATACCGCGAAAACCCAGATTTCAGACTTTGACGTGATTCCTGCGGAACGTTTTTTCGCGCAACAGACCTAAGATTCGTGTATTTAGTATTCTGATGGTATCCCCCGTCGTGTAGGACCATGTAAATTTGATTCTAAAATTTATCATATGCCTAATACAGTTTATGGGGTCGGAGATGCTTCCTTCTGCCTGTTACATGACTTGCACGACTTTAGTATACTCTTTTTACTCTTCGAGTATCGGGTATAAATATATGTGTCAGAGCTGTAATGTAATCAATACTTCGCGTATTTCATTACTTTTCATTATAATAATCTCGATTATTCAAAAAATTAAAAAGCAATTGCTGATTACGATTTTCTTAGTAATCATAATTGTAATTTGGAATTACGATTATTCAGTGATTATTTCAAATTTAAATTACTTTTACAATTACTTGAATAATTGTACCTGTAAAAGGGGATTATTGAATAATTGTGATTGAAATGTTGAATTATTCATGTAATAGTAGTTGAAAAATATGTTTTTCACCAATCGAGATGGAAATGCGCCGAATTTAATTGTTTGCTGATCATGGTAGTAAAATCAAACTAATAAGGACAATATTAAAATTAAATAATGACCCTTTCTACACTTTGCGAAGCGAGCAATTAACTTTAAAAGCCAAGAATTTAAAAAAAAACTTATTTTAAATTTAATTCGCTTATACAAAAACCCTATTGTATTTTAAATTATTATAGTAGTAGTCTGAAATTACTTCAAATTTAGAAGGAGCCCATTTAAACCCGTTTACAGGCAAATTCTACAAAATATAATATATATTACATATAAACATAATAAAAAATAAATAAATAAATAAAAATAAAAAAGCTCAAAAAATATTTAATTTTTTTTGCATAATTCAAAATGTAAGTATAAAGTAATACTTTTCTGAAAAGTTAAATAAATATAAATATTTTGTATGTATGTAGGAGCAGACCTCTAAAAAGGTTGGATCCATAAGTGCGACTTGCAACACTTGTGGAACAATTATAAAAGGCTTTCTAAACATAACGTCCAACTTTATAAATCATTTTATAACACTGAATATTAAAGAACAGTTGGGAAGATATTTGATGGGTCCGTCGCGAATTTCGATATGCTTGAAAAGCATCCAATGTTCAATGAGATAGCGATCAAATACAATGCACCACTTACATCGTCAGCCCCTGTTGAAAGAATGTTTTCATTGGCAAACATATTAAACGACTCAAGACGGCATTCACTATCTGATTTTTCGTTTGAGAAATTGGTTGTTAGGCGAACATAAATTAAACCGAAAATATAAAATTAAATTGTAATCATCTTTGAACAAACCCATGTAATTAAAACCATGTGTGTGAGAATGGGGCTTATTTCTATGCAGTTGGGTATTTATTCCAAACATTGAATACATGAGCATTCAAACAAAAATTTCAGCTGACACCTAGAAATACATGAATAATTAAACATTTCAAGCACAATTACTTAATAATACCTCTTTACAGGTGCAATTATTCAAGTAATTGTTAAAGTAATTACATTTTGTAATAATCACTAATAATCGTAATTCCAATTTACAATAACTATTAATAACAAATCGTAATCAGGAATTGTTTTAAATTATCTGAAAAATTGTAATGGGAATGGTAATGGTAATTGTGTTTACCGCTCTGATATGTGTATGGCCATACATGTGTAGTTCAAAAATTGTGTTATTGTACCTATTCACAATGGCCGCAGCTTCGGAAAAACTGTCAAAGTCGAAGCATGTGTGGGACATAAACTTCTTATACTTGCAGGCAGATCAAGTTTATTTTCAATTTTTGCCACGCCCCTTCCCACGCCCGCTATTATGAAAAAACGTCATATTTTCCACAGTTTTAAAGATAAATGGTTCGTGCCTTCTGGACATTTTTAGTAATCAGGTCTATTTACCGATTCGCCAAAGGATTGGAAAAGATCGGATGAACGGTAGTCGAGTTATAAGAAAAAAAACAACAAAAACAAGAAAGAAAGTCGGTCAAGCCCGACTATAACATACTCTGTACCAAGAAAATCTGTCTTTTGATCATAACTCGAAAACCGTTCATCCGATCTTCTTCATTCCTTTGGCGGATCGATAAGTTATCCTAATAACTAAATATGTTCAGAAGGAACAAGCCATCTATCATCAAACTGTGGGAGATATGACGTTTTTTCTAAATTGCGGGGGCGGCAGGGGGCGTGGCCAAAATTGAAAATAAACTTGATCTGCCTGCAGACATAAGAAGCATATGTCCCATACATGTCAAACCTCTATCTCTTACCATCTCTGAGATCTGTGCGTTCATACGGACAGACAGACGGACAGACGGACATGGCTATATCGACTCGGCTGTTGATGCTGATCAAGAATATATATACTTTATGGGGTCGGAGATGCTTCCTTCTGGATGTTACATACTTTTGCACAAACTTATAATACTCTATGTACCTACGGTACAGAGTATAATTATGCTTGGTGGTAGCGTCCACAAGGGCGATTGGCGGCACTTCACACACCTTAACACAATTTTTATAGCTTGTTTATCTTAATTTTAGCCCATTTTGTGACGAAAAACATCTTTTTAAAAACAGGAAGCTCGATTTTGTTTTATGACCCATGGTTTCTTGGGCAAACCTTCTTAGAATTCATCGCAGATTACGATTTTGACAACCGCTTGGTGCATTTTTTAAGCCCATACAAATTGACCCACTCTACTGTTCATATGGAACTTGTTTCAGACCTAACTTTTAATGTGCTGTCCTCACTACAACTGCATTTAGCATTTTCGCATTTTGGGCAAAATGTACACATTGCCCCATACAAACCTAGTAGGCCACTTGAGATGGCAGAAAAGTGCATTTTGGAAAAATATAGTCGCATTTCTCGCTATCTATTCGACTGTTCGATAGTTTTTATTCGATAGTCGACTATTTTTAGTCAATAAACATGGTGCCCATCACTATTAATAAAATAACAAATCACTTGAATTTGATGCGGACAACATTTGGAATCCCTGCGCACACTCAACAACCATCTCCTGTGTCATGTAGTTTGGTGGCAAAAACTCATTGCCAACTGGATAATGACTTCTCGGCAGAAGTTTTTCAAAATGATCCGACCATTGTATGTGAACTACCGAATAGTTTTCCAACTGTTCGGTATTTTGCGGATGAGCCCAACGTATATAACGCATTGGCAATATTTTTGTCCAGTGGTATTGCCAGACGATATGGTGTGTCTCTCCTTGCCTGCCTAGACAACCGAGCTACCAAAATGTTCAATGTGCTTCTCTCACACCGATATCGTTAAATATTCTGTGTCAATCATCCAAATAATATCCAATTTATTATCAATTTTTAATTTGTATTTTTCACTGCCAACAAACTGACTTGTTAATTGTCAGCAAAGAACAGATGTTCTGAAACTGCAAATGCAGAAGCAACACAATGAGGACAGCAAACTACATTTTCAGTGATGACGATAACTTTTTTGGAAATGTGCTTCAGTGAGGAAAGCATATAATACTTTTATCATGTGTCTATCTAGGTTCATTGGTCGCCGTGGGCTTGTCAAACGACTGTAATGCCACGAATTTTGTAGGTGCTGCTCGCATGCTGGCGTACTTCAACGACAACTTCGATTCACAAGGATGTCATCTCAACCTTTGCAGCCACACGGGGAATAACCTTCGTGTTCATTCCTCCACGAGCTCCGCATTTCGGCGGCCTATGGGAAGCGGCGGTGAAGTCCGCCAAGAGCCTGCTGCTCAAGGCAATCGGCAGCGCGATTTTACGTCAGGACGAGTTGGAAACCGTGCTAGTGGAGGTAGAGGCGATCCTCAACTCACGACCAATTACCGCCCCCAGCAGCAATCCAAACGACGGCGAAATCGAAACGCCAGCCCATCTACTCGTTGGAACAACTCTCGTAGCGCTGCTAAAAAAAAAAAATTTTAAATTTTCAACAAATATTTGGTTGTACCATCTCTAATATGCATAAAGCTGCCACCACTAGCTTGTTTATACCCTGTTCCCGTTGAAAATGGGAAAAGGGGGATCATGAAGTTGTGCGAATGTATGTAACAGGGAGAAGGAACATTTTCCGACCCCATAAAGTATATATATTCTTGATCAGCATGAACAGCCGAGTCGATATAGCCATGTCCGTCTGTCCGTCCGTCCGTCTGTCTGTCCGTATGAATGCACAGATCTCAGAGATGGTAAGAGTTAGAGGTTTGACATGTATGGGACATTTGCTTCTTATGTCTGCAGGCAGATCAGCTTTATTTTCCATTTTGCCATCCCCCTGCCGCCACCCGCAAATCTATCTCCTATCTCCTACAGTTTTTAAGATAGGTGGGTTGTTCCTTCTAGATATATTTAGTAATAAGGATAACTTATCGATCAGCCAATTGAATGGTGAAGATTGTTTGAACGGTTTTCGAGTTATGATCAAAAGACTGTTCGCTGCTGCAGCGCAGTAGCAGCGCTGCTTTCAGCTGCTACTGCAGCATCAAAGTTTATGCTGAGCGTACAATTTCGTTGGTACAGAGTATGCTATAGTCGGGCTTGACCGACTTTCTTTCTTGTTTAACTCGCATACTTTGTTTCTACTCGGCCGGAAAAAAATGATTTGCTCCGGTTCGGGTTTGGTTCCGACTTCCCAAAATTGCGGAGTCTCCGACTCCTGAGCGAACTCCGAACCGGTTTGCAGCCCTGGTATAAATACATACAACAATGCAGCTAAAAAGACAGGAGAGCATATCTAACAACAGCAACACGCCGAAGCTGTCCAAGCAGTCGCAGTTCGGGAGTTGTCAGTGAGTTGTTGTTGTCCTTAATTTGTTTTGAATTTGTTTGAACACTATTGCTCATGTTTTTGACTAACGATTTGTTGCAATACCCGTCATTAACGACTGACTAACGCTCAGTGATGCGTCAGGTCGTTAGGCCTGGTAGTGCCTCGACACCAGTAGATCGACAGGGAACCTCTAAATGATTTGGCAGTTAAAATCTAGGGGTGAGTTGCTCACAAATTAATATTTGTTAAGATCAGCAAATTTAAACATTTTTTCAACAAGAAACCATGGATGACCGCCTATTAATTTCTGCACGTAAATTCTTCATAATTCGCGGTCGATGGAAGAAAAATAATTCCCGAATTCTTGGATATGGCAACACATCGCCCCTGGAATGTGCGATCCATTAATAAGCTGAATCATAGGCATTCAAATTTTTTACTCAGATGAGTCCAAAATGTTCTCAAAAACGAAACATTTTTACACAAAGATTTTGAGTGAGGGTTCTTATTGGCTATTGGCAAAGAAAGAATATACAATACATGCGAGAGATTCATGTGAGAGAGAAAAAAAAATGTTAAATAGGTCCAAAAAGTTTTCGACGCTACTCGAACCCGCCTATCGTACGGAACGGTAGAGGATGCGATTCAGCACCCTACCTATTCAGCTGTGAATACATTTGTAAAGGCAGCGACAATTCACAAATAACCGCAGTCGGTGCGCGGGTTCTATTGCAAAGTGCGGGTTCCACTATCAGGAACCGCCATAGAAAATGTTTTTTTGTGTGACATGACCGATCCATTCATTGTATAATCTTTGGTTGCAGTCATCCGATCCGGAAGGTTCCGGCAAGTGTGCAGCGTATTTGTACCAGAAGACCTCGTGCAAAGTTTGGTCGCGATAGCCTTAAAACTGACAGATGAGATAGCATAGAAATAGACGGATGGACGGAAGGCAATCGGTCGGACAGGCGGACAAGGCTAAATCAACTCAGCTCGTCATGCTGATCAAGAATATAGATACTGAAAATTCGAATGGTTCATAATAATACTGGACACAAATAGTGAACTTACACAGATTTCTTTTAGAGCTGTATTTCATGCCCGTCTTTTCTGCAGCGTGGGCAAAACAAGAGAGAGTTAAGTTGGCTGCGGTTAACCGATCTACGATCGTTTTTACAATGCTTATCGATTCAATCGATTGGTTTCATGAGTATTGTTTTAATCGTTTAGTTTAAATTGAAATCTAAGAAATTCACTAACAGAAACTTTATGTAGACGGAATGGCTTCCTTCTATGCTTTTCAAACATCTGGACAATTTTAATATACTCTGCAAGGGTATACAAATTCCAAAGAGTAGGTATACCATTTTGAATACTTGTGTTCAAAATTACCATTTACTATATCGCCCATAGGTACACCCCAGAAGTTGTTGAACATTTTCATATAAATGCAATACAAACGACTAGCCAACTATAGTGATTTTATAGCAACCGACGAAGTCAACAAAATGTATTTAAAGCAAAAATTGTTCAATAGTACCCCATGGTACTGTCAAGCAAAGTCTTGGCTCAGCACGCGAAATCCCCTAGAATCCTTTCTAAGTGCGTGCGGCTCTCACAGGACACGGCTGTCAAGTTTAACACCGTTTTGGTGCTAAAAATCATAAAATCAATGCATCATAAAAGCTTAACCAAGCAGGAGCTTGGTTGGCTTTGCCCAGACCAGACCCACCACTAGAAGAAAATGGTTTGACTTGCGTATTTTCATTTTTATGGTTTTCCAATGCACAAGCGCGAGAGTGTGTGTGTTTACGTCTGTTTATTGCTGTGAGTAAGAGACAGCACTTTAATCAGAGTTGCTAAAATCTCAGACTGAGATTCCGCACAATTATGCCCCGCCTGATAGTCGTCGAAAACTAATTTCTGCAATTTCCTGTAAACAATGCAATTTTCAGAGTGTGAAAGCAACAAAAAAAAAAGAAATAAAAAAAACAATAACAATAAAGAAAATTACACTGTGAGTGAGCGGAAAAATGGAGCAGAGACCCACCGCTGTGAGTATATGGAGGCGGTAAGGACAACAGCGAGAGAGGAAGGGAGACGAAAGGGGATGCCTACTCGGAAACAATTAAATAAATGAAGCATCTGCAGAAACATTGCTGAATTCCGCACCAGACACAGACGAACTTTCACAGAGACAACATACACATTGAGTCTTTGCCAACTCAGTGAGTCGCAAATAGAGATGTGAGCAAGTCTAGCTAAATCAAGTAAATAAATTCATAAAAAAGCTTTTAGCATATGAATGAAAAATTTCGAAAATTTAAAGTGCTGAAATTAAAAAAAAAAAACGAGAGCGTAAGTTAAAGTCAGCCCTGACCGACTTCCAAATACCCGTTACTCAGGGCAATTAGTATTTAATAATCTCTCTCTTTGTAAACTAATGCTAGGTTCTCACCGCCGTGATTTTGTCATCGACATCACGATTTATCGAAAAGATGCGATAAGGTGTTCGCATTGGCAACATTATTGCATTTTTGTGTTCTTGCATCCATTGA
The DNA here is from genome assembly GCA_035044965.1 of Lordiphosa andalusiaca. Lineage (NCBI taxonomy): Eukaryota > Metazoa > Arthropoda > Insecta > Diptera > Drosophilidae > Lordiphosa > Lordiphosa andalusiaca. The sequence continues at coordinate 172,928 of JAWNNM010003663.1, read as the reverse complement.
ACAGCTGACTGGGATTTGGTGACATTGTGAAAAGATAAGTTGGTGTAAATAAAATGGATTGAGATGATGGGTTTCTGTCAAGGGCGAAGACAGGTTTCCAAGAAATTGTTTCTCATTTCACATCAAAAGCAAATTTATTTTACTATTGAATGCTGAAATGTATCATTAAAGAAACACTAAGACAAAGCTGCTCCAAGAAGGTGGGAAACCGATCATCTCAATCCATTTTATTTACACCAACTTATCTTTTCACAATGTCACCAAATCCCAGTCAATGTTCATAAAAAAAAGTTAATTGGCAATTTTTTGAGAATTTTTGCCATATCCTTACGCACTTTGACACTAATTTCTAGGGAACCAGTCAACCGATTTAGATGAAATTTTTCTTTCTTTCAAAGATAACACCGAAGTGCATTAAAAACTTTAATAAATAATTATATTTTTTTGTACATACCCCAAACGTTGAGACAAATGCACATTAATAATAATAATAACATTCATTCTGAGCAGATCCTTATGTATTTTACCCATTTCCGATAAGCCGTTCATTAGAGAAATACAAAAGCACGGGGCGAGCCCTACTTTGCTTTTTGCTACAGCAAAAACCGCAACGGCAACAACAACACCAAAAACTATTTTATATAATATTATCTGATATCTATTCAATATATCAAGCCGCTTGTCTTTATCAGTGGTAGTTTTTGTGTAATTAGCAAGGCATTAAAAAACGTAATTACCTTAACTCCGATTTCAGCAGCTTTAGCGTAGTGGCCAAAATTTTTTTGGCCCTTATGTCCGTTTTCATATCGGTCATACCGCCCAAAATTCATTCCGGCGTTAAGTCCGATAGCCACCATATCTGCATTTCGTCTATTTAAGTGGTACTCTTATTTCGCTCGTGTTTACTTTGGTTTTATTGGTTGTTGAGGCAAGTCATTCTGGCTAAGGAACGAGCAGTAAATACTATACAGTTGCGTGGCACGCACGAGAGATTTGTTCTCCAACCACAGTCCGTGTGATTCATCGCGCCGACTGCCGGATTTTTGTTTTTCTTATGCTAAAAGTTCGCAGAGTAAATATTTTCATAATTCGCTAACTAAGCCAGAAGCCGCAAAACTCATGGCACAGACTGAAAATCAATAAGTTTGGCGTACGTGTTATGCTCTAATGCGCCACAGGAGAGCCAGGCGATAGATAGATACTCATAGCTTTAGGGGTTTGCGGTTTGTACTCTGTACCAATGGTGCACAAAGTATATTCAATTTGTTTCAATATATGCAGAGATGCTTTCACATAAATTATATAGTCTTGATCAGCACTAACAGCCGAGTCGATATAGGCATCTCCGTCTGTCTGTGTAACGTAAAGATCTCAGAGACAGAGGTTCGACATGAAAGAACCATAAAGCTATAATACTTGCAGGGAGATCAGGCTTGCTTTCATTTTGGTGTGTACCAACTGCTGTCCCAGCAATTTGGAAATGTCGTCAAATCTATCACAGTTTTGTAGATAGATAGTTCGGACCTTGTGGACAGATTTTTAATCAGTTTTATTTGTCCATCCGCCAAAGAATTGCTAAAGATCGGATGAATGATATTCAAAAAAGTAAGCTTTTGCGGCGCTGTAGCAGCGCTACAAGGGACAGAGTATATTACAGTCGGTTCCAAGCAACAATCTTACTTTTATTTGTTTTATGGATTGGCTCGGTGCACCAAAAAAGTTTTATGGAAAAGTGGGTTTGTGCCAACGCTTTTGATAACTTCATTAATGTGAGACGAAAAAGTTTTGCCTTTTCCACGATGTCACGTGCTGACCGTTGAATGGTTCTTATATTCATTAAAAGCCACTTGGCTAAATCGGAAACGCCAGTGCGACTCTTGGGGCTCAACTCATCATAGTCATCATCGTGGCTCATCATAACAAAAGCTTAGCCAAGTAACTTTTCCAATAAAAAAACCTAAATGAACATGATTTGTGATCAAAGATAAGATGTAAAAACCAAACAAGCAAAATAATGCAAACTTTTTTGGAATGTGACTCAAACAATAAGGGAGGGTGGACCAAGGGACCTGCATACAACTTTGGACCAGTTGAGTATGAGTTAACCCCTGGCTTACTATGTCAGCAACATTGCACATTTGCCGAAATACCTAATTGTTCGCTTGAGTAATTTTGAGGAAAAAACGAGGTACGCAAATAAAGCAACCACCTTACATTGAGCTTTAAAAAATCAGCACTGTTATTTAAATATTTATAACTAGCTAACCCGGCATTCGTTATTTTGCTTTAGTCAGTTTCAAGACTTCCATCTCGTTGCTCGTTTGTTTTTGATGCACGGGCTTTCGCATGAAGTTCTCGGTCGGTTTCCGATCTTGCATCTCTTTGCTCGTTTGTTTCAGAATCTCGTTTTTTACACTCTGTACCAGAGGTGCACATAGTATATTAGGTTTTGGCGATAATATGACAGCCAGAAAGAAGCATCTCCGACCCTGTAAAATATATTTATTCTTGATCAGCATCAGCAGCCGAGTCGATATTGCCATGTACGTCTGTCCGTCCGTCTGTTTCTATGCTATCTCCTCCATCAGTTTTAAAGCTTGACCAAACATTGCACGAAGTCTTGTAATAAAAATACGCTGTTAAGTATCAGCCGTATCGAATAGGGACGCCATAGGAATGAAGGGTCGAAAAACTAGTTTTAGTTAGAAAAAGTTTTTGGTTTCAAAGCAAACGCCTCCAAACATTATATTTGCTAGTTTGCTATTCTTTCCCATGATTTCACTAAGTTTGGTCGAAATCGGACATCTATATAGTATAGCTGTCATAGAAAAGAAGAGTCAGAAAAGTAGTCATAGTGAAAACAAAATGGATTATTTCAGTTGAAATGTCTTTCAAATTAGTCAGAAAAACATCTCAATTTTTCTCTTACTTTACTTTAAGCGCGATTTTCAAAAAACGGATTATTTAGAGTAATAGTAGTAAGTGCTAAAGTTAGTTAGCGATATGTATTTTGCTTTGGACTTTGGAATTCATGTTCCCGAAGATGATACATGTAGCTGGCATGTTATACTTCAAGCATTTTTTTCCTACAAAAAAATGGAGATCTCAAGGATGGTAAGAGATAGAGGTTTAGTAGAAAGATGCTTCGTACCTTTTCACATGCTTAGTAATCAGCATTATGTACCGAACCGCCGAATTAATCATAAAGATCGGATAAGCGATGGTCGAGTTATAAGGAAAACAAATATAGATGCTCAGCAGCAGCACCGGTTGCAAAGCGATGGGAAGCACCACAGACACTCAGTGCCGTTTTTGCCACTTTGTATGGCTTCTAAGGCAAAACAAGTAAGGGCGCTGCAGTCGAGTGCCGCGACTACAAAATACCCTGTTCACTTGTTTTCATTTATTTACTTTTCATTTTGAATGTAACCGATTTGTGCAACAGCTAATAAAGGGTCAATCTGAAAGTAGGCCACGTTATTTTTCAAAATTTTCCAAATCTGAAACAAACTTGATCTGCGTACGGCACACACTTACCTTCATGCAAAAATTGCTGGCTCTATCTATAATAGTCTCTGAGATCGACGCGTTCATTCAGACAGACGGACGGACGGGAACAGGGTATAATGACCAATTATATGCAAATGTCGGGGGGTACAGAGTCTACCTTTGTCGAGCTTGACGGACTTTCTTTCGATTTCTCATTTTACTTGAATATTTATTGGCCCATGTTGTGTACTAGAGACCTGCAGGAGTGATTACACGATGCCGGAATCATTAGTAAAAAATAAAAATACTAATTTTTACGATTGAAGTTTAATTTTTTTGTAACAGGTAATCATTTTCAAGATTACGAGTAGTAATCGGCATCGTGGCATCGTACGATTATAATCGTGGCATCGTGAAAAAAAATCTAACAAAAAAAGAATACTTAAAATCTATCTGTTTTTCAAATTTTATGACAGTGCCCAATCTTCGACCACTTTATCTGAAGAAGTCGCTATTTTGTAGTTTTGGTTATACATTTTAATTGAAGAGTTGGCTACGCGAAGACCAATTTAATCACTAATATCTGATTACGCCCAAAAATGATTTTATATTTTCTATTTGCGATATTTGGTTGGGTACACTAATCAATATTCTTTAAGAAACTCAGACCGCGAAATCTTTGGCTTGAGAAGGTCTACTATGTTGGGCCACAGCACAGCTCATTGACAAGTCTAACAAAAATACATTTGAGAATTATTCAGATCAACATGAACCAATAGTCTTCGATGGAATTCATAACCTTAACTAAATCTAATCTCGCGCTGGATGCAGGCATACATAATATTTACCTTGTTAATTTTTCAATCAGGGAAAATTCTTTTTCGTGCATTTTCCACCAATTCAATACATTTTTTTTTTTGAATAAAAGGCATCTTTATACATATCGAGTTGTACATTTATAACGCTGTCAGATCATAGTCTATTTGACAAAGCCAACAAACTCTAAAGTATTGGCCTCCGCGATTTTATCAAAGAATTTCCACTCGTCACCGGAACCACTTGCTTCAACTCGCTTATATTTTCCAGACTCAATCTTTCTGAAAATGTAAATTTTTATACCCGTTACTCGTAGAGTAAAAAGGGTATGCTAAAGTCGTGCAAATGTATGTAACAGGCAGAAGGAAGCAGACATAAGAAGCATATGTCCCATACATGTCAAACCCCTATCTCTTACCATCTTTGAGATCTGTGCGTTCATACGGACAGACAGACGGACAGACAGACAGACGGACAGACAGACATGGCCATATCGATTCGGCTGTTGATGCTGATCAAGAATATATATACTTTATGGGCTCGGAGATGCTTCCTTCTTGATGTTACATACTTTTGCACAAACTTATAATACTGTGTACCTACGGTACAGAGTATAATGAGTAAAATGATTAAAGCGGTGCGGTTCCTAGGATGCCACGGTGCTACGATGTCGAATTGACAGCTTGGTAATCGTACTCATTTGTAATCGTACCTGGCGAGTAGTACATTATTACATTTTTACTTACTCGTGCAGGTCTCTATTGTTTCCATTTCTAGTTCGATCAGTAAAATCATAGTGTTACCATAGCAACAAGTATCTAAGCATACTAAGAGCAACAGCTATCACAGCTTCCTTAGGAGCGTGATACAACAAGAGAGGTAAGGTGGTATCACTGTGAGTTCTCCGCCAAGTACCTTTATGTTCAGTGCTGCGCGTTCTTTTATAGCGAAAGTTTTGGCCAAAAGCACGCATCACACCGCCCCACCTGTATTGTTGCATCAAGCTTAGAAGAGTGCATGTTACTCTCGCGCCCAATTAATTGATGCATGAGACGGGGGAAGGGCGCTTGCATCTGTGGATTGTTGATGATTTGTTTTGAAATAGAATCAGTTAACTGCTCCACACTGCGTACAATGCGCACTAGACTGAGCGTCTTCTATTTGAACAATTTTTTTATTGGAAATGTTCTGGTGCTCAAAGCTCAAAAAATTCGGAATGTTTTTTTGTTACCGCAACGGAAAACCAAAATTCGACATATTCCGATGTGTTCCAGAAATCTCTAGAGATTTTAGGGTCAGTTGTTTTTGAAAACAACCAAGCCAAATGTCGGTGTTCCTGAAATGTCGGAGATTTCATTTTTCGGAGTAAAGTTCGGAGTTGCATTAAGCGAACGGCAAAAAACAGCTGACTGGTAGCCATTGCGTTGTTACTGCCACGATAGGGTTCTAGGTTTCATAAATAAGTATAATAAATGTTCGGTTACAATTTTTTTTTAGTTTTTAACAAAATGCTTAAAGTGAGATGCGCTGAATTATTAAATTTCAAATTTATTTAGAGCATTCAAACTCAATTACTTCGCAAGAAAGTTATAAAAAGTTGGGCCGCGAAATAATTAAATTATATGGACAACCCTGTTAGTGTATATGTGGGTGGAAGTTATAACTGCTAATATTTATAAGTTCAATAATCAAATATAAATTGACAAGGCCAGTGGCTGCATTGGTTGCCTTGGAAATTGCAAGGAGGAGGAGTTTGACGATCGAAAAAATTCGTCGAAAGAACCTCAGAAATGCGCCCAAGTTATATTTCCTTTACTAGTTTCCAATATAACTATCGTATGGACAAGGACACCATAATAGAGACAGATATCCCAAGGACATCAATTCCCCCAGTTCTGCAATTGGCTGTAGCCTTACGAATTTTAGGTGTCGGCTCTTTTCAAAGAGTCATTGGAAAGAATGCAGACTTGGCGATTTCAAGACCAACCGTTTGCAAAACTTTGTGGAAAATTCTTCCAATATTAGAAAGAACGCTTTGTCCCCGGTTTATCAAATTTGAGCAAACATCTGACCGGCTTGCGGCATGGAAGCGCCACTTCTATACGAAATATAGTATTCCAGGAGTAATTGTGTGCGCGGATGGAACTCATGTCAAAATATCAAAGCCAACTGACAACGATAATCATTACTTCAACCGTGAAGTCTTTTATACACAGAAAAAAAAAAATTGTAATTTAAACATTTTCCATCTTTGAGCAAAAATTGTTGAAATTACCTATTTTCATTTTTGATTTTACCAATTTCATCGAATAATCAAAAATGCAATCATTTAAAATCAACAACTTTAATCTTTGATTTTAAATTTCAGACACTTTTGATTCAAAAAGTAGTAAATTCAACAATGCGGCTTCTGATTTCGTAGTAAAATCAAAAGTGTTGAGCTTTTAAAATCAAAAGTGCGGGCCTTTGATTTCAAAATGCTGTCCCTTTTTTGAAACAACTTTCATTTTTGATTTTACCAATTTAAACGTAAAATCAAAATTTATAGCTTTTTAAATTAAAAGTGCGGGTATTTAATTTCAAAATGGTGTAATTTTTTTGAACCAACAACTTTCATTTTTGATTTTACCAATTTAAACGTAAAAACAAAATGTTAAAAATTTTGAAAGAACAGTGCAAGTCTTTGATTTCAAAATGCAAACATCTTTGATTTTATCGTGGTGAAATCCAAAAAACGGAATTCGAAGTTGAGAATTACAAGTTGTAGGCAGAAGGTAAATTGAGTTTAATATAAGTAGCATATTTGGCGCGCACTAACAGTCATTCCTGGTGGCGCAGTCGGCTAAGGCGGCATTCCAATAGTGTCAAGTTCAAGGGTCACGGGCTCAAACCCCAGCTGAGTAAGTAAACAGTTAAAAAATTTAATTTGCAAATAAGTTCTTTGGTTTACAGAAGCAGCATTTTTACTACTACACTTGGTTGGGTCCCCCCTTTAGATTAACTAACAAAATCCAAGGGGGGTGGAGAGGGGGGCGTTTCTAAACTGCTGTATTATATTATATAATATATATGGGCGCAAATGTTTTTTTTATTTTTATTTTTATACCCTGTTCCCATTGAAAATGGGAAAAGGGGGATCATGAAGTTGTGCGAATGTATGTAACAGGGAGAAGGAAAATTTTCCGACCCCATAAAGTACATATATTCTTGATCAGCATGAATAGCCGAGTCGATGTAGCCATGTCCGTCTGTCCGTCCGTTCGTCCGTCCGTCCGTTTTTCCGTCTGTCCGTCCGTCTGTCTGTATGAACGCGTCGATCTCAGAGACTATAAGATAGAGCCACAAATTTTTGCACGAAGGTAGATTTATGCTGTACGCAGATCAAGTCTGTTTCAGATTTGAAAAATTCCTCCCCGTCCCCCTTTTATCCCCAAAAAACCTAGACCTCCTCTAGAAATCCTAGACCTAATTAGCCGTCAGATCCACAATTTTCAAGTTAGAGCCTACTGGTTTAGTATACATCAAGCTAGGCCCAATATCTATCTATTCTGAAAAGTACACTCAGATCGGACAAAAAACACCGGAGTTATAAGCGAAACAGTTGAACTGATAAGAGCACCCCCCAGTTGTTGGTCAGGACTACTAAAAAGTGTTGCCTACATTTGGGATATTAATTTTGTAACATTCATCTGCAAAAATTCAAAAACAAATAAATGAACAGGGTATTTTGTGGTCGGAAAACTCGACTGCAGCGCCCCTACTTGTTTGTATTGGATGTATATGATCGGTATGAAGTTTACTTACAAAAAAAATTTCTTTAAACATAAAGGCATGACACGCCTAAACAAGGAACATTTTATGAAAAATAAATAAAAAAAACAATCCGAATATAAAATATTTCATATTGTATTATGAATGTACTGGAACTAGTTTATCGTATTCTACACACTTATATGTTTTTAAGTAAGCTCTTCGTTTTCCAATTCCATACTCCATTGCAACCCGCCTGGGCAGCTTCACCGCTTTTCGACCACGACCGTTTGCGCTTCACGTTGTCGCAAGTGACCCACTTTTCATCGCCAGTCACCATCCGCTTCAAAAACGGGTCGATTTTGTTGCGATTCAGAAGCGATTCGCATGCATCCATACGGGCCAAAATATTTTTTTGCGTCAAGTCGTGTGGCACCCATACATCCAGCTTCTTTTTGAATCCAAGCTTCTTCAAATGGTTTATAACGGTTTGATGACTCATGCCCAGCTCTTGGTCGATGCTACGGCTGCTACTATGCCGGTCTCTTTCGATCAATTCAGCGATTTTATCGCAATTTTCGACGACAGGCCTTCCGGACCGTGGCGCATCTTCGATCACCTCTGCACCAGAACGAAAACGTTGAAACCATCGTTGTGCGGTGGAAATGGAAACTGTATCGGGTCCATAAACTGCACAAATTTTATTGGCAGCATGAGATGCATTTTTGCCTTTATCGTGGTAGTACTGTAAAATATGCCGTATTTTCTCTTTATTTTGCTCCATGTTTGCGACGCTATAACTCACAAACGACTAAAAACAAACAACAATATCAAATAAATATCAAACACGTGTTAGCGCGTGAAAAGAGCTTTCCAAAAAGCTCTAGCGTGAACCGATGCGACGAATACAACTAGAACTACGCGCTTGCAAAGACAAGCTTGAGGAAATACCGCAAGACTTTTTTTACAAAGTAAATAAATAGGCAAAGCTTCAAGCAAAAAATCAAGTTTAATATGGAAAACGAAGCTGACGGTATGTAAAATTGATATCTGCTGTGATAAGAAACGAAATGTTTGTTTGGTTGTTGTTGTCAATGGTTTTGCTTATTGTGTTTTTAGACAGAAAAATCAACAAATGTAATTGTGTTCCGTGGAGGAATACTTTTGCTTATATATCAAGTTAAAGCCAAAGTTAAAGGATTTATCTCTCATATAAATCGATATTTGCCAAAATGCCAAAGACATCTGTCAAGATTTAAGACCAAGCACTCAGAATGGCTTTTGAAAAATTTGGAAGTGGAAATTGATCATGAAAATCCCGCAAGATCATCACCCTCCAATATTGGACGACCAAAATTAAGCTATACTGAGGCAGGGCCACGATTGAAAAGAAAATTGGCTTCCGAACTTGCCGTACAGACTAATTTCTCAACGCCTTTACTTTTACATGCAGCCTCTGCCTCTGCTAAAAAAAAGAAAGGATATTGAAGTTTCCGGAATTTTGAAACAGGCTATGACAGAGCAAAAATCAGAAAGTCTTCAGTTAGAAAAGCGGAGTGGACATATTTCTATCACGAATACTGAAGCATTAGCTTTCTTATTGGAGAATGCACTTACAAAACAACAATACATAAACATAAAGCAATTAAATAAAGCACGCGGCTGCGATGTATATCCCGGATATGATGAGCTAAGGACGGCAAAATTACAGTGCAGGCCTTCGGGAATTAGCATTACAGAAACTGAGGCCAAAGTATCATTACAAAATTTGTTGAACCATACAGCCGAAAGTATTTTAAATATGCTAAAGGGAAGTTTTAGAACAAATGAAAAATATTAGTTCTTGCACACTTATTATTAGCTATGGATTTGACGGGTCAACAGGGCAAAGCGCTTACAAACAAAAGTTTAATTCAGATGTGCCTATTTCCCTTGAGCAATCGCTCTTTGTCACCACCCTTATACCTTTAAGGCTAGTGGACTCATTTCAACGTATCATATGGATAAACAGAGCTCCGCAATCAGTAAGGTTTTACACAAGGCTGCAAACCTTTAAAATTATCCATGAGGTTCGGTCCGGGGGTTCGAACCAATTATAAAAACCAAGGTTCGGTTCGCGGACCGGTTTTTAGTACCCCTGAACCCAAGGTTCTGGTTCGAACCTTGGTTCGCTTGCACTTAAAAGAATAGTTTGAGTTTTGATTTATTAATACGTTGAAATGAAACGTTCCATCAATATGCTTAAGCATATTGATCATTACTTATTTCAACTATCCACTTTTAGAAACGGCTAAATTTAGATTAATTAGCATTATATCTTCCAGCAGCTGTTCATCTATACCAGCTCTTAAATCAGAAAGAACAAACTTAAGTATTGAAAATGCTCGTTCAACTGATACCTGAGTGGCTGATACAGCTAGTATAAAGAGTAAAAACAATATTTGTAAGTCTTCGTTATAACGACCGTTCCAAAATTTTAAAACATTTGTCGATGGATGTAATCTCGGACAATTTTCAAAAGATTCTATAACATCATTCACAGATTTTATATTTGATATTTGTTTATTGCTTTCATAAACTTCTCGTCTTCGCAATCAGACGTTGAGTCATTTATTGTCGAATTTTGAAAACTCTCATTAAGGTTATTAAATTGGTGAACCGAACCTCATTTTTTGAAAAAGTGGTCCGGTTCGGGTTCAGGTTCAAGTTCGAGGAGTCAAAAATGTAAGGCGCCTGGTTCATGGTTCGGTTCGCGAACCCCAAAAAAGCCAAACCGAACCGGTTCTCAGGGGTTCGGTTCTGGACCGGTTTGCAGCCTTGGTTTTGCAGACCTCTAAAAATTGAATACACAAAAGAGAGTTATGCAAAAATTTTAGCCGAAAATTAATGTTTGGATTTGCAAGTAGCGAGCTTGGAAAAGTTTTTATTTAAAAATTCAAATATTTCGGTAAGTTTTGAGACACATATGGCATTAATTGACGGAAAAGTTTTAAATGTCATAACTGAAACAAAATCAAGTCAACGTTGCCCAATATGTGATGCCAATCCCAAAAAGCTTCTGGAAACCAAAAATTTTAGTTCTGAAATTTTCAGACCTCAGCCTGATGCTCTAAAATACGGTGTGAGTCCTTTTCATGCCTGGATACGATTTTTGGAATTTATGTTAAACATATCTTATCGAATTGATATTAAAAAGTGGCACATGAAAGGCGATGATAAAACAAGAAAGAAAGTCGGTCAAGCCCGACTATAACATACTCTGTACCAAGAAAATCTGTCTATTGATCATAACTCGAAAACCGTTCATCCGATCTTCTTCATTCCTTTGGCGGATCGATAAGTTATCCTAATAACTAAATATGTTCAGAAGGAACAAGCCATCTATCTTCAAAACTGTAGGAGATATGACTTTTTTCTAAATTGCGGGGGCGGCAGGGGGCGTGGCCAAAATTGAAAATAAACTTGATCTGCCTGCAGACATAAGAAGCATATGTCCCATACATGTCAAGCCTCTATCTCTTACCATCTCTGAGATCTGTGCGTTCATACGGACAGACAGACGGACGGACGGACATGGCTATATCGACTCGGCTGTTGATGCTGATCAAGAATATAAATACTTTATGGGGTCGGAGATGCTTCCGTCTGGATGTTACATACTTTTGCACAAACTTATAATACTCTATGTACCTATGGTACAGAGTATAATTACGATGCTTTCTTGAAAAAAGGAAATTCAACAAAAGATATGGAAAGAAATGGGCTTACACATTAGCGTGGCGAAACAGAATGGTAGAGGCAATAGTAATGACGGAAACACCGCTAGAAGAGTCTTTGCAAATACTAAGCTTTTTGCATCAATAACATCATTTGACAATTTAATTTTGGATAAATTTCACTTTATATTGGATAGCAATTTCGTGCGAATACTCCATCAACACTGAACAATTTCGAAATCTTTGCAGTCAAACGTTTTCCTTATATATGAAAACGTATCCGTGGTACCCAATGTCACCAACTGTCCATAAGATATTGGTTCACGGTTCTGATATAATCAACTTGTGCTTGCTTCCTGTTGGATGTCTAGGTGAAAATGCCTCAGAAGCCCGCAACAAACTCTACACACTAGACAGACGTTCCTCCGCCAGGAAAAATTCCAGATTAAATAATCTTTCAGACGTTTTCCATAGAGCTATGGACTCCTCCGATCCTTTGCTGATCAGAAAGAAACCCCTACCAAAAGAAGTAATAAGTCTTTTGGAGTTGCCAACCCAACAAGTGAGTTCTTCGTCATTTGGATCAGATCTTTATAACAACGATTCGGATACGCCAGCTAATTCTGATGACGAAGAAGATTGCGATAAAGCTTATTCCATTGTTTTAGATGAAGAGGAAATATAAAGTAAAAATGTGCTAACTATATTGTTAAAATAAATTGAAAAAATATAATTAATTTTTCATCTATTGTAGTGGCGTTGCGGTTGGGAAGGGGCAAGTGGCAGGGGGCGTGGTTAATACACATAATTACCTATGTTTCGATTTGTCAACTGTGCCAAATTGACCAAGTTCGATTTTATAAAAAAAAAATGACGTGTTGACTATACCATTTTTTTTTCGAAATTCTAGTTTAATATAAGACACAAATACACATAATTTCAAGGGCCTAGCTTTGTTTTTAGAGTTTATGCCACAAAATTTGGCTTATCGCCCATAGTGGCTTGGTGAAATTGGTGTCGGCCTTTCCACTGTGTACTGCACTGCCTTCCGAATTAATTTAGCCTTTTCTGGGCATAAGGATAACAGTTTCAAAACATAAGCGAGGTCGTGTTTGTGTTGTTTTCTGGCCATGCTTGCCGCCATGCTTTCCGCTTGAAGCAATAAACTAAGGTTTCCTCCCTCGGATACGACAAGATCTGCAGCTTGCCTTCTTCGTGCTCTTCGACTTTTTTTGGGGTACGTTAATGCAGGGCGTCCTACTGAGTTAAAGGTGTTTGGAACGATTACACATGTTTGTGCATTTAGCCAATCCGCATGCTTGAAGACATTTTCGTATGACCTGCACATCCTCCATTTTTCCGCCAAACGGTAGCAAAATCTCAAAGAAGCATCTGCAACAGCTTTACTTATTGCATTGTTATACTCTATACCAAAGGTACATAGAGTATAATAAGTTTGTGCAAAAGTATGTAACATCCAGAAGAAAGCATCTCCGACCAAATAAAGCATATATATTCTTGATCAGCATCAACAGCCGAGTCGATATAGCCATGTCCGTTTGTCCGAATGGCGAACGAAGATGTCGACTGGCAGTTCGGCCCGTACATGGCATTCTTGCCTATCATGTCGTCCAAAAGACAGTAAGTGAATAACCAAATCTTATATTGCAGAACAACTTCGTCGATAAACATTCCAAGCATTTCAATAGAGCCTATTGCCGTTCTTGATGACCCTTTGGAGGAGGACACCTCTGCTCTTTTTAACGAGGGCAGTTTCTCCTTTGATGAAACGTCAACCCAAGATTTTGACTCTGCCGATGTGTCTTCGATTTGGTCTCAAACGTACACAAAAACATGCGCCAAGAAACGCAAATCGGAAGATTCGTCTGGTACAGAGCAACTTGTGGGTATGCTCGGCAGCTTCCTAGCAAAGCCACGTTAGGAAGTGCGTGGCGCTTTCTAATATTGGGAAGTACTTTTAAGTGGCATGTCGGAGGATAAGCAAAGACAGGTAGAAGTAGAAGTAACCCAACTGCTAATTGTTCGGGCCATTGAAGCCGATTCTTTGATATAGATAAATTTATTTCCACAAAGCGCATAATTACCTACATTGATATTCAAAAATATTAACAATCTCATCTGACTTTTATTTTATTAAAATTACACTATTTAGTCATCAATTTGAAACTATTGAGTATCAAATTCTCTTTAATACTCCTAGTATCAAATTGATACTTTCGAAAGTACTAAAATATGATATTTCGCATATATCAAATTGAAACAAACTTGTATCACGTTGAAACTTTTTTGCATTAATTTTTATACTCTGCACCGAAGGTACACAATATTTTAAGATTGTAAGATTAAGATCTCCGACTCTATAAAGTATATATAATATATTCTTCATCAGCATCAACAGCCGAGTCGATATAGCCATGTCCGTCCGTCCGTCTGTATGAACTAGAAGAGCTAGAGCAACCAAATTTTAGATGTAAGCTAGTATTGTCTGTAGGCAGATCAAGTTTGTTTCAAATTTGGGCCACGCCCCGCCCGCCCCCGCACTAAAATATGTTGAATATCTCCTACAATTTGTAAGCTATCGACCTCAGATTTTGCAGTATAGTACACTCAGAAAAAAATCAAGAATTCCGTACTCAAACTCCAATATTTCAAGTACAAACGATCTCAAAAGTTGACTAAGTTCGAGTTTCCTAGATCTGAGAACAAAAATCTTGTTTTAAGTTCGTTTTTTGTAATCTCGTAAAATCTTAAAACAAGATTTTTTGAGGATACATTAAGTTCATTTGGGGATTAATTCAAGCCTGTAAAAATTTTGGAAAAGTACAAAACATACTAGCCTAAGCTCAAAATAATCTTGAACTAGCCCAAAATGAACTTGTTCCCAGGCTGAAATTAAAGCTCAAAAAAATCTTAAAGTAGCCCAAAATGAACTTGTTTCTAGTCTGAAACGTTCTCATATTTAGACCGAATTCACCTTGATTTAAGCCAGGATAAATCTTGATTTAAATTCTTGGAAACTTGTTTTAAGAACAAAATATACTTGTTTTAAGTATGAAATACTCTTATTATTAAGTATATTTCGATCTTGAAAAAAGCTCTAGAAAAACTTTTATAAGAACAGAACGGACTTGTTTAGATCCCATTTAAAAACAAGATCTTTAGGATCGTATTTAAGGTGTGTTTTTATTCAGATTCATACATATTTTAATCTTATATGGGATTTCCCATTATTTAACGGATAAATGTGCAGAATTGGGGGCTAATGAAATCACATATGTTCATCAAAAAAAAATTATTTGTTGGACATCCCACTTCATAACCGCGGAAATGGCTGTCAAAAGTTGTTAGGCAAATCTGCTGACTTATAACATAAACATTATTCTTAAATATAATAAAACTTAAAATTTTATGCAGTTTTAATACCGATCGATTACTCGCTAAATAATAATTTGCTTTATAGCGCGTTCCTTTATAAACTATTTCATAACAAACTTTAGAGTTCTTAAAATTAAATTCAATCTGTGTATTATTGATTAATTTTTCAAAATAAATTTCTTTTGTCAAATCTGTTTGCTCAAATGAAGAAAATGTGAAAAGTGGTTCAATAGATTTTTCATGATCAATTAAAAACTGAGAAAATTTAAGTTGGGCTTTAATGGCAATCGAACGTGGCGGGTTAACTCTCGAATTTATATTATGGGCATATTACTTAGACTCTCGAAGTTTAGATTCGAACCTCATACTCCAAAGATATTTAAGTGGACCACATTTTTTTAATCGCAGATGAATAATGCACTAAAAAGTGGTGCTTTGGTTTTAGTTTACCGTACAGCTTAAGATACATTTCATGATGCTTTTTCACAAGGTTTTCCAATTTATCTAAGTCTTTAAGATCATAATCAAACCTAAAAAGTATTTCAATTATATCTAATAAAATTAAAAGTAGTTTCCAGTCTTCATTTTCATAAGGAACCAAGTCGCCAATCATCAATGGCAAAAAATGGGTGAAACAGCTAATTTCACTGGCAGTCATATTCAAGTTATTGGTTTTTAAGCGATTAAAGTCTAGTCGCCTTGACGTATTTCCAATTTCAGTTTCTCCGAATTGGAACAGTTCCTTTCTACTGTTTATAGTATTCAACGATATTAATTTCTTTTTCAATAAAGCTACAATTATATTACATACGTCATATTCACAGACACCTTCATAAATGTCGTGCATCAAATCAAAACAATAGCATTCTGTAACATGAAAATAAGGCAATTCGTGAAAAATGCATTTCACTTTTCAATCCAGTTTCTTTAAAGTCGTTTTTAGATAAATCCAATTTGTAATTAATTTTAGTTCTTAAACTGCTTTTTATTTCTGAAACATCACATTGCATTTGTTCCTTTGACCTCTTGCAGACGCGACAATAGCTTTTTGAGTTAAAAGATTTTACAAAGCCATTTATGCTGTTCACTGCCAAATTATCACCAATTACTAATCCCAAAACAAATCTAACTTTACGAACTTCACTACCAGTCCTGATTTCGAGTCCTTGTTCTAATACATTTAATTCAGAAACTAAACTGTGAAACGACTTGTGATTTCCACATATTTTTAAATCTGCTGCTGAAATAAAAGCAGCTGGAAATATATATTGTAGCTTCGATAGCAAATATTGTGGCATTGTTGGAAAGCTAATATAAGAACCACAAATTGGTATTTTATGACTGCCAAGTGGATTATCAATTTCGAAATCGTCGAAGTATAACACAAAAGGAACGACTAAATCCGACTGGTAGTGATTTTTTAAATTTTTAAATATTTCGCCATTCGCAAAATTAGATACATTTTTTTCAAGTAAATTGGTGGTTGTATTTGTCAATGTGATATCCAAAAGATTTGGTAATTCAAAAATTCGTTGAAATATAAAACTTAATGGCAATATGTATATATTGAATAATCTTGGACCCAGCGTATGATTTCCATGCGAAATAATTGGAACGATTCTCTTATCTAACTGACATATTTTGGGATCTTCATATAGGCCCAAGTCTTTTAAAATGTGAAAAAACCTATACTCTGATCGTATTTCTGCAAATGGGTCTTTACAGAAATCTAATATTATTCTTAATTCCTCTTTAATATGGATTTCAGATAAATGGCCTTCAATGGCTGTTGACACTAGCGAAAATAACAAGGATATTGAATTCTGAATTTTTATGACATTCTTTCTAGGCATATAATTTTCTTCATATAAACTCAGTGAAAATTGGACAGCTTTCTTTTTCAATTTGGAGATGGTACATGATACGTCCTTCTGTAATACTTAGAGCAGTGTTT
Organism: Lordiphosa andalusiaca; assembly: GCA_035044965.1. Taxonomy (NCBI): domain Eukaryota; kingdom Metazoa; phylum Arthropoda; class Insecta; order Diptera; family Drosophilidae; genus Lordiphosa; species Lordiphosa andalusiaca. The sequence continues at coordinate 155,807 of JAWNNM010003663.1, read as the reverse complement.
TCCCTATAAATTATATCAGGAACTGTCTCATCCTCAGAACAGAAATTCACAAGATAGCTTGATTGTTTTGTCTTGTCTTCTGTTGTCGTACATAAGACAGTTTCAGACAGAGTTTGTAAGGATAATACTGTTTTTGGGGCATCACAAGGCAAAAATAATAAATCAGTGTCATTTTTTTTAATATTATGTGTTTTTAAATGCTTACGGAAAATACTAAAGGTTGTGAATATTTGATTACATTCATTTTGCGCACATTTCAACTGCATTCCTTTTGTTTTCATGAAGTGACTTCCCTTAAAATGCGAAATTAAAATATCAGGAGTTGAAAACTCTAGAAGGCAGCGAAAGCAAATGTACATTATGCAAAGTACTAATTATTATTATTCAAAAAGTCGATGAAAAACGTGAGGTTTGCTGAGTTAGTGTCGAAAGTAGTGTCGATTTCATATATGTATTTTTGAATGAGTAACCAAGCTTGCTGGCATGGCAAGCTCTAGGGTATTCCAGCGAAAGTATTTGAAAAATTTTAAAGCATGTATCAAAACATTCAATAAATGAGGAAAAGTTAAGCAAGTTGTCATCAAAATATACATAAAATCTTTTTACATCCGAGTCAAAAACTCCTTCGACAATTATAAAGGGCTGTATTGTATGCCCTAATGAATAATACTTATTGATTATTCCATCGATTTGTCGTTGGTAGTCATTAAGAGTTGGCAAGCGCAATACAAGGCTTTGCTGCGAGTCTGCAATTGTTGCTTTCTTGTGCTGCTTTCCCGATTCCCCCTTGAAGCGCGCTGTGGAAGGCAGCACTGCTGTCAAAAGCAGTATTATTAAATAGTCCTGAGCATCTGGAAATAGAATAAAATAGAAAATTAAATTTTAGAATAAATATTTAAATGAAACATAATAGTATTAAAAATTAATATAAGTGATTTGCCCTTGTTTGTGCACGATTTCGCTAGCAGCAGCTGTTGCTTGCAAGACTCGTTGGAAACAAACATTTTGCTCATAGTACGACAGTACTTTAACTTTAAAGCTTTCCCATTTGGTAAATAGCAACATTTGTTTTCCCGGATAAAGCAGTTGAAAATCGATCTCGATCTATAAATAAATTTGAAAAATAGTTTTTAGATATAACGCTTAGTTTTATTACATACAGATTCATAAATATTGTACTCATATAAAATATGAGAATCTTACCAAATCAGAAGCTTGTGAATGTGAAAATTTTGACCATGCTTCGAAAAATTCAGTCTTGTCAAGACTTTTTACGTCCCGCTGACGTAATTGAAAGGTTTTTTTCCATTTTTCACACACCTCCGCCCAATCTTTACAATCTCTATTAAGGGATGTTTTATATGCTGTAGAGATTGATTCGTCTATTTCAACCATGCTATTTGCTGCAAAAGAATCATTCTCGCTTTGAGCGCTATTGTTATCCGTGGAGCATTGTAGTTTGGGAATTTTACTGCGACGATTTTTGTACAATGAATACAATTTTCCGCTCGGGGGGTTGCCTTTTTGCTTCCGGGGTATAAAATAATATTCCTGCATGGATATAAATACAATCAGTCATTTGAACATAACCATCGAAAAAATAGGTTTATTACCTTCATTTTTGTTTCACTTGGAAAGAAAAAACAAATTTCATCAAGTAAAATGTTAAAATCCGAGACTCTCACTAAAATGTTGTGGTTTACTGTTTGTTCGACAATAATTTCAATTATATCATCTCTCAAAGCTGGAGATAGAGTCTTGTGTGTTTCCCAATATTCCAAAAGTAATCTGCCTTTGAACGATTCTTTCAATAAAGTAAACAAGCTCTATTAGAAAAAAAAAACAAAATAAATTAGTAATAAAACGCAACATTTTAAAAAAATAATGCAAAATGAAATATAATGTTTAACTCGAATATGCGGTCTGCTATAAATATACCATTTACGTTTAGTTTCAAGGGAACAACCAAAACATTTTTCGAATTTAATTGTTAAAGCTTTTCAGCACTAATACTAATATAATACTTTTGGCGTCATGCATGAAGTATTAACATATTTCGTTCATTTATATAATATGGATATGATGAAAAGCTTTAAGCTAAACGTATGCGATGTGACTCAACAGTATTTAAATTACCTTTTTTAGAACTTGCTTTCCAGGATATACTATATGTGTAGCGCCCAACCAACAATCAACTTTGGAAGTGACAGACATGGTATCATCGTCAATACCAAACTGGAAATGAATGAAAAGTTTTGGTGAAGCTGTATTTTCACTTGAGGAGTTTCCCATATGAGATATCAGACAAATGTAATAGTCAATATAAGAAGCACAAAAATACATGAGAAGCTGCAAGAGTAGGCTATCTGAGTTCTCATATGAGTTTTTAGACAACAAACTCATAGTAAGCTGAAATGCTTTTCACCCATCTCATATAAGACATAAATTAATTTAAGCATAAGTTTGTTAAAGTCTTACCTCTTTTTTACGCCAATGGAACAATTTTTCTCGGAATTCCATTCTTAAGCCCAGGGGAGGAATCGAATCGCTTCTTTTACGTCCTCTGACTTCATATACTGAAGGCTTTTATGTGACGTGAGCATCTACATAAAAATAATTTTAAAAAAAACGTAAATATTATAAAACATACACCAAAATCATATAGTCTGTCGTTCTGTTACTTATAGGTATGTACGCGCGTGTACATACTTGCAAAACTGCAAATGTGAAGTCAGTAACGATGTATATACATACACATATTTTTCACATGTATGCATGTTGGCTACGTTCATTCGCACGAAACACTTTTGTATGAATCTGTGTATGTATGCACATTAATGCAAACATGTGAAAACACATACATATGTATATATGTATACAGCGACACTCACTTCATATTTGCAGAACTCTTTTCTAATTACGATTTTGTATAAACACTCATACACATAATAGACAGAAATGTGATCACAAAAAACAAACGCACTCACACATACATAAAATTACTTGCAATTGCTCTTTTGTCTTTTGTGTGTGTGTGTGTGTACACAAAATCGTAATGTAATTAAAAGTTACCACTCTTTGTGCACTTCTTTTATTAATTAACTTACCTTTTAAAAATGATAAAACACTTTCCATATTAAACTCAGCCAACAAGCCTTGAAGATGAATTTCGTCTGTCGGCAAATCACTTTCACTGCTAAATTCACTCATCATGTTCTACCGCCCAACGCTCAAGAAAGAATGCTGGCGCGACGCCGCTAAGCCAAGCGGACAAAAAAAAAAAGTTGTGAGTGTGGTCAACACTCACGAGGCATTGATGTGAAACATGCTGTATAAAATGTGCACCGTCTTTCACTTACTAGATATTCATAACTCAATTCTCGATAAACCTGAACCTAAAAACTAAAAACCTAAAACTTTAAATCTAAAACCTAAACCTTTATTCTAGGTCCTAAAACCTAAGCCTAAAACTTAAAACGTAAAACGTAAACCTCAAACCCTAATCCTTAATCCGAAAACCTAAAACTTAAAATAAACTAAAACTAGGAGGAGGACGATTAGGCGGATGCGAACGAAGGAGGAGGTGGAGGATAAAAGGAGGAGAAGGATAAGGAGAAGGAGAAGGTGAAGGAGGATTAGGAAGAGGATCCTCCTCCAAATCCTTCCAATCCTCCTCCGCCTCCTAATATTCATCCGCCTCCTCCAAAGCCTCCTCCTCCTAATCCTCCTCCGCCTCCTAATCCTCCTGCTCCTCCTCCAAATCTCCCTAATCCTCATCCGCCTCCTCCCAATCCTCTTCCGCCTCCTAATCCTCTTCCTCCTCCTCCAAATCCTCCTAATCCTCATCCGCCTCCTCCAAATCCTCCTCCTCCTCCTCCTAATCCTCCTGCTCCTCCTCCAAATCCCTTATTACTCATCCGCCTCCTCCCAATCCTCCTCCGCCTCTTAATCCTCCTCCTCCTCCTCCTAATCCTCATCCGCCTCCTCCAAATCCTCCTCCGCCTTCTAATCCTCCTCCTAATCCTCATCCGCCTTCTCCTCCTCCTCCTAATCCTCTTGCGCCTCCTAATCCTCCTCCTCCTCCTCCTCCAAATCCTCATCCGCCTCCTCCTAATCCTCCTCCTCCTCCTAATCCTTCTGCTCCTCCTCCAAATCTCCCTCATCCGCCTCCTCCCAATCCTCCTCCGCCTCCTAATCCTCCTCCTCCTCCTCCAAATCCTCCTAATCCTCATCCGCCTCCTCCCAATCCTCCTCCGCCTCCTGCTCCTCCTCCAAATCCTCATCCGCCTCCTCCCCAATCCTCCTCCGCCTCCTGCTCCTCCTCCAAATCCTCATCCGCCTCCTCCCAATCCTCCTCCGCCTCCTAATCCTCCTCCTCCTCCAAATCCTCCTCCGCCTCCTAATCCTCCTCCAAATCCTCCTAATCCTCATCCGCCTCCTCCTCCTCCTCCTAATCCTCTTCCGCCTCCTAATCCTCCTCCGCCTCCTAATCCTCCTGCTCCTCCTCCAAATCTCCCTAATCCTCATCCGCCTCCTCCCAATCCTCTTCCGCCTCCTAATCCTCTTCCTCCTCCTCCAAATCCTCCTAATCCTCATCCGCCTCCTCCTAATCCTCCTCCTCCTCCTAATCCTCCTCCAAATCTCCCTAATCCTCATCCGCCTCCTCCCAATCCTCCAAATCCTCATCCGGCTCCTCCCAATCCTCCTCCGCCTCCTAATCCTCCTCCTCCTCCTCCAAATCCTCCTAATCCTCATCCGCCTCCTCCTAATCCTCCTGCTCCTCCTCCAAATCTCCCTAATCCAAATCTGCCTCCTCCCAATCCTCTTCCGCCTCCAAAGCCTCCTCCTCCTCTTAATCCTCCTCCGCCTCCAAATCCTCCTGCTGCTCCTCCAAATCCTCTTAATCCTCATCCGCCTCATCCTCATATTCATCTTTATCTTCATCTTTACCTTAAGTTGTGAGGCCGCCCACCCAACTCCCACTGCACACCACCAGCCGCACATTCAAACCGAAAACAACAACACCACAAAATATGCAAGTCAGCGTGACGCGTGACGCGTGACGCTGAAATCAAATTTTACCCCTACTAAAATCCTCGGTACCGAAATTAAAGATGTTTTACATCAAAAATCAAAAGACGAGCAGCAAATTTTTGCGCGCGTCGCCCAACTGCATCAACAGCGCAACATGTACGTTGTGACGCGTCGGTCTGCCCGTCGGGTCGTCAAAGCGCCGATCGGCGCAACACGCAATTTTTGTTGCGCACGTTGGTGTGTACAGAAGTGACAGCACGGCATCTGCATACTTGCATACATATGTATCAATTTATGTTAATATGTATGTATACTCAAATTTCAAGCCTGTTTTGTACTTGATTCAAGTTTTTCGATCTTACATTCGTGCTTTTAACAATCAATTTTTGATTTAAGTTCATTTCAGGCTTGTTTCAAGAATTTTAGTACAAAACAATCTTAAAATTTTAAGTTCAAAACGGGATAAATTCAAGTACGGACGTACCTAAATCTAGAACGTCATTTTTTTCTGAGTGTACATGTGCCCAATATGTACAATCTCGCATAAAGATCGGATAATAAATGGCAGAGTTCAAAAAACCTTGGCATACTTATCTGAGCCGCATGAGGTTATTAAACACTAACTGCCTTGAGTAACGGGTATTTCGAAGTCGGGCAGAGCCGACTTTAACTTACGCTCTCGTTTTTAATGGCGATACTAAATGGGCATTTCCACAGAAAGGTCCACCTAGACGAAAAAAGTAAAAGTTCTCAAAAACAGCATGTTTTTTCAAATTTTCAAGGGGAATCCATTTTATTGAAGTACTCTTAGCTAATCTTACAATTATTAATAACCCAAATCGAGATTTTCGAATGGAAAGTCGCACAAACTCAGTTTTTCTAATTTTAATCGTTGTTATGCACGTTTTTTTTTTCTCTAAAAAGTGCCCATAGATTTCGTTGAATATCGCTATCAAAAATCAATCGATGGGTACAAAGAGCAAATGAACTTTGCTTATGAAAGCATAATAAACTATGTGAATGCAATTAACTGTAAGGTTTTACTTTCCATTATATCAGAATCCACATAAATATCATGACGGCAAAATATGTCCAGTGCGAACGAGCCTAAAATGAAATTCTGAAAAAGTATTAATCATTTTGTGGTAAAATCAAAACTATTTTCAAGAGTCATCAATGCACAATTGCTTGAATTGTCGCCCGCTTAAACCACTTCTATATTTGTCCCGTGTGACCGCCTTTTCTTTTTGAAATTATCTCCAAAACGAATAATTCTCAAAAATCATTCTTTGCATTAATTATAGGGCTAACTGAGAGGTATAAGTTATGCATATTGCCAAAATAAAAATCAGATTTTTTTTTTTTACAATTTCAATGCGTTTGGATATCCTGTTTGACACCATGGAAATGCCCATATATTTTCATACCTGAGTGGGTGGAATTGCAAATTAAACATTGCTTAATGCTTCTCCTTCCAAAATGACAAAACGTTTGAATCGCAACTTATGTATGGAAGCTGAAGATTTTCAATTTTTGAGTACACATCGGCTGCATTACCAACATTGGCTTTAGTACCTTCCGATAAATATTTTCCAGAAGTGTATCGTCAGCGTCAAAGAATTATTGAGGATTATCTGAACTTGAACTCGATGTTAAACACGTAATGCCGCTAGGGTTGACTTCATTGATCCTATCCCATATTGTTTTTAAACACTGTATGGCATCAAGTTTTTGTTTTGCCTTTAACGTGTGATGGAATCGAGGGTCCATGTACAAACAGGCAATTAAACTGCCGTTGCTCATCAATGTAGCTGTTCTTTTCCCAAAGGACTGATAAATTAATTCACCAATGATTTGAGTCAATGGTTGGGTCGCATCTTTTATAATCATTTCTGTGCGTAGTTTGCATTTCAGCCATAGCGCGAAATAGTTGCTGTAGTGCAGTTGTTCCTCTTGGAATATTATTATTTCTTTTTGTAAAGGATGAAATTCAAGGCAATAACTGTCTATAAAATCCCAAAATGAGTCGTCAATCTAAAAATGATCGTCTTGGGTTTTATTTTTGACGGATTCGATTTTTGCCAGTACATCTTTGGCTGCATTCAATGTTTCCAACATTGTGAAGGTAGATCCCCATCTGGTTGGGCAGTCAAGCTGTGGCATCTTTAATTGCTTTCAATGCAAAAATCTCCCGATATCCGTTCGACGCTTTTCTAATATATTTTGTCATATTACGACATGTCAATAAATACTCTGTTGTGCTTGGAGATTTCGTAACGTCGAGAGCGTAAAGTTGTGCAGTATAAGCAGCACACCGACAATCCTGAATATTGCCCAATAGAATACCTGGTATTTGCTCCACAAGTTCTATTTTTTTGAGGTACTCATCGCTTGCGACATCTGCTTCATTTTCTTCGACTTCTTCTTCTGATACGAAGGATAATAATTTGGTCGCTTTAAGCGAATTCGCGCCGTTATCAGAAGTTACCGACACTATCTGTCATAAATTAATATCATAATTTCTTAAGACTTTTAAAATTTCTATTGCTAGATTTTTGCTTGACTCGATCCGGCGCCCTTTAACTCCACCATTTCGCGGATGCGTGATTTTATCTGCCCATCACTGATAAATTGAGCGCTAATGCCAAAAATATTTCGGCATAGTCGAATAGCGCTGTCGATTTTTAATGATAGCAGTTTATTTTTCACTTCCAGACCTATGTCGTTTCTGACATTGTTTGCGACTAACTGTAAAGTTTTTTTTGGCATTTGAGGCATTTAAACACAGTTGCTTACCGTCGGCTGCACTTAGGCCCGATTTCTCAATGGTTCCGGTTAGCCAACAACCGCACATTGGACCAGATTTCAGTTTGGGCGGCATAAATTCAAAATTTTTATGGAAACAAGTCGTGATCTTAATCAAATATTCTTAAAGATCGTTTTGATATCAGTGCAGCCCTGGATTTTTAGCAGGGTTTCAAAGTCAAGTGTTCGGTCAGCTGCTTGTTGTGTTAAAAAAACGATAAACGGTCACTCAACTTTAAGCTTGTGCCGAATTATCACCTGTTGTTAAAAATTTAATGTAAAATATGGAAATTAAAGGCAAAGGTATGTAGAATGTGAATACTGAAACAAATTCTGTGTTGTTCTTGTTAAATGTTGTTGCTGTTTACCGCTTTGTTATGTCCTTATATAGAAAAAACCTAACCAACGTGCCCGTGAATTGTGGAGTAAAAAAGAACTTTCTGACAATTTCTGACAAAAAGTAAATATGTAGAGTTTGACCTTAAAGTGTATTTCTCATCGTGTTATCAATGCTTTTTGCGGCTTTGCGCACATTCTCTTGATATTTGCAGTTAAGTTAGAGTTCAGCCATGCAACGCTCTTTAATGTATGGAATGATCACAGCCGAAATGCCTGCGCAATTTCAAGCAGTATTTTTGTGCAGCTTAAGGAGCATGCAGTGAGCACAGAGAAAATAAGTGAAATTGAAACAAAAATTAAAAATTTTGAAATATTTTTGGTTGCAAAAACGCGCTAAAAATTCAAAATGGCTATCGTCGAACATGGTATTTTTAGTAAGCAGCTCATCAAAAACAAGAAAAAAAAGTCGGTCAAGCCTATAGTATACTCTGTACCAACGAAATTATACGCTCAGCATAAATTTTGATGCTGCAGTAGCAGCTGAAAGCAGCGCTGCTTTTGCGGTGCAGCAGCGAACAGTCTTTTGATCATAACTCGAAAACCGTTAATCCAATCTTTACCATTCCTTTGGCTGATCGATAGGTTATCCTTATTACTAAATATATCTAGAAGGAACCCACCTATCTTTAAAACTGTAGGAGATATGACGTTTTTTCTAAATTGTGGGGGCGGCAGGGGGCGTGGCCAAAATTGAAAATAAACTTGATCTGCCTGCAGACATAAGAAGCATATGTCCCATACATGTCAAACCTCTATCTCTTACCATCTCTGAGATCTGTGCGTTCATACGGACAGACATACGGACAGACGGACAGACTGACAGACAGACGGACAGACGGACATGACGGACATGACTCGGCTGTTGATGCTGATCAAGAATATATATACTTTATAGGGTCGGAGATGCTTCCTTCTTGATGTTACATACTTTTGCACAAACTTATAATACTGTGTACCTACGGTATAATAAATCAAGTGGGACGTCCACGTGTGGCATACGACGATGGTGGATCACGACTGAAAAGAAAATTGGCATCTGATCTGGCAGAAAAGCAAGAAAATAACACAAATCTTCTTGTGCACGCGGCAGCCCTTTCAGCGGAAAAGTCGGATGAAAAAGATCTCATGAGCCGAAAAAAACCTTGTACCATACCGGTACCTCTGACTCCGGATGAGAAAATTCTTTGACTTAAAGTCAATACAACAACATTCGGGAGTTGAATAAAAGTCGATCTTGTGATTTGTATCCGAGTTACAACAAAGTCAGAGAAGCAAAAAATAAATGCAGGCCCCATGGAATCACTATAACCGAAACATCAGCTGAAGTCTCTATACAAAACCTGTTGGATCACACTGTTGGCAGCATCATCCTTTTCCAAGAAGAAGTATTCAAGCAGCATCCAAATATTACAAATGTAAAGCTAATCGCAAGTTATGGATTCGACGGGACGACTGGGCAAAGTATATATAAATAGAGATGTATTGATGCCGAACCAGATTCTATTGATCAATCCTTATTCGTCACTACCATGATGCGATTGAAATTAGTTGATGATCTTAAAACTGTTTTGTGGTTAAATCGAACTCCTCAGTCTATAAGGTTTTGTAGGCCCCTTAAGCTAGAATTTGTTAAGGAAAGCAAGGAACATATTCTATCAGAAAAATCAAATTTGGACGCTCAAATACAAAATTTGTCCCCTTTTTTATGCACAATTTTAAGTGAGAGAAATGTAATGGTAACTTATGACCTTAATAGACGGTAAGGTCTTAAGCATATTAACAGGAACAAAATCTTGCCAATTGTGTCCAATTTGTGGGGCCAGCCCGAAAACTTTTATGGAGACTACCAATATTTGTTCACCTTTATTCAAGCCAAAACCTGGAAGCTTACAATATGGCATAAGTCCACTCCACGCATGGATACGTTTTTTCGAGTGTGTACTTAAAATCTCTTACAGAATCGCTTTACATAATTGGCAAATAGGAGATATACAAGAAAAGGCGGAAATAATAGTTAGAAAACAATACATTCAAAAGAGGTTGTGGAAGGAAATGGGCCTACATGTGTATAAGCCAAAGCAGATTGGAAATGGAAACTCTATTTGCGGAAATCCTAGAAATTGATTTGTCTCTTCTAGAAAATTTCGACGTCATTTTGTTGCAATTTCATGCGAACTTCCAATTAATGCTTACAAGTTCCAGCAATTTTGTCAGAAAACGTTCTCCTCATACTTGTCAAAATACTCATGGTATCCGATGTCAGCAACTGTACATAAAATTTTGGTACACGGCTTCCAAATAATAGATTCGTCTGAAATACCAATTGGTTGTCTTGGGGAAAACGCTTCTGAAGCACGCAACAAGTATTATAAACGGGACAGACGATCACATGCTCGAAAAACTCTAGACTCAACAATATGACAGACGTTTTCCCAAGAGCAATGGATTCCTCGGATCCTCTTCTATCCAGCATCTTTCTCAACAAAAGATTAGCTCAAATCCAAAAAAAAAAACTTTGCCAAAAGATGTAATTGAGCTATTAGAGTCGCCAAGTTTTAAAATAAACTGCACTAACATTTCCCCAGACATAGGCAGCGACTCTGATGCTGAAGTGGACTGTGATTCGATTGCTATTGAACTAGATGTTGAGCTAGATGAAATTAAAATAGCAATTAATCAAGGATGTATGTACAAAATAGTTAGTAAGGGCTCTTTTCAATATACTTTTCAATAAATCTATTATGTACTTTATTTTTGTAAACTTAGAATAAAAAGTTTGAGTGTGACATTTAATTTCTTTCTATGCCAAGAAAAAAATATGAATACACCATAAATATACTAAGGCCCTAAAGGCATTCATACTTAACAATTTCCTGTTTTGCTTTCTGATAATAATGACTCCCGGAAAGCTGCGAACCATCAGCAAACCTTTATTTAGAAGACCATACTTTGGAGGCCGATAACTTTTTAAACAGCCCTCGCATTGGCACACTTTTAGTTTTGTATTTTTTGTAATGAATAGTAAAACCAAATACAAGAACAGAATTACAAAATCAGTTCCCGAAGAAACCAGGTAAAATAAAGCCGCCTACACCAGAAGAGCGCCTGAATCTAATGTGGGCGGTTAGGGGGGGCGTGGTCGGATTGTTGTACAACTTTGCTCAATTATTATACACTTGATATCTATCAAATGTGCCAAACTGCAATTGTCTATCTTCATTTTTCGAATTTATGCCGCCCAAGCTGAAATCTGGCCCAATGTGCACCGGTCAGATTTGTTCGTCCAGATGACGAGCGGTTAAGTCATTTGCTTTTCTCAACAGTAGTTTCGTCTGATATCGACAAATGCCCATTGTTGCTTCAGTGTGACCATACTGTTTGATTAAACGAACGAGTGAACAGCTGACTCGGTTTGGTTCTGTTTGTTTTTCATTGCAATTAGATGTTGCTGGTCATGGTTTTGCGTAAAAGTTGATTAAAATTACTTGCGATGAAGAGTGAAAGTGATAGTGCAAAAAGACCCAGAGGGAAAAACAACAAATACAAACAACAAATGTGGCATCGTCCATATTAGTAAATTAATTCGGCCTCTCCCTGTACTTTCTTGCATTATTTATTCGATGCTCTGCCTCTTCGAATTGCATTTCAATGGCGTGGAATTGAAAAATTCGTTTATTCATAAACATTTTGTGTTGCAGCAAATAATTAAATAAACAAAGCAAGTGTGCGGACAGCTGTTTGCATATCGATAAGAAATATCGATAATCTCATCGGGGCTGAGCTCGCTGTTAAAGTTGACCGGTGGATGTGCAGCGTTTAAGTTTGTTCCTCCGGTTACGCCACAAACATCATGAGACACTCAAATTCGGTTAAACTGCCTGTCAAGTTGACCAACCGGACTTTGAGAAATCGGACCTTAGCCCTTCACAAATCGGGTCGAAAAAACTTTTTAGATAAGGTGAGTTTAGCACATTAAACGGAACACAATATTCCGTGACAAGTCCAATAAATGACCCCAATAAATGTACTTTATTAACTTCAATTTTTATATTCCTCTTTCGTATTATTCTAGACGAAGAAGTTTCAGTGTAGTCACTTTTATGTATATTTATATTAATGTTGTGTTGTTTCATTAAATGTGTTTTTAAATTTGACACTCGATTGTTATACCCTTGCAAAGGGTATTATAATTTTTCCCAGAAGTTTGCAACGCATAGAAATAATCATTTCCGACCCCATAAACTATATATATTCTTGATCGGGGTGACGAGCTGAGTCGATTGAGCTCCGTCCGTCTGTCTGTCTGTTTCTACGCAAACTAGTCTCTCAGTTTTGAAGCTGTCGAGCTGAAATTACACTACTAATATGCCGGATCGGATGACTATATCCCATAGCTCCCATAGGAATAATCGGTCGGAAAACTTGTTTTAGTGAGAAAAACCTTTTTTATTTTTAATGGAAACGTCTTAAAACTTTGTATTCGTAAATTTTCTATGTTTTTTTATAATTCAACCAAGTTGCATTAAAATCGGACAACTATATGGTATAGCTGCCATACAAAAGAAAGGTCTGAAAAACAGTCTTAGCTGGAAAAACCTTTTTTGTTTTTAATGATAGCATCCTGCAATTTTGTATTTGTTAGTTTTACATGCTCTCACATAATTTTGCAAATTTTATGCCAAATCGGATGGCTATATGATATAGCTCCCATACGAACGATCGGTCGAAAAATGGGAAAAAGTGTATTTTTTAAAAATATTTAAGCGAGCACTTGCAAGGGTATAATAACTTCGGCACAGACAATGTTAGCTTAGCTTTCTCGTTTTGATTTTTATTTGGCATTTTGATTTTCAAAGGTTTAGTCACACAATCACATAAGTCACAATCAATAAAAGTCTATTTTTACTTGTAGTGTTGGAATAAATTCAATAAATTCAATTAAAATAAATAGGTGCTTTCAGGCCGGTGCCTCACTATTTACTGAGCGTTAGAGTCTTGCACGAGTAAGTCAAATTATAATATGTTTGGCATCGCCGAAAATGAGTAAAAAGCTGTCAAATTGGCATCGAAGGCATCGAAGCACCATGAACATCGTAGTCGATATAATCAAAAATAACGATTTGCTTTTTGATATTGGTTGATTGCTATAAAAATTGAAATTTTAAATATAATATAATTAAAAAGGCGAATATTTCCTTATCGGGACTTCTGGCACGAGAGATGTAGGGCGAAATTATAAGAAGATAGTCAATAACATATCGAGACAATCATTGCCGTTTGTCTAGCTGTAAAAAAATATTTAAATTTGGCACGGGTAGCAGCCCTTTTAATTTAATTAATAATTCGGCGTTACAAACTTTTAACCGAAGAATAAACACCATTCACCTCCAAGAAGCAGCGTATGTTTGACTATTCAGAACGATGTTCTACAGAATAATATTACACTTTCCTCCTCATTTTAAGATTCAGTCGCAAAAAGCAACCAGATAACTGGTGAAGTCGCTAAGCAGAGGGTCAAATTTTCTGATGCCTTCCATTTTTCTAAGCCGAACCGAAGCTTTAGGTTCGGAACAGGTTTGGGTTGAGATTTTATTTCTAAAGGGGTTCGGTTCAAGGTTCGGTTCACAGTAAAATGAAAGTCGGAATTCTGGGTTCGAGCAGGATCGGTTCATAACCGGCTTGCAGCCCTGGTTGCAATAGATTAAGACTATACAAAAAATATTTTAAGACTTCAATAATATTTTTTGGGCCTAAGAATTGATAATAAAATTGTGCAAAAATTATATTCTGTACCTTACCACATAGATTAAGCCCATTCCAATTGGTTAAGTGGTTCTTGAGAAAAACAGTTTTTGGATTTGACCCTCCATCTTCAGCGATTATCAGACTAAAAGTTTAAGAGAGTGCAGTTTTTATCAAGGCTGCAAACCTTTGAAATAATCCATGAGGTTCGGTCCGGGGGTTCGAACCCATTGTAAAATCCAAGGTTCGGTTCGCGGAGCGGTTCTTGGAACCCCTGAACCTAAGGTTCTGGTTCGAACCTTGGTTCACTTGCACATAAAAGAATAGTTTGTCTTTTGATTTATTAATACGTTCAAAATTAAACATATATGCTTTCTATCCATATGCTTTATCATAATGATCATAATTTAGTCATCTAATTCTTAAATTAGAAAAAAACAAACTTAAGTATTGAAAATGCTCCTTCAACTGATACCTGAGTGGCTGATACAGCTAGTATAGTAAAAGCAATATTTTTTAAGTCTTCGTTATTATGACCTTTCCAAAATTTTAAAATGTTTGTCGATGGTTGTAATCTTGGATAATTTTCAATGGAATCTATAACATTATTCACAGATTTTATATTTGATATTTGTTTATTGCTTTCATAAACTTCTCTTTTTCGCAATCAGACGTTGAGTTATTTATTGTCGAATTTGGAAAACTCTTATTAAGCATACTAAATTGGCGAACCGAACCTCATTTTTCGGAAAAGTAATCCGGTTCGGGTTCAGGTTCGAGGTGTCAAAAATGTAAGGCGCCTGGTTCATGGTCCGGTTCGCGAACCCCAAAAAAGCCGAACCGAACCGGTTCTCAGGGGTTCGGTTCTGGACCGGTTTGCAGCCTTGGTCTTTATACCCTTGCAGATGGTTTATTAAAATTGTCCAGATGTTTGTAACTCATATAAGGAAGCAGTTCGGACCACATGAAGTACATATATTCTTGATCAGCATGATGAGCTGAGTTGATTTAGCCTTGTCCGTTTGTGCGTCCGTCCGTCTGTTTCTATGCTATCTCCTCCATCAGCTTTAAAGCTGTCACGACCAAACTTTGCACGAAGTCTTCTGGTACAAATTCGCTACACATTTGTCGCAACCGACCGGATCGGATGATTATTCCATATAGCTGCCATAGGAACGATCGGTCGAAAGACTAGTTCTAGTGAGAAAAAATTGTTTGTTTTCAACCATGATTCTTCGGACAACTATATCGTATAGCTGCCATAGAAAATTTAGTTCAGACATAAAGTCTTTTAGACGCCAAACCTTTTTTGTTTTTATTGGCAGCGACTTCAATTTTTGCACTTGTTCATTTTATACACTTTTACACAAATCAACAAAGTTTTGACAAAAACGCTCGACTGTAGCTTATAGCTGTCATAGGAACGATGGGTCGCTTTAGTGAGAAAAACTTTTTGTTTTCAATTTTTTACGTCTTTAAAGTTGCCAGATATTAATACTATCTGCTTCCACACAATTTTGCCCAATTTCACGAAAATCCGATGAATACATCATATAGCTGCTATACAATAAACTGGCCAGTCAAATGTTCATTGTAGAGGCGCCATCTATTGGTCAGCTTGGGAAATCACTCAACTAGCATTCTTCAAAGCGACAATGAACTTTTTGTATCATTCTCATTTAAAACCTTTATCTAGATCAATTAAACAAACTGCAAGGGGGAGCCGAAGTTAACTTTCTTCTATTTATATATATACTTATTTTGCTAGGTTGAGAGGTTAGGCTTCCCGCTTTACATTTTTGATATGGCCTATTCGAATCCCTGTTAGGAATAATTCATTTTTTCATTTAGGCTCAGCTGTTCAGCTCAATCTGAGCATGTTCTCTACTGTGCAAGCCGAAGTGCTCATTCGTCGTCAACAATAAAGTCGCTGTGCAGCACGATGTTGCTTACACGAAGACTATGGTCGAATTTAATAATGAACAAGTAAGGGCGCTGCAGTCGAGTTTCCCGACCACAAAATACCCTGTTCATTTGTTTTCATTTATTTTGTTATTTTGAACCTAAATGTAGGCAACACTTTTTTCTAGTCCTGACCATAAACTGGGGTGTGGGGGTGCTCTTATTAGCTCAACTGTTTCGCTTATAACTCCGGTGTTTTTTGTCCGATCTGATTGTACTTTTCAGAATAGATAGATATTGGGCCTAGCTTGATGTATACTAAACCACGAGGCTCTAACTTGTGGATCTGACGGCTATTTAGGTCTAGGATTTCTAGAGGAGGTCTAGGTTTTTGGGGATAAAAGGGGGAAGGGGTGGAATTTTTCAAATCTGAAACAAACTTGATCTGCGTACAGCATAAATCTACCTTCGTGCAAAAATTTGTGGCTCTATCTCTTATAGTCTCTGAGATCGACGCGTTCATACAGACAGACAGACGGACAGACGGACGTGGCTATATCGACTCGGCTGTTCATGCTGATCAAGAATATATATACTTTATGGGGTCGGAAAATTTTCCTTCTCCCTGTTACGTACATTAGCACAACTTCATGATCCCCCTTTTCCCATTTTCAATGGGAACAGGGTATAAAAAATAAGATCAAATATCGAGTTGATCTTCCAATATATTTTCAAAAATATCAATTTTTAAAGATCCAAGAGTTACTATTTTATATCAATATGATGCTGTAGTATTACATTGATACTAAAAATATTATATTAATAAGCGAAATTCTTACAGTGATATGAAAAATACCCTAGTGACGTGATTTTAGATCAAAGTAGACATCGAAAATCTGAGGGCAGAAAGAGACAAACAGAGTTTCTTAAAACAAAGAGCGACAGCTATAGTCCAACTCGAAAAAGGCAAAAACAATGTACATGGCTCTGCTGCTGCACGCGAGACAGCGAATACTCTTCAGATTTGTCTGTTTTTGCTTTCATTGCTGATTGCAGATCCCAACTGCTTAAAGCGGTGAGCGCATGAAGAGACATTCAAACAGCGACAGCCATTATTCCGCTATTTCGCCTACTCAAGGTTGAATCGAGAGATTCATGACAGTACTATAAAGGCAACCAGCCCATTTTGGTGTATATAAATGCATAAGTTGTTTCCAGTTGTGAACAAACGCACCTTTTCGGGACCTCGAGCCAGCTAAAGTCACTAATTTTCAATTTAAAATATCTTTGACATTTGAACCATGTCCAATGGGTACTATACAAATATAGCTTTGATACATAATAATACATTATACAATAATACCCCTTTGATATTATTAAAATATGAATACTAAATAATAAAAATAGATCAGGGATATTAACAAATATCAGATTGTTGATCTGAAACATTTCACATTGATATGTTCGAAATGTACGAGTGATATTCTCGATCATATCAACTGGGTACTCTTCAGATGAAGGCAGATTCGATACTGAAAAATACCCGATTGTTACTAAATATCGTGATCTTTTTTTTCTGTGTAGGAATAATTTAATTTTTTCATTTAGGCTCAGCTGTTCAGCTCAATCTGAGCATGTTCTCTACTGTGCAAGCCGAAGTGCTCATTCGTCGTCAACAATAAAGTCGCTGTGCAGCACGATGTTGCATACACGAAGACTGGTCGAATTTAAAAATGAAATATTAAAAGCAAAGGCTCTTTCTTTCCAGGCTATTAATGTATCATTTAGCTCACAGCGCCATGGAAGACTCAGTATGAAATAAAAACTATAAGGAACGCAGCGCAATTTAGGCTTAGAATAGAAGATCACTTACGAGCTACAAACATTTGATTCCAGGGAACTAATATAAGTTAAATTCAATAAATTAAAAACTTTTAAAAACAAAACTAAAATTAAGATAAATAATTAACCTTGTAATCTTTGAAAATGCGTTAATTCATGTTTATATATAAGATAACATTTAAGTAGGTATCCCCGATTATGTTAAAACCTCTACTTAATGTGACTGGCGCAATAATTTAAAAGTATATAGTATTGTACTTTAGCGCTAGGATGAATAGCAAATAAATAAATAAAATAAATAAAATAGTTGTAAAAATGTGAAACTTATTCGGTAGTTGTAATAAAATCGAAAATAAGAAGCTCTTTGCACACAGGATGCTATTCGATTTTTTTGATTGTTTTTTCGTTTGTTCCCCGACGGCCAGTGCCATTAAGCTCCAAAACGAAAAATACGGGAGTTTGTATAAGGGTGCGCTATCTACTATATATAGTGACTTTGCTAGTAGATAGTGCCGTGCCGGCCACCGGCATAGGCAAACTCTCAAAAGCAGCGCTGTCGATTCGTAGTGTTGCTTCGTTGCGCCGCTGCGCTGCGTGCTCGGCTCTTTTTTAGCTGCGACATTGCTACTGAAGAGCAAAGTGAATCAGTTTTTGGGCTACTCTCATCTTCATGATTGTTGCTGCTCACACATGCAAATGCCAAAGTGTGATTGTGATTTTGCCCAGCAACTTCGATTAACTTAAAGCCTGCACAACAAAAACAATTACAATATCTTCTCTCTTCTGCTCTGCCATGAGCGATTAACACTTAACAGTCTCCACCATGGTCTCCGCCCACGGCAGTTATGGTAACGTAAGCGAATTCGTTGTTTTGCTTTTGATTTTTCGTTTGCCAAAAGTTTCAGTTTTAGTCCGAGCAGAACTGCAATGAATATTTTCTTCTGTAGAAATGTGCGCAAAATAATTATAAAATATTATATATTAGTAGATATTAGTTAAATGGTTTTTGAGGTACTTAAGCAGTGGAGTAGGAGCAAAACGTTTTATTTTCGGGCTCGACATTTCCTTTTTTTATTTATAGCCAATTAATTAATTGACCACTTGTTCACACAAATTATTACACCACAAACGAAAGCTTGACCGCGTGCCACAAAAGTCAGCCGAAAATTAGACAAACGGAATAAATAAATTGACAAAAGCGCAACGACCGATTGGAACACTCAATTTTGTTGTTGCAATTCCTTTTCCCTTTAAACTTGGCACACGTCAGACACTTTCATTGCGCGACGTTTGTATACCCTTCCCGAAATGGATAATATTAAATGGGGATAATATTAAATGGGGAAAATAAATTTTTCTTTCTGAATTCTCTTCACCAAACTAAATAATATTTCTTTATTTTGTTCATTCATTGTAATTATAATTTTTTTCAATTCTTTTCATATTCGTTGCACACGCTCTCTCACACAAAAAAATAGAGCGACCGCCTCTCTCACTCTCTCAATCATTGAAGTCACGACGCATCGCCGTACAAACATCGACGCTGGGTTGACGAAAATACAGCAACTTACTCCAGCCGTACTATAGGGGAAACATAACGAGTTACCAATGTTCTGGAAATTGAAG
Organism: Lordiphosa andalusiaca; assembly: GCA_035044965.1. Lineage (NCBI taxonomy): Eukaryota > Metazoa > Arthropoda > Insecta > Diptera > Drosophilidae > Lordiphosa > Lordiphosa andalusiaca. The sequence continues at coordinate 136,457 of JAWNNM010003663.1, read as the reverse complement.
CTTATGTCGTCCACTTCGTCCACTCCCTTTAAAGAATTTTTCAGAAATGAAAAGTCCTTTCACAAGCAGTTCGAAACTGCCGAGTATCGATAAGTATTTGTACTGGTTCCGATACTGAGCTGGTTTCATAACTGGCGCGTGCTGAATAATTTTTGAACTACCGCATTTGGACCCCACAAATCATCACTTTTCTCCCAATCGCTCTACATGATTTTGATCTAACTTTTACTAAAATTCAGCCATTGCAAATCGGGTGCAATTTGTATGGGCCTGCCAGGAGGTGGTCGCACTAAATTAAAGATATCTCGAAAACGCTCCACATGGTTTTGATCAAACTTTTATTGAAAAACAGACAAAACCATGGCGAATACGCACATATATCGTGTATACCGCTACGCGAGCTGGAAATTAGTGGAAAGTCAATTCAACACTACGTTTTCAATGCCAAAAAAATGTTGAAACCAACCCCAACCCAATTAAAAAAATAGAATACGAGTACTTAATTCTTAACATTTCAGCATTTAAAGTTTTTAGATTAAGCATTGTAGTCGGGAGAAAATTGAAAAGTAAAAAATCCCTCCGTGATCCGGACTCCACCTAATTTGACGCACATAATAACTTCAAATATAAAAAAAAGCTGATAAAATGCCGAAATCATTTTTAAAAAAGATAGTAGTCCGGTTTTAAAAAAAGCTAGAAATGACGGGAAAACAGCTGATATTACAACACTGATCCACACACGAATTTGTTCGGTTCGACGAAATGTTCGTTGTTTGTGGAGGTGCTCGTGACGGATTTTTGTGTTCGACGCTTTGCTCGCAACCCTTCAGTTCCAGAATTCACGCATCGTCAAATTCATGCCTTAAGCTAGGTACGGAGATGCTGAGAAAACAACAAAGTGTCACTAAATCTGAAACGGTCAGCTTGCACCGGTCAGCTGTTGTTTGTTTATAAAAAAATGCGCGCTTAAGATAAGCTAATCTTTTTGTGAAAATGTAAGCTGGAAGACTCTTTGATGAATGCAGAGGCTTTGGGGAATGCCATGGATGGTTTTATGGGGTCATTTTGCTTGGTGCTGGAGGAGGAGGAGCATTTATTATCAAACATGTTTGATAATTTCACTGACCCCCTGCGAGAATTTATCAGCTATTTGGCCAAAAAACGAGTTGTCAGGTCATGCTCATTCTCAGAGCAAATTTGTGTTGTCTCCGTACCCGCTCTGAGAATGTACTCTGAGAATTTTGTGCAGAGCATTCTCTGAGCTATGTAATTAGAAACAAGAAAGAAAGTCGGTCAAGCCCGACTATAGCATACTCTGTACCAACGAAATTATACGCTCAGCATAAATTTTGATGCTGCAGTAGTAGCTGAAAGCAGCGCTGCTTCTGCGCTGCTGCAGCGAACAGTCTTTTGATCATAACTCGAAAACCGTTCATCCAATCTTCACCATTCCTTTGGCTAGTCGCTAAGTTATCCATATTACTAAATATATCTAGAAGGAACAACCCACCTATCTTTAAAACTGTAGGAGATATGACGTTTCTAAATTGCGGGGGCAGCAGGGGGCGTGGCCAAAATTGAAAATAAACTTGATCTGCCTGCAGACATAAGAAGCATATGTCCCATACATGTCAAGCCTCTATCTCTTACCATCTCTGAGATCTGTGCGTTCATACGGACAGACAGACGGACAGACGGACATGGCTATATTGACTCGGCTGTTGATGCTGATCAAGAATATATATACTTTATGGGGTCGGAGATGCTTCCTTCTGGATGTTACATACTTTTGCACAAACTTATAATACTCTATGTACCTACGGTACAGAGTATAATTACATAATCCGAGAAAATTTTCAGCGTCTCCGTACGTAGCTCTATGAAATTTTTATACTCTACCGTAGGTACATAGAGTATTATAAGTTTGTGCAAAAGTATGTAACATCCAGAAGGAAGCATCTCCGACCCCATAAAGTATATATATTCTTGATCAGCATCAACAGCCGAGTCGATATAGCCATGTCCGTCTGTCTGTCCGTATGAACGCACAGATCTCAGAGATGGTAAGAGATAGAGGTTTGACATGTATGGGACATATGCTTCTAATGTCTGCAGGCAGATAAAGTCATACCGCATATCTCCCACAGTTTTGCACAGACTTATATGTGCTCTGTGTACCTTCTGGTACATAGTTTAGTTATTCAGGATAACTTATCGATCCGCCAAAGGAATGAAGAGAGTATTCGGATGAACGGGATTTTCGAGTGTAGTGATCAAAAGAATTATTCTCTGGTACAGTAGGTACATAGTTATAGTCGGGCTTGACCGACTTTCATTTCTTGTTAAAATTAAAATCAAAAGCAACATATGCGCTTTAGACCACAGATGCGGCATGCACGACATATCGTCACACTTTGCACACGCATACAATGCACAATTTAGCGTTGACGCTGCAGACAGACAGCCCACGGAACTATTCGTGTTCGTGATTCTCTGTGCTAGTCGGCCGCGGCAGACGGACCCTATGCACACGAGGCAGCGCTGCGGCCATGTGTCGGTGCAATTATGTAACATCGCGACGCGCCCAATCTCAGCTGTAGACTTGTGAGAACTGCTCACAGAACCAGCAGCTTGCTGATTTGGCTACGGAATCATAACAATAGAGGCGCAGTCATCGGTCAGCATGAGTAGTGGCGTAATCATCAGTTGTTTAAATTATATGGACCGTACTATCGAAACAAGTAGGGATTGCATACATTATTGCTTGACAAAACTGGCCATTTTCGGAGTCGCTAAGCAAAATCGAAATCGTACGCAGTGGCTGAATATCGTAAGTCTGTAAACATTTTTATACGCTGTACCAAACTGGTAGCATAGAGCTGTAATAAGTTTGTGCAGAAGTATGTAACATCAAGAAGAAAGCATCTCCGACCCCATAAAGTATATATATTCTTGATCAGCATCAACAGCCGAGTCATGTCCGTCTGTCAGTCCGTATGAACGCACAGATCTCAGAGATGGTAAGAAATAGAGGTTTGACATGTATGGGACATATGCTTCTTATGTCTGCAGGCAGATCAAGTTTATTTTCAATTTTGACCACGCCCCCTGACGTCCCCGCAATTTAGAAAAAATGTCATATCTCCTACAGTGGGTAGGTAGGTACAGATAGGTGGGTGGTTTCTTATATATATATTTAGTAATAAGGATAACTTATCGATCAGCCACAGGAATGATGAAGATTGGGTGAACGGTTTTCGAGTTATGATCAAAATACTGTTCGCTGCTGCAGCACAGAAGCAGCGCTGCTTTCAGCTGCTTCTGCAGCATCAAAATTTATGCTGAGCGTATAATTTCGTTGGTAAAGAGTGTTTTATCTAAAGTCCTGATTTTTAATTGCCAACTATTTTTTGTAAACAAATGCAAAACAGCTGATTAAGCTGACCATTTGTTTTGCCGTTTAGGTATTTTTAGGGGTTTTGCGCGTACTCTTGAAGCGTAAGCTTTTGGCAAAAGTACTCATCACACTGACGCCGCCTTACCTATATTGTTGTATCATGAGCATTACTGAACGTGAAGGTACTTGCAGAGAACTCACACTGACGCCGCCTTACCTTTTGTAACGGTCGTCTGGCATGTGTTATACTCTGGACTAAAAGCGTTCAGGTACCGGTGGCACAAATAATATAACTGCACTCGGGATACGAAGTAGACGGTCGGGACTCCTGGCTTGGGCTAGCTAGAAATCAGCTGGTGAGGAGGTTCTTGGCTATCCGCTGATCCAGGCCTTTCACACACATTTTATTTACGAGTCCCTGAAACAAACTATTGACCAACGATTATTCGTTTTGGTCGGAGGCTATTGTTGCTACTAGAACTCTTAACCAAAATAAAAGAAAATAACGCGAAAACTATTTACGACCGCTCTTTCCTTCACTCAAATTAATTAGCACTCCCAGATGACATGGAGATACTGGCGTCTCTACCCTCCCTATCGTAATTCATGTAAGCGATAAGTAATCATGAATCCCTTAATCACACTACTTTTCCATATTTAACTCCAGTCGCTGCCACACATTAAAACTCTAATTTTCCATTTCCCCTTTTAGGAATTCATTATAAACTGTATTCAATATCAAATCAAACATCCATAAGGTACTTCATTACGATTCAAAAATTCAAGTAACATGGCTTAATTGTGAACTTAATTCTATGCATATTCAATATTAACCAAACAAGTATAAACGGTATTCCCAAAAATCAATCAATATTTACAACAGTCGATTGTCAAATGCTAGATAGCGGACATCCAAATCCATTCTCCGAACATGGAGGAACTGGTCAAGCTAATTTACAAACATTATTCCATATGTAGGTAAAAAAAAAAACTCCAATCTCTCACATTCGCAGGCTACTCAGGCCTTAGAAGGTGGGGAACCAACTCGAGTATTTAATACAACAAACAAAATTGGTCTGGTACATTATAACTTACCCACAGAGATTAATGAAGGCCTTCGTCGATGCTGTGCAACGTATCCCAATTTCGGGAGAAAAATTCATTAAGACATTAAATTTGTTTGTTGTTGTTGTGGCAAAATAACATTTCCGAGGCTTGCGTTTGTTAAAGCGAGGTTACACTGTTTCGTTGTTGCTTGGTTGGCGGGAGTAGGCTCACACTAATCTTTCATTGGTTTGATCCTCCCAACAACACGAATCTATGAATTAAACTGGCCAGGAACAAAGCTGCATTCTAATGCTGGCGGTGACCGGTCCATTACGGTTATCCCACTACGCATTTATGGGGGTGGTACACATCTTGGGCAGAGGTCAACACAACATCCCTGGCGGCGTAAGTCTGCGGCAACAAGCTACTGCCAATTAGCAGAACATGTCCCTTCCTTCTATCGAGAGTTAGGGGTAATGACAAAATTAATTTTCAGGAAAACTGTGGGGAGAATCTTCCTGGGAAAATTAGTAAAAATAGGTTGAATTTTTCCCCATCCGGGGACATATCGTGCATATGTGCACATCATCAGGAAAAATTAGCGTCGATTTGTCTTGTGGCTTGGTCACACCCAGCTCGGTTAACATGGCTGGCCTTATCAGTAATGGCAACTCGCTCACGGCTTGTTCACTGATAAGCAATTTTCTCAAAAAACTGAGGGAAGGATTTTCATAATTTTCAACATACTCCTGAATCTGTCGGCTTTCTGCTGATATACCGTGCATTGTGGCACAACATCTGGAAAGAGAGATATTTATAAAAATGTCGGGTGACAAATTTTTAACCTGATATTTTTAGTACCTGGAAAACTAAAATCCACCCAAATCTTATTTTAAACAACAGTTTATTTTTTTCTTAATATTTTGCAATATAATTTTTCTTAAAAAGTTAAGTAGTTCCTGAGAAAATGACAAAATAAAAAAACTCCTTTTGTTTCAGATTCCACCGTTCCAACTCCACGCTAAAACATCGACGCTATTTTGACGGACATATTGTTTTCGTAATGGCCTCCTCGTGGTGTTCCCTGGCTACCGATTATGTTTAATCGGAAGCCAATTCGAGCGGCGTTTTTATACCCATACACATACTCGAAGAGTAAAAATGGTATTTAAAAGTCGTGTAAATGTATGTAACAAGCAGAAGGAAATCTCCGACTTCATAAGCTATATATATATTCTCGATCAGCATGAATAGTCGAGTCGATATGGCCATGTCCGTCTGTCCATCTGTCTGTATGAACACCTAGATCTCAGAGACTAGAAGAGTTAGAGCCACCAAATTGTAAATGTTGACTAGTATTGTCTGAAGGCAGATCAAGTTTGTTTTCAAATTTTTCCACGCCCCCTCAATATAAACTAATATTTCCTAAATTTTTAATGATATTGAGCTCAGATGCAGTGTAGTGTATGTGGCCAATATCTACAATCTCACATATTTTCATAGGAATAGGAAAATAACCCAGCAAAAATTTTTTATTGCGGAAGATAAGAATGCGATTCGCCTAGTAGGTATCGCTTTACTCTAGCGATATCGCATTATTATCGCATTCTCATCTCCCCACGGGAAGAAATGTGACACCCTGCTATAACTTCCGGACGATGAGAAAGCGATACTTCTGGGAGATAAAAAAAAGTCTGTTTTGAGCCATAGGAAAGCGATTCAGCCTGGGGACAGGGAAAAGTCTCTTGTGTCTTCCTGGTGATAAGAAAGCGACTCTTTCCAGAGATAAGAATGCGATTCTTCCTAGAGTTAAGAAAGCGTTTCTTCCTGGAGAATAAGAATGCGATTATTCTTAGAAATAAGAATGCGATTCTTCCCCCCAACATAACCCAAACAAATAAAATGTGTTTCGAATTCTGTTATTTAACAGTAGGGGAAATAGATTATTTTTTTAAGCTAAGTGTGTCAAATTCTTCAAATATATATGTTTAATTTAAGAGTGTATATATGTATGGTGGTTTTTTTATTTGTTATATATTTAAGCTTTGTTATTGATTTTGAATTGTTTCTTATTTATACGGTCTTTAGCGTGCAAGAAATGTTGTTGACAGACTTGGCAAACATGGTATGAGCAATTACTGAAAATCAAAGCCATAATTAGTGACATACATATATGCAACCAACACTAAAATCTGAATGCTGACCTCTCGCCACCACTGCTGGATAGCCCTTGAAAACTGGGCCCAGTATTTCAATAACAGTTTAAGACAATTCTGGCTGCATCTCGTCTTGTCTTTGCTCTTTTGGCTTTGATGGAGGACATTTCGACTTACTTTACGCAAAGCGCCAGGAAATTCAAATTTTGAACGAGAAGAAGGTCAGCTTTTAATTCACAATCTATTATGCCTCTCACTCCGTTGACTATTGAAAAGGAAAGGTTTTCCCAGGGGAAGCTGAACCAAAACACGAGGCCTGCTGTATTTGGGCTGAAACGGAGCCTGTGCACTATGGTCAACTTTACTGGCAATGGAAATATTTGAATATTATTATTGTCTGACCGTTTGCTTATTTTAATAATTGCTTTCTTAAAAGATACAGATCATGCAAGTAACTACAGCGGACAAGTAAACACACATTTTCCAGAAGGAAGAATATCCAACCACCTAAAGTACTTGTGCCAATTTACTTGCTCTATAAATAAATATCTTCAAGATGAGAAATCGCCCTATAAAGAATTAATAATAAATTACATATAATGAAAATCTTCGACGAGTCTAAAAAATAATTTGTTTTACAAATAGCGTCGGACGAATAATTTTGGCCTGGAAAAGTGACCGAATGTTCCATGGTTCTATATTGAAACGGGGCCTGTTTTATGTTACTGCCATTAAAACAAAGCCTACGATGTTGTGTTTTTTGTAGCTTGAAACGGGGCCTGCCTTGTTTATAGCCAAAGGCTACTTGGATGACGAATTTGAAATGATAATAGGAAAGAAATTGGGAAATATTAAAAAAACTCCAATTGTTTCTAAAGATAAGTTTTGGCTCAACATATATGTAGCGCCGACATACGAAGTTTATTATGTATATTTCTAATATTTACATAAACACAGTTTTCACAAAATTGAGTACCTAAGGTAAATAAGTGTTGCCAAAGTATTTTCCTTTGGTAATATTGTAAAAAGTCGTTCAACTCACTTGAAGAAGAATCGCATTCGGATCTTCTTAGGGAGTGTTAAACGATGTATCGTCTATTCTCAGATGAGATGATAAAAAAAAAGCGAGACCAATAATAAAGTACCGCATTCTTGCCCCAAAGGCGATTTTTGAGCGATATATCGCCAATTTACCGAATGGACTGAAAAAATGCGATAGCACACATCGCCAATTTATTCCTTTTATGATAAAAATGAGATACATAATGTATTTTGTTAGGGAGGGAGATAAGTAACACAACAAAATGTTTGCAGGGAAATGACAGAGTGGAAAAAACGTTGCATACTTATCTGAGCCGCATGTGTTTATTAAACACTAAATGCCCTGAGTAACGGGAATTTTGAAGGCGGGCAGGGCCGACTTTAACTTACGCTCTCGTCATTTATTTGGCTAGCTGAGCATACAATAAGGTTAGCCATATTATTTTTCTTGCTGACGCACAATAATTTTGTGAATTTAGTTAAGGTTGCAATTTCCGACTTGGCAATGTGCCTTGAAGTCTCCGGCTGGTTGACGACAGGCCACTTGATTAATAATTGTCAGGAAATATTGTAGCCAGAACAAATTCCAGTCTCGGCTAGAGAACGATAGCTGTAATTAATGGCATCCAAACATAATTTGGGAGCGAGGGAGGAAGTGTAACTGTCCATTTTACAAATCTTCAGCACAAATATTTAATGGGAACACACACAACAACCAAGACTGTGCATTTGCCTAATATTATGAACTGCCAAAATCGTCCTTCGTCTTCCACCCAAGGGCAATCATATTCAAATTAATATCCCAATGTGTTGCCCAGTCATAAATTTTAGGGACCAGCCAGCAGGTACTGACGGCTTTGCCTATGCTGGTTGCTGGCTTGTTGTCTAACCTGGAACCTTCATCTTGTAAACAAGATAATTATGGCAACAGCAATGTCAACGAGCTGCCAGTTAAGGTTTGGTGCCTGCTCTGAAATGGGAATTCGTTTCTTGTTGGACAAGTCTGACTGCTGCAGAGAGCTACGAGGTTTGTTGTGCGTACTTTGTAAGATTTCTGTGGAGTCCCCGGCTTGACATAAGCGGGCGGGAAAATAAAGGAAGAAAACAAAGAAGCAACAACTGGCTAAATCACTTACATCTAGACTCTTCCCAACTCCCACTGCGAATGGTCGTGCGAAAACATACACTCAACAAATCAATTTAATTTAAAACAGCAACTAGCAAAAACAAAAATGAACATACACAATTATCAATCGAACTCCACGTGATAAGAAATCGACTCTCCAACTACCTATTGCTTTGCAGCAACAACAATGCCTGAACCTCCGGATAAAAGCAAAGCAAAACCTCAGCCGCAGCTGGGTTTTGTGCCTGGACAACACAATTATAATAAAAGACATATTAATTGGACCCAAATTAATAGTTATTTCTCGTGTGAACAGTAAAGAAACTCTATCAAACGTCAGCACTTTTCTCAACAAAAAACTAATGGCGGTCAAGCCCCACTATGGCATACTATGTAACAACGCAATTATGCCCTCAGGATACATTTTGATGCAGCATTAGCAGCCGTTCATCCGATCTTCACTTGTTCTTTGCTGGATAAGTAATCCTGATTTATAACAAGCAAGAAAGTCGTTCAAGCCCGACTATAACATACTCTGTACCAAGAAAATTTGTTTTTTGATCATAACTCAAAAACCGTTCATCCGATCTTCTTCATTCCTGTGGCGGATCGATAAGTTATCCTAATAACTAAATATGCCCAGACGGAACAAGCCATCTATCTTCAGAACTGTGGGAGATATGACGTTTTTTTCTAAATTGCGGGGGCGGGAGGGGGCGTGGCCAAAATTGAAAATAAACTTGATCTGCCTGCAAGTATAAGAGGTATGTGTTTCATACACGTCTAACTTCAATATCTTACCATCTCTGAGATCTGTGCTTTCATACGGACAGACAGGCGGACATGGCTATATCGACTTGGCTGTTGATGCTGATCAAGAATATACATACTCTATGGGGTCGGAGATGCTTCCTTCCGATTGTTCCATACTTTTGCACAAACTTATAATACTCTAAGTACCTACGGTATAGAGAATAAAAAGGTTTTTCTCTGCCACATAGTTTTGGTCCTTTGAGCCGGATCGCTTTCGCGATTTAATACAGTCTACAAACAAAAACAATAAACAAAATGTGGCAATGATTTGCACAAGATTTGCGCGATGTATTCTACTATGTGTTACTCTGCCCAAGTATGGGGCGTCAGTCAATTTGAAGACGTAGATAAACTCCTTCGATTTTATAGCAAGCGAGTGTTCGACCTTCCCCAGTATTCCTCCCACTTTGCAATACATCTAGAAACAGGGCTTCCTACCATGTTACAGTATACTATGCAATTACATTTCGACTATATTGCCAATGGTCACAACATATCTGCTTGAGACCAAAACGCAGTTTATCCGCAGTTGGAAATCTATGGCAGAAGAACACAACATCGAATGCAACTTGAACGACTACAACACATGGAGCGTTTGGCATACCCAAAATTCTACGAAGTATTGACTGTATACAGAAAAAAACTGGTTGGTAAATTGAACTTATTTTATGGCTAAACACGCTCCAGCCAACATCGTGGGTTGAATTTACTGTAATCTTCAGTAAAAGTGACGTAACGTATAACGTAATGATTACGGTAGTACAGTAGAATCAACCAAAATTTCAGTTGAAAATGCTCCAACCAACAAAAATAGTAAAAAATAGTTCATTTTACTATTGTTACCAGGGATGCAAACCATTCAAAAATAAGGACTGGTTCGGTTCAGAGGTTCATACAGTTTCTGAACCGCCGGTTCGGTTCATTACATGGTTTTTGGAGCTAGCTGAACCGCGGTTTCGGTTCGGTTCAGTGGTTCACAAAGGCACATTAAGAAATATTATGATTGTTGTAGTAATGTGACTTGTCAAACACTTTTAAAATTTAATTATTTTGATCCATTTAAATATTTTTAAAATCCTTAAAAGAATGTCCAATGCTTATTATGTCGGATTTCCAGGAGTCGTCTATAAGTTCCTAGATGAATACTCTCGAAAATAGAGAATGTTTGCTAGAAAAGAATACGTAATATGCATCTTAATTATTCTATTTATCATATCCCCTAAGTTAGGCTCAGAACTGAATCATAGCTGAATCAGCTCAGAAATGAAAGGGCTGGTCCTGAATTCATGACATTTTTTATAAATCATTTTTATAAATTTTAGTCATGGATTTTACTCTGACATGTCCTACTACGTCATGACTTTAGTTGATTTTAGGCATGATTTCAGTCAGAGAACTGAACCCAACCGAACCGTTTTTATTTGTGGTTTTCGGTTCGGTTCAGCAATTCTGAAAGGAAGCCGGTTCGGTTTGCGGTTCGGTTCACCGGCTGGAATAAGCGGTTCGGTTCGGTTCAAAACCGGTTCAGCTCAGAACCGGTTTGCATCCCTGGTTTTAACAAAATTATTTAATAATATTTTGGCCACTTAAGAACGCAGGATCGAAACCTTATTATTTCGCCCAATTTGTGGACTCGGAAAAATATAAGCGAAGTCAGTCTCGGTAAAAAGTTTAAAATTTTTCAGAGGTATAGCTTCAGCTGGTCAAAGAAATAGATAAATGTTAATATAATTATTAAAAAATAAAATAATTCAAATTGTGGAAGTATAAGCAAAATTCGTGCCCAACACTTTAAATCTTAAGCTCTTACCATCTCTGAGCTGTCGATGCTGATCAAAAATAAATGTGCTTTTTGGCAGCGCACTGTGGTCTGAATCGCCAGTTTTTTGCCATAAAGTCCAAAAATAAAGTTACAGCATTGAAATTGAAATGCACATATATTTTAGAAGACTAAAGTAAATTTCGAAAAAAATTATTTCTTGATTGGACCACGCCTTCACCTACCTGCCATATAAATTTAAATTTTTATACACTACTTGCAAAAAAAATTTAACAAATTTATTGGTTAATCACGACTTTCATCTAATTCTAAATAACATTCTTTGCTAACATCAGATTCGTGACCTTCGTCTTCAAAAATGTCATCTTTTGAAGGAGTTGGTGACTCCAAAAGTGCTAATAGGTCTTGAGGAAGTGGTCTCTTTTTGTGATTATTCCTATTTTTTATAGAAATACTTGATAAAAATGGATCTGACGAGTCCATAGCCCTGTGAAAAACGTCGCTTATATTATTAAGACGACTATTTTGTCTGGCATGTGATCTCCTATCACGTTTGTAGTGTTTGTTACGTGCCTCGGACGCGTTTTCTCCAAGACACCCAACAGGAAGAACTGAACTTTCTATAATTTGATGTCCATGAACCAATAATTTATGCACTGTCGCTGACATAGGGTACAAAGGATAGCAGTTCATATACAACAAAGCCGTTTTTTCACAAAACTCTTTGAATTTTTGAGCGCTTATTTGAAATTCGCAGAAAACAGCAATCAAAATTATATGAAAGTTATGAAGGACTTTTTCATCAAACTCTAATATTGAGCTAAACAATTCGACATTGGAAAACAGTCTTCTAGCCGTATTCCCATCATTAGAGTTACCGCAACCATTTGGTTTGGGTTTATCAATGTGAACTCCAAACTCTTGCCATATATTTTTTTGTATGATCTTTTTGCGCGTCAACATTTCGGCTTTGTCATCCTCACCCGTTACACGCCATTTCTTAAGAGTTTTCCTGTACGATATATTTAACACAAATTCCATAAGTCGTATCCAGGCGTGCAGGGGACTAACTCCGTATTGAAGAGCTCCAGGCTTTACTGCAAATACGTCTGAATCGATATTGAAAGTTGTCAAAAATGTTTTTGGTCTTGCACCGCATATAGGACAAGATTGAGATGAGGTTGTTTCTGTTAAAACATTTAATACCTTGCCATCAATTAAGGTCATGTGCAAGTCAAAAAAAAACATTAATATTTTCGTATTCAAACGATTTTAAATTTTCAATTTGTTGGTCCAAATTACTCTTTTCGTTTAAAATATTTTGTTTAGATTCTTTTAGATATTGAATTTTGACCGGTCTGCAAAACCTCACCGACTGTGAATTCCGATTTTTCCAAATGATCCTTCCAAAATTATCTGTCAACTGTAATGGTATAATTGTGGTGACAAATAGCGATTGGTCATAGCTTTCAGGCTCATTTTCATTCAATTGTTGCTTGTAAAGGCTTTGTCCTGTTGAGCCGTCAAATCCATAGCTAGCAGAAAGTTTGACCTGAGAAATATCAGGAAAATTCTTCAGGACTGGTTCCTGCAACATAATTATTCTGGATGCGGTATGGCTTAAAACATTTTGTAGTGAAACTTCGGCAACGGATTCTCTTAATATAATCCCTAATGGTCTGCATTGTGATTTGGCCTTTAGAATTTTTTCATATCCAGGGTATATATCACAATATTTTTGAATGCACATAGCTCGAATTGAGTTGTACTGTCTTTTAGTAAGAGAATTGTCCAGCAAAAAAGCTAAGGCTTCGTCTTCTGTTAAAGGAATCGGTTTTTTTAATCCCAGAGCGTCCCTTATGTCACATTTATCGGGAGTTTTAATGGTTTGCTGCAAAATATAAGATAAATCTTTATCATTTGCTTTTTTTGCTGAAACTGAGGCAGCATGTACAAGAACATAAGGCATTGTTCTCTTTCGATAAATCGCTTAGAATTTTTCTTTTTAAGCTTGGTTTTCCCTCCTCATATGTCAAACGTGGCCGACCGATTTTATTTGCAGTGTTCTGATTTATTTCTTTTTTAATCTGAATTTTAATATTCTTTGATAGATATTTGTCATGCTGCTCTTCAAATCGGGCCATGTGCCTATTGCATTTTTGAAAACCATTTTTGATAAAATTTTGAAAACGACTAATTTCCGTTTTTATGTCAGATGTATTTTTATCTGTTAAATCAAAGGCCGACGTTTTCTTCAATGCCCAGTCCATCAGCGCACTATTGTTCGGCTTATTTTTCTTCCAAACTTCAAGCATTTCTCTACGGCAAAAAGTGATTTCGTCTGCAATGAGTCAAGTTATTTTTAAATGGCGCAGGTATGCGCAGAAGTTATTAAAACGACCTTGTTGCATACATATAGATGTTTAATTGGACATTTACAAACGCAGTTGAAATGACTGGATTTACAAGTTCTGCTCCACGAAACACAATCACTTTTAGGTTAGGACTTACTAAAAAGACACCACAACAACAGCAATAAAAACAATTACAAAAACAAAAGCACACAAACAAATTTCTTTACAATCTTAATCTAAATACCTCTATCTCTGTTTTCCATTGTTTAAACAAACTGTATATTGAGAATTGCGAAAATGACACAGCTTAAAAAACCACAAATACTTTTTAGCAAAAACACCACGTGTCAAGCTTTAAGTAAACAGCTGACTTTGTACCCCCAGGGATGGCAAAACAAAAATATTGTTTGGTATTTTAATACTGCCTGAGGTATCTAGAATTCAAAAATAGTAAGTTTGTTTAAAAAAAAAAAATTTTTTTTTTGGACTTTATGGCAAAAAAAGGCAATTCGGACCAATGTGCAGTGTAATGGCGCCCTTAACCCTGGCAGTATAACCAGCACATTTAACATGTATAACATGGCACAGTGGTTCCGTCAGAGGCCAAAAATCAAAAAAACCGATTTGAAAATATTTAAATTAAATTTACACAGTTTGTCTCTAAAATGTCCAATCTTCCAATTTGCAAACCGGTTTTCGCTGGAAACCCAACGGTACATTCTAAAAATAGAATCAAAAGCATGAACACGTGTTCATTTTAACAGCGCATCGGAGCTGTGGTGAAATATTTCGAAGCAAAAGCGCACTTCAAATCGGAGTGGTAACTGTTCAAGTTGATAAATTTATATTATTCAAAATGGATTTTGAAGCTCAAGGTATTTATTTTACTTTATGAAATTAATTTATACTAACTTGATATGAAATTAATAAAATCTAACTTGATATGTGAAACTTATTTGTTTGTACCTGTTTTGTGTGTCTCAAATTTGTTTACCTAAAGTTTTAGTTGTGATCCAACACGATTCCAAATAAGGATTTTTTTTTATATTTATCAGAGTTTTAAGATTTTAAAATCGTTAAAGTTAGGTGCGGAATGTTGCGGATGTAGTTGTAATCGTTAATATGCTAACACGACTTCTTATTTTTTCAAGGTCAAATTTTGCCAGCGCGCTGCAGCGGAGCCCCTGTGTCGTCTTTTGTGTCTCTGTTTTTGTTGTGTCTTTGTGTTCGTCTTTTGTGATTGTTTACAGCTTCTATTTGTCAGTTTATTTCTTTTACTTAAAATTATTCTAATTATTTTTCCGTTTTTCTTTTATAATTTTTGTTTGCATTCCCAAAGGAGATTCGTATCATTGTGTATTTTCACGACAGTATATTTTAAATTTATGATGCACCAAAGGTGGTAGCAACGCTGCGAAATCACGGGAAGTTATCGAGGATGTTCAAAATAATATTGAGAATAACGGCTACAATTTCGAGCTCAACGAACTTAATAAATCGATTGGCTACATATGCAAAAGAATTGCTGCTTTTTGGACTCGGTATGATCGGAAAAAATCTTCAATTGTACAATATCAATATGATAGGCTATATGTAATGGAGTCAATTGTCCTCCAAAAGTCCACCAAAAATTCATCTCAGCATATAGCGGAAAGTGCTCGTCGTGGTCGTCCAAAGGTTGATTTTGCGGAGTCTTCATCTAGAACAAAGCGTCGTCGTATAGCTCAGCTGATTGATATGGATGAGTCCACTGTTTCTGCTTTGCGGAATGAAAATCAGCAACAGCCGACAATGCAAGCTGATCCCACTGAAGTAATTTCCCTAATAATGGAGACCGCCATGTCCAAAAGTCAATATTTGCTTATAAGGAATTTCGTTAATAGCAAAATATCCTTCGACTTATTTCCAAGCTACCAAACCATAGTAAATGAAAAAAAAAGAGATACCCTAAAAACATATCAGTAGATGAATCTCATGCTGAAATTGATTTGCAAAGTTTACTGGATAATACAGCATCGAGCATATTGGAGCTTCAAGATGATGTAGTTAAATCAATCACGGATGAATCTATTGAAAACCTAACGTTAATTGGAAAGTGGGGTTTTGATGGAAGTACGGGCCATAGTGAGTACAAACAAAGTTTTTCAAGTTACGATTCAGAGGACAAGAGCCTATTTGTCACATCATACGTACCTCTCCAACTAATTTCAAAAAGTAGTCATACAATAATTTGGAAGAATCCGCGGCCTTCATCGACACGTTACTGCAGGCCAGTTCGTTTTCAGTTCAAAAAGTAGACAACTGAACTGTCAATCGAAGAGGAAAAATACTTTAAGGAGAAAATACATCAACTCAAGCCGACAGAATTTTTGATTTATAATAAAAAGATAATTGTTGAGCATAGTTTACATCTAACTATGGTAGACGGAAAAGTGTGCAACGCTTTAAGTGAGTCATCCTCTACAAAATGTTATATATGTGGAGCAATTCCAAAAGAAATGAATAACTTGGATAAATGTTTAAAGAAAGATGTGAACAGAGAATATTTCGAATTCGGTTTATCCCCACTTCATGCAAAAATACGTTTCTTTGAATACTTTCTGCATCTTTCCTATAAGTCCGTTATCAAAATGTGGCAAGCTAGAGGCCCAGAGCAAAAATTAAAAGTTTTAGACCAAAAGCATAAAATTCAAGCGGCGTTTCGGGAAAAAATGGGAATAATAGTGGACAAGCCCAGAGACGGAGGCAGAGGATCGTCAAACGATGGAAATGTGGCTAGAAATTTTTTTTCAAATCCAAAATTGGCTTCTGAAATTACAGGGCTTAATGAAAACCTTATCCATCGTTGTGCCACTATACTCCAAGCTATCGCCTCGGGGTACAAAATAAATTTGGACAAATTTAATGAATATGCCATCGATACTGCTAAGGAATTGATAAAAGAGTATCCATGGTACTATTTGCCAGCTACAGTCCATAAGGTGTTAGTTCATGGATCTTCTGTAATTGAGCATGCACTCGTGTCAATCGGAGAGCTTTCGGAAGAAGCTGCCGAGTCTAATAATAAGGAATTAAAAAAATGTAGATTGTATCACAGCCGAAAAATGTCACGGATTGCAACAAATACAGACATATTGAACACACTCATTTTACGGTCGGACCCATTTATAACTGGGCAAAGAAAACATGGAAAGAAGGATAAATCAACGTTACTTGAATCTGTGTTCAACTTACTTGAAGAAACATTATAAATCTTTGTTATAATTATATTTATTCGTTAATAGCTGTGAAAATATCAATATAATAAATTGGCTTACAATACGATTGTTTAATTTATGATTTTTTGATATTGCATCCTAATATACATAATATAATATAATATACATATAGACGTACGATATGGCCATTTCTTATAACATACATATATTTATAATATTTTTTTTAATTTTGGGGAAAATTTTGTAACAATATAACAACTAAAAGTAATTATGGCCGCAGCTCCATACAAGCCGAACCACAGTGCATGGTTACGAAGCCAGCACATAATAAAATTATCATTGACGGCGCCTTCATCACCCTCGACAGACTTTAAAACCCGAGCCCTATTCGCTTCGACTAATCCACTAGCCTTAACTACATCCTCTGCTACTGAAATGAACTGATCTGTCGGTAATGAGATCAGCTTTAAAGTATTAAAAGAATCTACCATATCATTTGTGGTAAAAAGATGAATGGCATTATCAGGAACATCGCCCTCTTCTACAATACCCGACCTTATTAGAGCAATATCCTAATATGCTGTTTCGTCTGATGCCATATTGTTCAAGGCTAGTACGAACAATTGATCCTCTGCCGCATTATTTTGGTCAGTTCAAAAAATCTAAAATGTTCCCATAGTGACGCATATAATGCGCTGTAGGAATCTGAGGAGTTGGATTCGAAAACCCAATTATCGTCTATAGGTCGTAACTGTCTCAGATCGCCGAAAACGATAACAGGACATTCCCCCAAATGGTCTTGGATTTTTGAAAATTTGTTTCATTCTTGAATCTAAACGGGAAAGCATTTTGGCACCTACCATAGATATCTCGTCAATAATAATAAGCTTGAGATCGATTAATCTCGAAAATAATGTGTTTACTAAGTCAGAATTTTAAGCCATAATTCGCACTGATTGATTGATTGGAAGACAAAATGGAGAATGGAGTGTGCATCCACCTATTCCAAATGCAGCTTTTTCTGTTGGTGCGGACAAAAGAACTTGGATTGTTGTGGGATTGAAACCTGGTTTACAATTGAAATGAATTGCAAGAGCTTGAATAATGGCTGAAATAAGTCGACTCTTGCCAACTCATGCGCCACCATCAACAAATTTATAAAAAGTACAATCAGACTTAATGTTATGTAAAATTTGACTAAAATGCATTTTCTGTCTTAAATTGAGGGATCTGGTCATATCTTCTAAGCTTGCAGATGACACTATGGCAGGGTGTTGTATAATTCAGACATTATTTTCGGACGTTTCAGTACTTTCTTCTCTAGCATCTAAATTTAAGACACTTAATGGAGAATTTATTTCTCTTACACCTAATACTCTATGTCTATCATCTATTCATACATGATTATCTTCATTTTATGTGTTCTCCTGATTTTCATTTTCACTACAAGGGCATCCTGCAGCTCATCTTCATCTAAAACGTTATAAGATCTACGGTTTGAATCTATAAACTCTTGATTTAAATTACAAAACTCTTCGCAATATCTATCTTTCAGTCCTACCTGCTCATCTGTCCACGGATAATACAGCACAACTATTTCCCTGAAACAGTTCTTCCTATCTCTATTTATATAAAATCTAGCATATAGTATTATCCAGGGACTGCAACTTTTTCTAAAAAATCCACTACCATTACGAAGAGGATAAAATCTACCTTCGGTGTCACCAAAATCTTCATTATCTAAGTCACCTTGAATTTTGCTATAAGTAAACAATGCTGCCAAATCAGCTAAACACAGACTACTTAAAACATCATGACGCTGAACATAATGATCTAATAACCCTATTTCAAAGATATCTGTTGAGTTTTCTGGTGTGTCCCTAAGCTTTTGTATGGACTTGATCATTCTAACCCGATGCTTGGGCAACGCAGTGTTTATATAAACCTCTGCGTTGCTTCCTCCGGACAGAGCCATTCCCAGACAACAAAATACTGCAAAAGCTTTGAAAACCCTATCTGCGACTCGTTAAGGTAATTAACAACCAAGCTGCATCATGGATACGGATCTATTATCAATTGAATGTCTATATTGGAAATCAACTGCAGGAAATCAACTGCAGCGCTATCAAACGGAAGGTTCAAGAAATCATTTATTCTCAAAACGTTTTTCTGATGCAACGAAATATTTGGAAATTCATCAGGAAGTAGAACTAATATTTATATTTATATTATTAATTTTAATATTACTAGTAATTCTTTCCAGTGGGTCTCAGCAACCGACATTGTTATGAAGAAAGTAGGTAGGCCGAATTGGCCTATCATGGCCAGTACCTTCTTCCCCTCTGCTTCCCAATGGGCTGGAGACGAGCGAATACCCTTCAAAACCCTAAAACCCTCGTCATGTCTAATTAATCTCTATACTTGGTCTTCATTAAGGTCTGTTCTAGTTGTGATGCCTAGATTGGCGCTGTGCTTTCGAAAGCAAATTGACGCGCTATTTCTAATATTAAGCATCTCTAATTTTCTGTAGTTAAGAACAACTTATTTATTCTACAGCCTCTTCTATCGAAATTTCTAATCTCTGATCTAACCATTTTGGTGTAGCTCTCTATACACTTTCTCTTAGTCCCGGCATACATTTTGGGGAATGACAATTCACAATCTGTGATCATATCCCGGGGTCGTTGTCCTTCCCTAGGAGCTATAGCTACTCTAGACACATCTATATTTTCTGCAAGAATATTAATTATCAAAGCTTCCTGTCCTCCGGGACTAAGTACTTCCTCTTCCGGCTGGTTATACTGCTCTGAGCGCGGATCTGCATACCTATTAGTTACCTCTAACTAACCTAACTAACTCGTTATCTTCACTCAGAAATAAAAGGTGTTCTAAAAATAAGCCCAATTTTGTTACTTTTATACCCAGTCCGTTCTTGATTCTTCAGGTCTAAAAACAAGACCAGGTTCTTAAAAGTATACCAAACGTACTAAATCGACGATCAAATTAAGAAAACCCGTTCTTAAATAGTGTCTTGAAAAATTACCGACAAGTCCGACCGAGAATTATCGCTTAAAACCAGGGATGCAAACCGGTTCTGAACCGAACCGGTTTTGAACCGAACCGAACCGGTTATTCCAGCCGGCGAACCGAACCGCAAACCGAACCGGCTTCCTTTCAGAATTGCTGAACCGAACCGAATTTTCGTTATTTCATTTATATCGATTTTCGGGGAACTCAATATTGTGGTTGGCGTTTTATATTATATATATCACTCACTCTGTTATTCGTCCAACGGAGAAAGCGCTTTCGTAGTCGCGGCGGCAGCGGTAAATTTTTCCAAACAAAAGGAACAATCCAAAAATCAAAATGGCACCAAACACTTTTCAGAGAGTCACAGATAAAAAAAGTGAAAAAAACTAAAGAGACTAGCTTGATCGCTCTACCGCGCTCACTGCAATATTCTCCGCTCTTCCTTTTTTTTTTGCTTTAACTGCAACACTCATTGCTCTCTTCTTAGTTGACTTTGGGAGAATATTCCAAGAGGCAACCAAAAAAAAACAACGGTAAGCACAAAAAAAATCTTGCGGCGAATTTAGGCTGCGGCATAGCCACAAAGAAAAATTGACTTTGGCAACGGGATCTCGAAGAGGTTTAAAGTAGAACACCTAACAAAAAAAACCATTTCTTGCCTTGCTTTTTCCAGAGTTTACAGCAATGCAGAATTTAGCGATTTTTAGCGTAATTTATACGTATGAAGGTATGGAATTTTGGATTGGGGAGTTTTCACTTTTGGACTCCGCTTACACTTTTCCCACAATTTTTTTCCTTTAAATTAAACGCTAGCGAATTACAGGTAGCTTGGCGATTTTGTATTAATTTGGTACACTGACACCCGTCGCGTTTAAATGAGCTTCCTATTTCGACCGCTCACGAGGCCAGCCAAAGTTTGGCTGAACTATACTAATGCTCGCCGTGCGTGTTTCGCTGGGCCGGCAGATCTGTGTTTCTTCTCTCTCTTTCGGCAGCGGAGTATAGCACAACCAGCAAGAAGCAACAAAAATGTTTCGGGATATAACGGCATGTGCGAATAGCCGCTCCCTTCTATCCCACGACGACGTCACTTCAACAGAGCAACTCTCTTACGCCAAATACAATTTACTTTGGACTAGGTGCCAAACCAGCAATGAGGTTGCAATAAAAAACGAGAAAGCTAAGCTAACTTCGGCTGTGCCGAAGTTTTAATACCCTTGCAAATACTCGCTTAAAAATATCCTTCTTCCGACCGATCGTTCGTATGGGAGCTGTAGTATTGTCTGTAGGCAGATCAAGGTTGTTTCAAATTTTGGCCACGCCCCTTCCCGCCCCCGCAATAAAAATTGTTAAATAACTCCTACAATTTGTAAGCTATCGAGCTCAAATTTTGCTGTATGCACTATGTGGCCAATATGTTACAATCTTAATAGAGAACGGATAATCAATGGCAGAGTTAAAAAACGTTGCATACTTATCTGAGCCGCATGAGGTTATTAAACACTAATTGCCTTGAGTAACGGGTATTTCGAAGTCGGGCAGGGCCGACTTTAACTTACGCTCTCGTTTTAACTAAGACTGTTTTTCAGACCTACCTTTTGTATGGCAGGTATACCATATAGTTGTCTGATTTTGATAAAACTTGGTAGAATTATACAAAAGCATAGAAAACCTACGTTTACAAAGTTTGGAGATGTTTCCATTGAAAAGAAAAAAGTTTTTCTCACTAAAACTAGTTTTCCGACCGATTGTTCCTATGGGAGCTATGGGATATAGTCATCCGATCCGGTCGGTTCCGACATATTAGTAGTGTGCAGCAAAAATAAGACTCTGTGCAAAATTTCAGCTCGATAGCTTTAAAACTGAAAGACTAGTTAGCGTAGAAACAGACAGACAGACGGACGGGCAAATATTTCAAAGAGACTACAAAAACAGAAGCAGAAACAGCAACAGTCCAAATCGGAGCAGATGACAAAGGAAAAGTTTGCAAGCTTGCAACAGATTGGGTCGTGGAAAACTGCCGTCCTTTCCAGTTGATCGCCCATTAGGGGACTGGAAAATTTGGCGGACGCTATGATCCAACTTAGAGCCAAGTTTGGAGAAAATTTAAGGGCGAAATCTGTATTACCGCATCCAACAACATTGTCCAAAAATTTACGCCAATTATACGAACAAAATTTCGAGCGGGTGAAAAATGAAATTGCGGAGCATAGACACTGCGGGGGCGGGAGGGGGCGTGGCCACAATTTGAAACAAACTTGATCTGCCTACAGACAATACTAGCTTACATCTAAAATTTGGTTGCTCTAGCTCTTCTAGTCTCCGAGATCTAGGTGTTCATACACACGGACGGACGGACAGACGGACATGGCTATATCGACTGAGCTGGACAAGGTAACTCGCTGTGGAAGTTGTGGGACTCCATCTCTTCGGTGGACTGCCTCTCACAATCTAATATAATATATCGTGGGAATTTTGCGAAAAATTGTAGCTGCATTTGGACCCTTGGCTACAAACAGACTGCAAGCCCAGGATTATATAATAAGAGACTTTTATAGAGATTGGCCATGCTGCGAATGAGAGCTTGAGGAATTGCATGAAAAAACTTATGCAGAAATGCTTCACGGGGCAATGCAATTAGGAAAGAAAAAACTGCTGGTAAATAATGCATTTCTTGTGGCACTATATTTCGACCCGAGATTTAACTACAATGGCTCTGGAATTTTAAGCGAGGAACAAAAATCCTAATAAAATAAAATAACATTATTTGTAAAAAACAAGAAACAAAGTCGGACAAGCCCGACTATAACATACTCTGTACCAACGAAATTATACGCTCAGCATAAATTTTGATGCAGCGCTGCTACTGCGATGCAGCAGTGAACAGTCTTTTGATCAAATCTCGATACGGTTAATCTTTACCATTCCTTTGCAAGCTCGATAAGTTATCTTGATTACTAATTAAATCCAAAAGGAACCAATCTATCTTAAATACTGTGGGAGATATGACGTTTTTAGAGCGAAGCTCTTTTACGGACTGGGCTGGGCTGGGGGGTAAATCCAGAAAACGATTGTCTTTGCGACAGATTTTTTGACTACGCTTTTGACTTTGCAAAGTCAGCATCGTTTCTGTGTGAGCTCACTCAGTGCGTGCGTGCATATGTATGTATGCAACTTTCATGTATGCAGCAAATTATATACGCTCTCTCATATTCTCTCGCACTGGCACTCTCTGCTGCCGACGCGTTCGTTTTTTTCGCTTGTTGTTGTTGTTGGCATTGTTAACGGACTACTTTTTGCCGACGAGACCACCTAATATTTATTATTGCATCATGTCTCTGCTTACACTGGAGCAGTGCTGCCAACTTTTGACCAGCAAAAAAAGCTGTTTTTGACTGGAAGAATGAGAAAAAAAAGCCAAAAAAAATGATCTAAAAATCCAAAAACAAAAGCTGAATAAATTTGATCAAAAATGCGAAAAATCTCAAAAAAAAAAACAACAGTTTACTTTGTTTATTTTCTTTTTTTTTTACAAAATTTCCATTATATTATCAATATTTTCTTCCTCTTCATTTGCGTATGACATATTTGTGCCTATCAAACGCAGATATTTTGTAGGCACTTCATAGTCGACGCAGCATTTTCCGATCCTTCGCAAACCGTATCTGTATATTAAAATAATAATGAAAACAGTATTATATCTTTTGTTTAAAATTAACACTTTACCTTATGCATAGAATGCTGTTAGTCGTGCTGAGGTCCATCGAATTCCTTAATTTGGATTTAATTAAGTTAACCTGGCTAAAAGCCCTTTCTATTTCCGCGTTTGACCAGGGCAAACACAACATTTGGATGGCCACAGTTGCCAACTCAAAAAATCTGCGGTTACCACCAGAATCTTTAAAGCTAAGCACCTCAAACCAAAATTTGTTTGTGTCGCTGATGTTGTCCCACTTGACTAAATTGATGTTGTTGTATTGGCGTATAATTTCAGAAATATTCTCAACTTCCAGGAACTCCAAAATGTCTGTGATATTTTTCTTCACCGCGCACAATATCTTTGTTACGGAAAAAGCATCAATCTGCTTTAAAATTTTAAAGTTATCCGGTAGCCTAAAAGTAATAACCAAACTAATTAGTCGCTTATAAAAATAACACAAAATTGCTTACCTCTGTTTTAATTGTTTAATCAATTCAATTGTGAAATCTGTGCAGCGGTCCCGAATTTCTTTTTCTTTATTTTGATCAATATTCAGGGACTTTATTTCTTTTTCGAAATCGTAGTCCTTCTGGAGAGTTGTGTCCGCATACTTCTCAATATCGTCAGTTTCAAATAAATCAAATTCAACTCCTGGTGGTTTAACTCTATTCTTTAGGGAATTTATGGCAAACTCCAAATCATTTAGCAATTCTGTTGCGTTGGTGTTGTTGCTTTGAAATGACTTGTTCACCTTTTGCAAGTCGCAAAGAATTGGCTTTAAAAAAATCCGGTACAGATAATTAACGTCATCGCTGAATTGCTGGTTCAGCATTTGCGCTTTAAAGCACTTTTCATTAGTTGCAGCAAAGCTAAAGTGCAATTTCAGCTCTTCCCACTGATCCAATATTCTCGACACTGCCAATTCAATCGACAACCACCTTGTGTCGCTGACTCTGGGTATTTTCAAAGGAACCTTTTAGAAAAAATTTACATAATTAAAATAGTTACATAAATTTAATTTATACAATAAAAATGTTATTGAAACAATAATTCACGCTGTTAAAAACAAAATTCAGGACAATTCACACAGGACAAACAGTACATAATTGGCACAATAAAGTTAATAAACGGACTACCCACGAACACTTAAAAAACAATACATAAATGTTAAGACAGAAATTCAAGTGTCTGTAACAATAGTTTGAAATACCTTATCATCGTTTAAATATTTATAAATTTTCTGATATTCTGTTTGACGCCTTGAACTCTTTGAAAACCAGTTAAACGTTTCATAGATTAAAAATTCCAAATTCTCTGGGAGGTGATGTTTACATACTTGACTAATAGCCAACTGCACAGAATGGCACACACATCTTATCAAAATTAGCGTTGGAGTTTCCTTTTTCAACTCAGTGAAAACACTATGGTTTCGGCCTGTCATGACATTGGCATTGTCTGTCCCAATACCAATCAGATTTTTTATATCTAACTTACAGAATGATAATACATTTTTGACGCTGTCGACAATGGCTTCGGCATTTCCACTTTCTAAAGCTACAATTTTTAAAAACGTAGAGACGAATACACCCCGTCGCAACGAAAAAAAATTGATTACCACACCTACATAAATATATAAATACATTCACAAAATAAATTTAAAAAATATTTAATTCAATAAAAGTAATTCTTATTAAAAATTATGTCAATAATACATACCTAGAAGTTTTGTAACGCTTATGTCTGTGGACTCGTCGAGGAGGAGGCTGAATTTTGATTCTCCGATATCTTCGCGTAAGTCTTCAGAAAAGTGTGGTCCTAATACATTTTTTAAAATGTTGGTGCATTTTGTCCGGTGCAGATTTATTTTCGCCTCGTTGAACCGTTTTTTGCACAGGCTCCCCAAGTGGTCAATTTGTGCCATTGCTGTATGCTGTGCAATAAAAAGGCACAGTGATGCTTCCTTAATTTGCACATTATAATTGTCTGTTGCACTTGCAAAGTTGAGCTTGTTCGCCTGGGTAAAGCCACTCATTGCACTTGTGTGCTTCTTTGTTGCAGCATGAGCTCGCAGATCACTTAATTTGGCAGTGATAGTGGTCTTGCAATAGCTGCAATAAACCCTCTGCTGGTCTGTTTCGTCTCTGCGAATCCACGCCTTGAATTCATCACTTTTAAGCCACACTTCGCGGCATTTTTGCTTATATTCTTTAGGCATATCAAAACTTGCTCACAATTTACGCGCACTTTTGATATAAAGATGGAACAGTTAGCAAGTGATGACAATAGCGTTTATCGAGAAAAACAATCGATACGCACCACATTTTCTGGTTTGTTTGTAAGTATCGTAAAGCTGCCACTTTTTCAAATTTTGTACTTAAGTGCTAACAACATAAAAAAAAATCGGGAAAAAGCCAAGTGAATTTCTAAAAAAGCCGGAATCCCCGCTTCCCGCAATTCACAAATTTTTCCCGCAGTTGGCCTTCAAAAAAAGACAGTTTTGATGGGAAAAAAGCCAAATTGGCAGCCCTGCACTGGAGCATGATGCAACTATATAAGGTGAGGCAAAGTCAGTGTGATGCGTACTTTTGCTTAAGCTGCGAGTGAGATTGGGAGAGAGAGTGGGAGAGCGAGTGGCAGAGCGAGTGGGAGAGCGAGTGGCAGAGCGAGAGTGAGTGGCGCACATGGACGCACTTTATGTATGCGGGTGTGTCTGTGTGTGTGAACAACAAAAGCGATCGCTCAATCAATTGTCAGAAGAAAAATACATTTAATACAATACATTTATTATAGGAAACAATCCAATACTAGTGTAAATATTAATTAAAACCATTTAAACATTAGTAATGTTAATAAAAAATAATAATTTGTATTTGTCAGCTTCGTACTAACATTGGGATATTGGCATTTCCGCGGTGCAAAATTATGTACAAAAAGATAGACAAGAAAAATGTATAAACTTTTAGTTGCATTATGATCATGGCCTTAGCCACAACAACACAAAGCAACACAGCTAAGTATGTATTCATTTTTTGCTACAGCGCAAAAAAACCACCCCCAAATACATAAACAAAACAAGTAAGGGCGCTGCAGTCGAGTTTCCCGACCACAAAATACCCTGTTCATTTGTTTTCATTTAATTGTTTTTGAATTTAACAAAATTATCCCAAATGTAGGCAACACTTTTTTCTAGTCCTGACCAACAAGTGGGGGGGTGCTCTTATCAGCTCAACTGTTTCGCTTATAACTTCGGTGTTTTTTGTCCGATCTGATTGTACTTTTCAGAATAGATAGATATTGGGCCTAGCTTGATGTATACTAAACCACGAGGCTCTAACTTGATTGTGGATCTGACGGCTATTTAGGTCTAGGATTTCTAGAGGAGGTCTACGTTTTTTGGGGATAAAAGGGGGACGGGGTGGAATTTTTCCAATCTGAAACAAACTTGATCTGCGTACAGCATAAATCTACCTTCGTGCAAAAATTTGTGGCTCTATCTCTTATAGTCTCTGAGATCGACGCGTTCATACAGACAGACAGACGGACAGACGGACAGTCGGACAGACGGACAGACGGACGTGGCTATATCGACTCGGCTGTTTATGCTGATCAAGAATATATATACTTTATGGGGTCGGAAAATTTTCCTTCTCCCTGTTACATACATTCGCACAACTTCATTTTCAATGGGAACAGGGTATAAAAAACGTATATGAAAAATGTAATGGTTTTTAAAATTCTGTTTTTTTTTTTATTGTATTAAGAACACATTGAGTTAAATAAAAAACATTTTTTTCCTTTGTACGAGGGCTGTTCAAACAGTTGTCGGCCTTCAAAGTTGGACGTCGAAAAAATGGGTATGCTGCTGGCGGCACGGATAACTCCACTTCAGATCATATGAAATGGAAAAAGTAAACGGCGTTAGATTCAGTACAGATCAGAGAACTGCAAGGGTGTCACTTTTTGCCACCTTACTCACACCCAATAAAATTTGTGCCCCGGTGCCACTCACACCCGGCTAAGCAGAGCAAAGACACACACTTATCAAAAATTTCGTGTGTGCTATGAGTGCCGGCATTATTACGCTCTCGCTCATGCAAGGTGCCGTTATTTTTTTGTGTTTGCACTTATTCATTTTTGAGCAACGCGTGCCGGTCGCGCTTGCACTCAAAACGAATAACGGAATAATCACAAGTTACAAAAAAGGCAATGCGAAACACACAAGAATCACTCGAGTGTTTTTTCAACACCATGGTGCTTTTGGTTGATCTGTTATTTGCGTTCAAGTTCAGTGCATCTTTGAATTTGTCTAATTAAAAATTAAGTGATATGCAATGAAGCAAACAAAAAATATATATGTTATCTAATAAATAATTAAAAATAAATTAATATGCAATGAAGCAATGAATATGTTAAATAAAATGTAAGATTAATAAGAAATAATTTGTTTTATTTTGCGACGCATTTGGAGCAGCAGGTAGCAAAAAAAAAACAACTCAAGCGAAGGCTTGTAAAAAAGAAACCGTAATACTCCACACACTCAATACATTTTTTTCTTTATTTTGAGGTTTTTCTTTTCACCCATCCTTCATGCGACGCTAACGCGCCGGCATACGTACACACACACTTGTTCAAAAAACTACCTACTCTATGTTGATGCTTGGTACGGCACACACTTATGCATTATTGCGAGGCTGGCACTCATACTCAGTTGTCCGGCAGCAAAAAACACAAGGGTGTCAAAATCACCCTACATTTACCCGGTGCACCTTGAGTGCCGGTGGACTCTTGCAGTTCTCTGACTAGTACTTCTGTGACTGGTGTCTGTTTTGAGCGGATGTCAAATTTGATTGTCTCTGCTTTGAGCGACTCTGCATGTTGCTTTCGTCTTTGAGGTAGCGGACGCACTCGCACTTTGCAGTATAGTATACTAATTTTACTCAGAGAGCGAAGAGGAATACGCAAAATACTCCGTGCTCTCAGCTCACACACTACTAATATACATGTATGTATTGTGTATTGCTATTTGCCTCCTCCTCATACAATGCAACAACAATGCTCACAGAATTCGGTTCTGCTCACGTCGACGTCAAAGCAGAGTCGTGAATTAGAGATCAATTTGCCGAGGAAGGAAAAAGACGGACAGAAGCCGAAGACATATCAGAAACCGGACACATAAAGCCAGCAGTAAAAAAAAAACAACAAGAAGCAAGCATGAGCAAAAAAATTACTCAAGTGAGAGAGCGACATGTAGAAAATGCGTTGCCAGAATTGTTGGTGGATAATTCCACACTCAAATTTTTGAGCTCTTTTCGTATGCGTATTAGCAATAAGCAACGCGAGTGGCGCGAGTGTTTTTGGCACTTCGTGTGCGAACCACAAATATGCCGCGAGTAGAAATACTACTGTATACATTTTGTTGCAGTGCTTGGGACACTCGGGTGTGAAAATATCAAGTACTTATGCAGTGCACTTGTAGTTGCAGTGCACTCGTGCAGATCTCTGGTGTATATGTATGAAGTCCACAGCACTAAGGTTTGTTTGCCTTTTTGTTGATGTTTTAAAACAATTAGCATAACCTGAGCACAGTAAGCTTTGACACTGCTACAGTTTATATGAGTTTGTATAGAGAATTGTGGCTTTGGTCAGCAATACTCAATGAACGCTTCGATCAACGATAAACGATAAAAGTTTTCTGTTTTCTTTGTATTTAATTATACCCTGTTCCCATTGAAAATGGGAAAAGGGGAATCATGAAGTTGTGCGAAAGTATGTAACAGGGAGAAGGAAAATTTTCCGACCCCATAAAGTATATATATTCTTGATCAGCATGAACAGCCGAGTCGATATAGCCATGTCCGTCTGTCCATCTGACCGTCTTTCTGTCCGTATAAACGCACAGATCTCAGAGATGGTAAGAGATGGATGTTTGACATGTATGGAACATATGATTCTTATGTCTTCAGGCAGATCAAGTTTTGGTCAAGCCCCCTGCCGCCCCAGAAACTTAGAAATTCGTAATATCTCCCACAGTTTTAAAGGTAGATGGCTCGTTCCTTCTAGATATTTAGAAGTCAGGTTAACTTATCGATCCGCCAAAGGAATGGTGAAGATGGGATAAACGGTTGTCGAGCTATGATCAAAAGACTGTTCGCTGATGCAGCGCAGTAGCAGCGCAGTAGCAGCGCTGCTTTTAGCTGCGACTGCAGCATGAAAACTTATGCTGAGCGTATAATTATACTCTGTGCCGAAGGTACATAGAGTATTATAAGTTTGTGCAAAAGTATGTAACATCCAGAAGGAAGCATCTCCGACCCCATAAAGTA
Organism: Lordiphosa andalusiaca; assembly: GCA_035044965.1. Classification (NCBI taxonomy): domain Eukaryota; kingdom Metazoa; phylum Arthropoda; class Insecta; order Diptera; family Drosophilidae; genus Lordiphosa; species Lordiphosa andalusiaca. Next base: position 106,472 of record JAWNNM010003663.1, on the reverse strand, counting down.
TAAATATTCTTGATCAGCATCAACAGCCGAGTCGATATAGCCATGTCCGTCTGTCCGTCTGACCGTCCGTCTGTCTGTCCGTATGAACGCACAGATCTCAGAGATGGTAAGAGATAGAGGTTTGACATGTATGGGACATATGCTTCTTATGTCTGCAGGCAGATCAAGTTTATTTTCAATTTTGGCCACGCCCCCTCCCGCCCCCGCAATTTAGAAAAATATCATATCATATCTTCCACAGTTTTGAAGATAAATGGCTTGTTCCTTCTGGACATATTTAGTTATTAGTATAACTTATCGATCCGCCAAAGGAATAAAGAAGATCGGATGAACGGTTTTCGAGTTATGATCAAAAAAACAAATCAAATTTTCTTGGTACAGAGTATGTTATAGTCTCGCGCTTCCGACATTATTTCTTGTTTTGTTGGTACAGAGTATGTTATAGCCGGGCTTGACCGACTTTCTACCTTGCTTTATAAGAGTTGATGCACAAAAACCTAAGTGCAAGAGAATGCATCAAAATGTGTTCACTTTTTAAGTTAAGCATCTTCGCTCAATCCAATCAATATAAAATAATGAACGAGTTCCGTAAATGCTTTTGTTCTTATTTAAATAAAGTATGTAGCCTTTGTAAAAATTCATTAAGCCTGTTATGTGATTTTTGAAATATCCGGCAACCCTAACTCCTAGTGTAAATTGTCTATAAAACTAGACTAATTCACACATGCTTAAGACATACTTACTTAAATTTTTTTTTTGTTCAGTAAGTACACCAATGCTCACAAAAATAGCAGCGCAGTAATAACTGTTCACTCCCTTTTGTAGATTTGCAGATTCGTAATTTTTATACCCATGCAGAAGGGTATATTAAAATTGCACAGAACTTTGTAACGCGCAAAAAAAATGATCTTGTGCAAAATCTATTTTGTGCTGCATGCTGCTTGCTGTAGTTCTCTGATACAAAGTATAGTTAAAATAAAATACATATATTGGCATGACCTTGCGTATCTTATATAGATCATTCACGCAGCGCAGAAAAAGCTAAAGCTAAATCCAAAAAACTTTTATTCTGTAATTCTAAAATTAAAGTCTGAGTTTTATTTACCGAATTTTATATTAAAAGTCTCTAAGCCTTTAAATCTTTCAATAACTGTATTTTTCTGAGTTTTAAAATAAAAGAACTTTAATAATTAAGCCCATATGACACGTCATTAATTGTTTCATTAATTAAATGCGCGTGAACGGTACAGCTATATATGTTTTTGGTTCAGGATTTCTATCGTAAGCGCGAAAGGTCCCACTTCTTCCACTAGCGGTATGTGAACTTGATCAACTTGATAGTTTTCAAAATTTTGCGCAAGTATTTGATCCAGCTCTTGATTATCTATATTGTCTGCCATTGAATGCGATTTTATGTTGCCTTCCCTTAAAAATATTGTGCAAACAAACGCAGGCAAGGACAACATGTGCAGCATCTTTTGGTTGAAACAAAACTTGAAAGCGATTAGCCCATATTCCAAACGCGTTCTCCACCACCCGCTGATTTCGTGACAGCATGTAATTAAATTGCTGTCGGCTTAATATTTGCTTTGTTTTGGTGTAAGGTTTCATCACATATTCCGTGAGAGCAAAGGCGTCATCTGCCACAAATACATACGGAAGCACAGTAGATGATTCCGGCAAGTTGCAAGGAGTAGGAATGTGTACCCGGTTAGCTTCAATTGCATATTTAAGATCGGAGTGCAGCCGAACTCCTGCATCGCCCACGCGTCCATTGGATCCCACATCCACATATATAAATTTATAGATTGCATCAGCAATAGCCATTAAAATTATGGAGTTGTCACCTTTGTAATTGAAATATGTTGACCCGGGCTTGGACAACGCCCGTATCTTGCAAAGCTTTCCATCTATAGCACCAATGCAATTTGGAAATCCCCATAATTCATAAAAATCCTTCGCAATCTTTGCCCATTCCGCGCTTGTGGATGGAAATGCCAATTACTTATTGTTCAACACGGAATAAATCACGGGGATTATCTCCTTTAAAATTGTGGAAATGGTCGACTGGTGGATTCGAAAAAGCAATTGCAGCGGCGTCCGACTTTCACCTGTAGCCAAATAACGTAATGTGACTTGTAGCCTTTCTGCAGGTCAGTGTCCTGCTTCTGAATAAATGGCATTACCATACCTAGAAGCAATCCAAATTGGTGTGGGGTCATGCGAAGCACAGTTTTGTGCATTGTTGTGTCCTTGTCAATGATCTCCGGCAGCAATTTATGAGTAATGCCCCCTTGCTCGCGATGCATCAACCAAGTCGCCGAAAATTTATTTTTATTTTTTTTTGTTTAGATTTTTTATTAAAATGCTTGCCGCATATAATTTTAAGCACGCTGAATATAGCATTAAATTGTTTCCATTCTGGTCCATTTTGGAGGAAAATTTCAAATTAATGACAAATTTATTAGTTTCAAAGTACAATTTAATGCTTTAATCTTCCACTCAATAGTTATCGAAATCGAAGTATTTTTTGGCATTTTGTTCAAGTCAGTATCATGATGCAACTATATAAGGTGAGGCCAAGCCAGTGTGAGTTCTCTGCAAAGTACCTCCAGTACCTTCAGTGCTGTGCGAAATCTTGAAGCGTAAGGTTGTCCGCGGATGTCGATTTTTTGATTGTTTTGTTTATGTATTTGGGGGTGGTTTTTTCGCGCTGTAGCAAAAAATGAATACATACTTAGCTGTGTACACTTTGTGTTGTTGTGGCCAAGGCCATGATCATGATGCAACAAAAAGTGTATACATTTTTCTTGTCTATCTTTTTGTACATAATTTTGCACCGCGGAAATGCCCATATCCCAATGTTAATACGAAGCTGATAAATACAAATTATTATTTTTTATTAACATTACTAATGTCTAAATGGTTTTAATTAATATTTACACTAGTATTGGATTGTTTCCTAAAATATATTTTTCTTCTGACAATTGATTGAGCGATCGCTTTTGTTGTTCACACACACAGACACACCCGCATACATAAAGTGCGTCCATGTGCGCCACTCACTCGCGCTCTGCCACTCGCTCTCCCACTCTCTCTCCCAATCTCTCTCGCAGCTTTAGCAAAAGTACGCATCACACTGGCTTGGCCTCACCTTTTATAGTTGCATCATGGTCAGTATTTTTTCTAGAATATTTATCGATAAGTCGAATTTAATGCATTAAATCCACATTAATGTCACCTTATAGTTGTCTCGCTCACACTCACGAGAATACAATGCACGCTGCAATTAATTCATGATTAATAGGTTCAATTAATGACGTGTCATATGGCCATTATTAACTGACTTTTTAATATAAGTCTTTGAAAAACTGTTATTAGTGACATTTATTATAAAAATCTTTTAAAAATGTTTTTTTGTGTGTAATACAAGACTCTTAAATAACTAGTATTCTTCAAGTCAAAAAATAAAACTTATATAATTATTATTTACTGAGTAAAAAATTAAACTCCTCAATACCTGCATTCTTAGGAGTAATAAAAAATATATTTAAATAACAATGAAGTGTGTAGTTTTATAGCTATAGGAAAGTTTTTCAAAAAAAAAAAACACATAAAATTTAGAAAAATGCATGAAATCTTTATTTGAATCGATAGTTCGGTCCATATAGTAGGCCACTTGAGATGGCAGAAAAGTACATTTTGGGAAAATGTAGTCGCATTACTCGCTATCTATTCGATAGTCGACTATTTTTGGTCGACAAACACGGTGCTCATCACTATTAATAAAATAAAATAATAACTGAATTTGATGCGGACAAAATGTCAGAAGACACCAAAGCACTGAGGGAATCCTAACTTCTGGAATTCCAGCACACACTTAACAACCTTCTCCTGTGTCATGTAATTTGGTGGCAAAAACTCATTTGCCAACTGGATGATGACTTCTCGGCAGAAGTCTTTCAAAATGATCCTACCATTGAATGTGAACTACCGAACAATCTTCCAACTGTTCGGTATTTTGCAGATGCGCCCAACGTATATATCGCATTCGCAATCCTTTTGTCCAGTGGTATAGCCAGTCGAAATGGTGTGTCTTTCCTTGCCAGCCTGGACAACCGAGCCACCAAAATATTCAATGTGCTTCCCTCACACCAAAAGCTCTCCTTGCAGAACTCGCTTGAGTTTTGGGGTACATCCTTTTCCCAAAAGGTTCCATAATTCATGAATTTCGGCGCCTGTTTTCCATGAGCATGCTGGAATATATGGAAATGGAAGCACTCCAGACTCTCACCAACATGAAATATTCTGAGTCAATCTTCGAAATAATTTCCAATTGATTATCCATTATGATTATCCATTAAAGTACAAGGTTTACTACTACCTTATAATGCTTTCTAAAGTTACAGATTCACCTACATAAGTGTTGGTGCTCCAGGTCGTGTCCATGACTCTCAAATATTTGAAAAATCTTCATTGAAAATAGCTGTTGAAGAGTCCTCTTTATTTAAGGACAACTCCAGACTCATTGGCGGAGTAAATGTTCCCGTGGTGATATTGGGGGATTCAGCCTTCAAATTTAATAATTTAATAATGAAGCCGTATCCATTTTCGGTAGATGCATCTGACGAGAGACGTGCATTCAACTATAATTTGTCGAAAGTCCGACGTGTAGTTGAGAATGCATTTGGACAGTTGAAAGCACGATTCCGGCGCATAGGCAAGGGGCTAGACAACGCTCCTCAAAATAATACAAATATTATTATTAGTTGTGGCATTTTGCACAACTTTTTTAATAACCATAGCTGCTCGTTTCAAGACAGTCGGGAAATGGAGATTCCATCACATCAAGAACAGCCAGTTCGGGCATTTGAGTTTGGAAACACCAATGATGTTGCTGAAACTATTCGAAGTGGCCATGCAAACTATTTCACTTAACACGAAACATCTCCCATCAACATAAATTAACATATTTTATTTTTCATTTCTTAATAATATAATAATATGACCTTATGACTACTTTTTTCCTCTCATCAATTGGAGAACTTCACCATGGAAGGATTTCATCTCTTCGGTCATTTTAGCCATTTCTTCAGCCATTTTTTCGATGGCCGCCACTTTCCTCTCCTCGTTCTGAGGATTCAGACGCTGTCTTTTAGCTGCTGCCATGGAAGTCAAGGGCAACTCCGGGTTGGCCGACGAATCCATATCTTCCACATCATTTTGGATTGATGATAAATCTATATCAAAATAGATATTAAAGTGACTTCCCACTAACTTTAGAGATTTATATTGACATACCATTGCTTTCGACGACATGTTCTTCGAAGTTCACCGCCTGGGAGACCGACAAGATTATATCAAAAAGTTCCCAGGTGGACGGAGCGCCTCCACTTGGCCCAACTTTATCGCGTTCCAATCTGAAATGGGGAAATAAGTAAAATTACAAGGTAGAGGTTTTTAGGGCACAGTCTTGCTTAAACTATTAGGGGTCATACTTGTATTTTCGGCTTAGGTTGTCCATTTTGCTTTTGACCTCCTTAGAGGTAATTCCAAATTTGCTATGTTTGGCAGCCATCTCTCTGTAAATGTGGGAATTCTTGCGGGCTCCACGCAAACCGTCAATGTTCTCCAGCCAGAGGTCCAACATGAGATTTGTGGGGATCGACGTTGGGAATCTTTTACTGCTGCAATTAGGTTTATTAATAATCAAATAAGTGACAACTACCTAAAATTATAAATTAAATAAAAATTCTTACCTTCCGACATCTTGTTTGCTTCAATTTCAGTTGTTTTTGTTTTTTTTATTAATTGTGATGGCCAGCATGTTTCTCGACTAAAAATAGTCAAGTATCGAGTAGAAACTATCGAAAAATCGAATGGCTAGCGAGTAATGCGACTACATTTTTGCAAAATGTACTTTGTTGCCATCTCAAGTGGCCATATACATTTGTATGGGGAAAAATGTACATTTTGCCCAAAGCAAAGTGCGACACAGCCACAAACACAGATACAGGCCAAAAACCTGGAACCAGCGGCGTTGCATGGACAAGGGAAAGCGTACACATGTTTCCAATGGCATTAAAAGTGAAGTAATGATCGTAATCGTTATTTTCAATTTGTCAAGTACATTCCAACCATCTCAATAAAATAAAAGTTTTAATAAAAGTTGTATGAAGTTATAGTTTGGAGAAACCTACAAGAACACAATATCATTTTTGTACATTTCGCTTAAAATTCATACTCTAGCCTGCGATTCACAGGCAAAAATGTTGACATTAGTCACATACTGATACATGTATATACGCTACACAGTGGAGCAAATGCAACGAGCAACTGAAATGATTGAAACGAAATGTAAATGTGGATTTAAGCAATTGCTGCTAAATACTTGTTTATTAACATCACGCATTCAAATTAATGACATATCGCATTCTTTTATTCATTTCAACTTTTATTGCACTTCCAATTAAGGAATGTGCGTTCGTATACATACATAACAGGTGCATCTGGCTGTCACCCTACGTAAACATATTACTTTGTACACAAGTAACCATTACTTAAACATCAACCACTTTGCTAATATTATATTAGGCAACGTGTGGGTTTATTGAAAGATTTAAACCTAATTTTTTAACTGACATTAGGTACGAAGCCAATGGCCCCCCTTTACCAACTGAGGATAAAGAGGCGTTAGTTAAGATACGCAGAAGTCTCGTCAAAAGTATTCTTAGAATAAAAAAGGGCATTGAAACCCGAACAATCTCAACTAATAAAGATGAGCTTGAACTTCGTTTAGAGTTTTGGACAGACACATCAAAATGTCTTAAAAACACAAGGTAGCATAGAAAATAAAGATGAGCCTGACGAATATCAGTAAGAATTAGAAGAACCATGCATCTGTACAAATGCTCAATTCAAGCCTCTTATCCCGCATGAACAACATGCTAGTGTTGCTGAGTGCTCATTTGTGGCAGCTCCGCATACACGGTTACCAAAATTGTCATTGCCTAAATTTGATGGGAAGTATGCTGAATATAAAAACTATATTATCCTGTTTAACAAATTGATTCACGAGGACTCATCATTACCAGACGTCTAGAAATTAAATTATTTGATTTTATGCTAATCTGGAGAATCTATGGGTAATGTAAAATCGTTTAAAAATCAGATAGAAACTATCACAAAGCTTTGGCTTGTCTTAAACTTATCTATGATAATGACCTAATATTACTGGATTAAAATTATTCGAGATCCCTCGAATGTCACACCCATCGGCAGCAGCATTGCGTCAGCAAATTGATACAATATCTGCAGTATATGACTCATTATTGTCTCTAGGAAATCATGAGGAAATTACCAATTATATTTTCATTCACTTAATTATGACCAAGGTTGATTGTAAAACTAAAGCCACATGGGATGAGCACTTAGATTTTTCCAAGTTGCCTAAGTGGACTGAATGTACATCCGATTTGAATAGAAGGTTCCAGCAACTTAGTGGTGAAGAAGTTTGTAAATCTAAACAAACCAAGACCAATAATGATCGTAAACCAGACAAAGGAAATCGAAATACAAACCATTCGATTAAGTGTACCACTCAATCAAAGGATCATTACGATTACATTTGCTTATTCTGTAAGGCAAAAGAGCCGAACATCCAAGTGTGTCCTTTGTATGAAAATCTAACAGTCCAGCGAAGGTTTGAATATGCAAAGAATGATTTTTTATGCATAAACTGTTTACGAAATGGACATGGCTCCTCAAAATGTAAAATCCAAAAATGCAGAATCTGTTAGAAGCCACATATTGCTTCACAGATTCCAAACCCCTCATCAGGGTACACAATTAGGGCAAGAATACCCTGCAACGTCTGTTGCGATGCATACCTCATCGCCAAAGGAAGCTATTTTCGCAACTGCAATCGGCCGTGTGAAACGTTAGGATGGGGAATACATACTAGCAAGAGCTCTGTTAGACTTAGGGTCGCGGATAAATTTTATGAGCAAAGAACTTTCAAACATACTTCAGTTAAAACGCGAAAAAGTCTTTATAAAGCTGCTTGGAATTGGCCAAATTCACGCTGAAATCAATAAGAAAGTTAGTACGTCTGTATTGTATCGCCTGAACAATTCGAGTTTTCTTCTTCATTCTGCATTTTAAAAACAATATCAAGATTCCAGCCAAGTCAACCAAATCCATTTGGCTGAGCATAAATTGCCCAAAAACTTAGAGCATGCAGACCCCGATTTTTATAAGCCCTAGAGAGTCAATAATCTACTGAGAACTTATTTGAGTTGATGTCGGTCAGATAAAGCAGAGCCAAGAGTTCTTTACGTTGCAAAAGACCTTACTAGGCTGGGTGGTTTCAGGGACATACAAGCAGTTAAAATCGATAACCTTATCTCCAGCGATCTCAAGTTTAGTTTTTCAGGAGGAAGGCTTATCCAATATCGGTAAGACTTTGCTGAAGTTTTGGGCCCTTGAAGAGCTACCATCACGCTCAAAGGCTACTGTCCTTACTAAAGAGCATGAGTTATGCGAGGAGCATTTCTCAAAAAATTTTAAAAATTTGGCCAAATGGTCGATTTGCGGTTCGGCTACCATTTAAAGCCGATCCATGCTCATTCGGAGTATCGTTTGAAGTGGCCAAGCGACGCTTTCTGTCCTACAACAAAAACCTCAAATACGAGATATGTATATCAATTTCATGGAAGAATATTGAAAGTCAAGGCAAACATCAATTGCCAGCACAAACATTCCTTCTTCTCCTCATTATTTTATGCCGCATCAATGTGTTGATCGTCCGCAAAGTACATAAACACAGTTGCGCGTTGTTTTCGATGCTTCTTGTCGTACTTCTTCACAAGTGTCACTAAATGACATTTTGATGGTAGGACCAACAATACAAGAAGAGCTTTTCTCGACTTTACTACTTTACTATTTTGCTGTCAGAAGTTTGCATTGACTGCAGACATAACTAAAATGTATGGAAAAGTTCTTGTGGGCAAAGAAGTTCGACGTTACCAGCTCGTAGTGTGGAGAAAAAATCCATCTGATCCGTTGCAAATTTGATAACTGAATACGGTGACTTATGGGGCTGCCCCAGCTCCCTTCCTTAAAAATAATTCGCGATTGTTTATCGTCGATTTTGGAAAAGGGTGGTTTACAGCTCGCAAAATGGTATTCCAATTGCTTATAGCTGTGTTCTTCCGACAGCACAAACACATCACTTATTGTCATCGAGATGGATCCAACTAAAACATTGGGGATCCGATGGTTTCCACGAGAAGACGAATTTAAATTTGAAATTGACACTTTCTGTCTGGAAATGCGAATTACAAGGCGAAACATATTGTCGATCTCAGCTACATTATTCGATCCACTTGGACTTCTTTGTCCGCCGCTCACTGTGATTAAAATGTGAATGCAAGATCTTTGGATTCAGAAATGATGAATCAACTCCAACGCACCTGCATACTATCTGGGAGAGCTTCAAAGATCTACTGAAAATGCCAACACTTAGAGTTCCCAGATATGTCATAACACTAGTTTCGGTACCAGATCATTTGCACGTTTTTTCCGACGCTTTGTTGAGAGCATATGGCGCATGTATATACATTCGCACCCAGTCGAATGGCGGATATCATACATCCGTGCTTACAGCTAAATCGAAAATATCCCCTCTTAAGACTAGATCGCTTCCGCGTCTAGAGCTTTGTGCTGCGCATATTGCTGCAGACTTGATCAATAAGATTAAGTCTATGATTAGTAGACCGATCGACAAAATTGTTCTCTGGAAGGATTCAGAAATAGTCCGACATTGGATACGGACACGCCCAACCAAACTATCCACTTTCTTTGCAAATCGTGTCGCGGAAATTCAAGAGTGGTCAAATGAATCAGTATGGAGACACGTCCCTTCAAAGCAAAAGCCTGCTGATATTTTCTCTCGAGGTTGCTCACTTGCAGAGCTTAAATCATCCATGTGGTTTAATGCTCAGGTTTTCATAACCAATTCAGAAGAGCAATTTCCAGTTAACAGACATTTTCCGCTTTCACCTGAAATGGAAATTCTGGAATTCAAAAAAAGTGCACTTGCATGTGTCACAAACTATCAACCAAACGATATTTTGAATTATATAGAAAAGTCATCTTCGCACCCAAGACTATTAAGAGTAATATGCTACATTCTTCGCTTCATACAAGCTTGTCACAAGTCTCCGAGATCGGACGATTTATTGCTTTCAGCCACAGAGTTGCAAATGGCTTTCAAAAAAGTCAAATAAGTCTTGCAGCTTGAAGAACGGCTTCCTTCCAGCCTGCAAAATCCAAAAGCATTTATAAATGAAACTTCAGAAAACAATCTGACTTCCGCTTCATCGAGAGTAGCCGGAAGACTTGAAAGTGCTCAGATTCCCTACGATGCGAAGTTCGCGGTTATGCTAAGTAAGCAATAGCAATTTATTGACTCACATGTCAGAGACCTGCATATAAAAAAACTATCATGTGGGACTTGGGGAGCAAATATGGATTGTGAATGCTCGAGAAATCTGCCAAAGGGTCGTAAATGCATTCATTGCTTCAAGTATACCAAAGTTACTTGATCATATTATGGGCCAATTGCCTGCAGATGGCGTAGACTTTTGTGGACCTATTTTAATAACGTTAAAAATTCTGGGCAGGTCACCCTATAAGTCTTACGTAGCAGTATTTGTATGCTTGAGCAAGTTAGCGACTTGAGCACTTATACATACCTTTCATGCTTTCAAAGTTTCTCCGGTCGCAGAGGACTTCTTAGGATAGTATACTGCGACAACGGAACCAATTTCGTCGGCGCCAGCAATCGTCTCAAGGAGCTCTACGAGTAGTTAATGCAGGAGAACAAATCAGTGAGGGAAGAGGAAGGTTGCCAGTTCGTGTTCATTCCCCCACGCGCCTGTTGGAAGCCGCAGTGAAGTCGGTCAAAACCCTACTTCAACGTACAGCCGGCAGTGCACTTTTTATCGCGGACGAGTTAACCACATTTCTGGTCGACCAATAGGCCGTCTAAGTCAGGACCCGGACGATGGAGAAACGTTAACTCAAGTACACCTGCTAATAGGTAGGCTATTAAAGGCACTGCCAGTGGATCCGACAAATCAAAAAATAACCTGTTCACAGTTCACAGCCTGATGATGCGCACCAAATGGACGAAAGACAGCCCAAACGCAGTATTAGGACAGATTGTCCTAATAGTTGAGGACAACTGCCCACCTCAGAAATGGATAGTGGGTCGACTCATCGCCGTACACGCAGGGCAGGACGAAAAGGTGAGGGTCGTCAAGGTGCGCAAAACTAATGGAACTATAAAGCGCCCAGTCCATAAACTAGCGCTTCTTCCTATATACTAAATCTGAATATTGAAGCCCTTAAGGCGTTCAACGCTGCCTGTGTTAGCGCATTTCCTAATTTTAAATTTAAACTTAACGATAAAAATAATACGGATGAAACCAATCGAACGAATCGATAAGCATTGTAAAAAACTATCGTAGATCGGCTAACTAACTCTTGTTTTGCCCACGTTGAAGAAAAGACGTGCATGAAATAAAGCTTAAAAAAAATATGTGCATAATAACTATTTGTGACCATTATTATTGTCGTGTAAAATCATACAAATCTTCAGAGGAAGGAGGAGAGGAACAATATAAAATTCTTTCCAAAGAGATGGAAAGACCGACGAATTGAGTGTTAGATTGAACTGCTTAAGCATAAATAACTAGAACACTCTTTGAGCACACAGCTAGGAATGTTGTCAGGCCCAGGAGAGAATTAAGTTTTTAGTGATTTTAAAAATGAAAGAAGAAAAGTTTCGGAAGTTTTGGGATCACATATAAAGTTGGAAGAAGTAATGTAATAAGCATAAGAAGTGTTAGCACATTGGACAGATGAATAAGTTGATTGGAACAAAACAGCGAACTAGTCAACAGCTGTGGAATCATTGCCTTTTAGTTACCAACAAAAAAGAGGAAGGTACAGAAGAAGATCTACGCTTAGAGTTTACAGAGCAATAGAATTACTTCGGATCTTGTGCAAATTGAATTTTGCACCGAACATGATAATTGTTATGGCATTCAGAGTTAAAAAGTGTAAAGTTCGATTATTGTTTATTTAATCTAAACCCACAGTCATTTATTTGTTTATTTTAAGATAAGCAATTATCTGCTTGTTAAAAATAGTTTTAAAGTATATATAAAATCAAAATTAATTTTCTACTACGCCGACCAAGTAAAGATATGCCCCTAAAAACATTGGTTGGCCGACGACGTAGAATTACAAATTTGATGCAGACAAAGTAGATAAAAGATTACGGATATTGGTATAGTGGGAGCAATGAAATGACAGTATTTGGTATAGGTAATTATAGTTATCACGCAGGACTCGGAAAGGATCGTGACGGGCGTAATTTGATCTGCACACTTGAAAAGACAATGGTCGAAAACGGCGAATTGCTCTGCAGGGTATGTGGAAAAAAGTGAAAAGTTAGATTTTGCCATTGAACATTTAGAAAGATCAATAATTAAAAATACAATCACAGAACCAGTTCGTTTAAACTTTTTAAATCATCTAGATTTAATATTTTTCAAATAAGATAGTCTAGGACAGTACCAAGGAGTATTTAGTGACGCGGTGGAGGCTACGCTATTAGGAATGCAGATATCTAAGAGAGAGCAAAATCTAAATCAACCGCATTGTTCAATGGAGTTGTTGCACAAACGAGCTGACTTAGCAAAGTGAAGTTTCTTTAACGGAAGCAACGACGCGGTGTATTGGGGAATTAAGAATTGGCAGGGGCAGGTCCACATACTGAAAGCGAGACTTCAAGTGTAGGATGTTAAAAATCATCGGGTAGTGATGGAGTGGGAGACCTAAGGACACCGGCATTGATGTTATCAGTGACAAAAATAAGGTCTAACAATTTATTTAAATTGTTATATACAGGATTAATTTGAAAAAGAGACATGTCAAGCAGACAATCCAAAAAATCATGCAGTGCTGATGGTACAAGGTAAGACGACAAATTAGGATTAAATCATGTGATGTTTAGCCATATACTTCAACATCAAAAAAATGGAACAACATCCGAATATTCTGTGGCACCAAGCCAACCATACCCATTTAATGCCTAAAAGACACAAACAACACCATTTCTCCCCAAACGTTCAATCCCACAAGCAACAGACACTAAACGCCACCTTCACTCACTTTCCATGTTATTTGGCAAATTCTTAGACGATCTCATTTCGCAAATTGAACTACAAATAGCCCTCAGTAAACTCAACGGAAAACTCCTGGTCTAGACCGCATATCTTATGCTTGAACACTTCCACCCAGCCGTCCAACATTGCTTGGTAAACCTTTATAACAATATTTTCGATTCCGTCATTCCCCACAAATTTAACCTCAGCAAAATCATTCCCATCAATAAACCCCAATCTGACAAAACCTTAATAAACTCTTACCGCCCAATCTCTCTTGTTTCATGCCTAGACAAACTACTAGACAAAATCATAGCCAACCGAACGTGGTGGTTGTCAATCCCAACAAAGCAATCGACAGGCGGCAATCTGTATTTAAAAATGGAAGGTAGTTATCTGATTCCCTAGTTACGCTCAAACGCCCCATCTACAAGAAATCACGCATCGCCAATATTCTTAGACTTTACCAAAGCGTTTGACACAGTAGGACTTTACGCAGTTATCGACGACCTAGTAGAATGGAATATAAGTCACAAAATCATTAATTATGTAATAAACTTTATGACCAATAATACCATAACCGTCTTCATAGGATAACATCTTTCTAAAACCCACCCACTATTTAATGGTGTTCTTCAAGGGGCCTTTTTGTCAGTCGTTCTCTACAAATATCGTTATACTGATTTTACGCTCGCCAAGTACGGTCACATTTTTCGCGGCTTAAAAAATTGTCCAATTTAATGAATTAACATAAGCGTACGCAATACTAAACCTAGTAAACCTAGTAACTGCGATACCTGGAACTACGAGCCGTGAGGCAGCAGGCAACCTCGGCAAAACCAAGTAAGGACGGAATCAAGCCACTAAGCATAAAGCGGCAACTGGTGCAATCCTCTGGCAGCAGCCCCGGAAGGCCAACCCAAAGCAACAAAAACATCCAAGTAAGCGGCTGTTCGTCGAAAAGCTCAAGAACAAAACGCCACCTACCGTTCAAGCTAGCACTATTTTGAAGCATACTTATAGGCTGTCCGTTTTTTATATTTGAGTAATATTAAAAAAGCATTTATACAAACAAAATTAGACAAAATTACAAAAGAGAGCCTAGATACGCTGCTCCGATCAAAATTGCAGATTGCCTCAGCAAAGGTAAAGGATACCCGCGTGATATTTGAAAGGAACAATAAAGTGGATTTACGTGTCGAAGTTGAAACGGAGGATATGGCTACGCAGTTCCTTAAAAACTAGCTGGAACGTCGATATATATTGAATGAAATCTCAGTATCGAAAAACAAGAGCACAAGGCGGTGCTCCTACAGTTAAAGAGAGCTCGTACAAATGTCAACAACGCCTATAAGGTTTTCGTTAAGAGCGACTCCATTAATATAAACGGAAAATGGGTGAGCTTCGACAGCAATAAAAAGCTTGTGTGCAAAGGACAACCAGTAGAAGTTGAAATCAAAGAGTTGTATGGCATCCGTCTTGAAACCGGCCATTTCACCTACGAGCGACTTCTCGCTAAAGCTAGGGGACCAAAAAACGGGCAAAATCAGCTCGAGCCACTGCAGAAAATCCCGCAATAAACTACTCCTCTTCTAAAGCAGCATTAAGATATTAGCATACAATATAGCAATAAGTTGATTCAGTCACATTTTCTCGGCTTTATAAAATCGCATGACATCTTCTTTCTTTCCGAAACGTTCTCCGAACACTCAATAGAATTGTATGAGCCTTACTTTCATAATCACACTCGGAATACAGAGCTACAAGGACGGCAAGCTGGGGACGAGCTAGTGGTGCTGTTTTATACGGAATTAGCAGGAAACTGAATACAGATTTAAGATGCATGTTCACTCAATCGTCTGGCACGACCATTGTCAACATGAGCGTAAATGGCAAGACCTTATGCATATTTCCCACTTATCTGAACTGCTATCACTAGACGAGAGACTTTTAAATACTGTACGATACCCTCCAGCAATCAAAGCAGATGAACATAATGATTATCGGTGATCTGAATGCGCGTATAGCAAAGGAACAAGTGTGGACAGAGGACTCTTATTCGGAGAACTAAGGACTCAATCCTTGATGGAAATGGCAAGAAATCATAGATCTGTGTGAGTCCTTTGGCATGACGGTACTTAACGGCAAAACAAATAGTGATTGCGAAGGAAACCTAACCTTTGTTAGAGCCCAAGCTACGTCAACAATAGACTACTGTCTTATTTGCGGTGAATGGCATCAATACGTAGAAGATATTGTAGCAGGCACACCCTGTACGGTACACCTATGTATATATTCCACACTGTACATACTCATATACTCACATACTCACATACTCACATACTCACATACCCACATACCCTATGATGTACATACTCACATACACATATTCACACATACTCTTAGCATCATACATGTCTCAGCTTAACGCTGCACACACACACTAACACTAATGTAACCTAAGCTAAGCGCAGCAAAACTCACGAAATACAGATCAGTTCGGCTGCAGCAACCAAAGTGAACGCGTGTTATTCTTTGCCCAAAATCTCAGAAGCGGGATAAGAGACCGAAAAAAAAATTTTTTTTCGCTTCTCGCCTACAAACAGTAAATCAAAATTTGCGCAGTTAGAACTTAAATATTAATAAAACTATTGGTGCACAATGGACGCCATCGGCATTGAAGACTACAGCGCAGTGGAGCTACGGGACTGGCTGGAGCACCTGGGTCTGCAGAAAGGAGGCAACAAGGCAGCCATGGTAGCCCGCCTAAACGATGTTCCGCCACACATCCGCGGAGCATGCCCATCCTTTGAAATCTCAGGTTATCAAGAGTCCCCACAGCCCAAGGCCAACAACAAAAATTAGCTCACTCTAGATGGGTTGAATGACAGACAAGAAAAAATTTCTGGCGAAACCAACGGCACAATTCCAAACGAAGCAGAAGGCGCAACACAAGAAGCTTCGTGCAAATCAAATTCCTACGACGTAGTAGATGACGACGCTGGCGCAGCCGACACGAACGAAAGCGAAGACGAGCAGCAAAACGCAATTGTGTCTGTCGCGCCTACCGTCGCGACGGTCGCAGCAAAGGAAAGAGACGCAGACAACCCACAAGCCGCTGTCGAATTGGAAGTACTACGACGCCAGTTGGAGGCGATCCAACTAGAAAACGAAACACTAAAAAGAAATGTGGCTACTCCAAACGATATGGTCACCCTAAGTCACGACAGTGTTGCCATACCGGCAACCACCAGTGGTGGCAACATGGCTGCCACACCAAACGTAAACAACAACAACGTGATGTTAACAATGGCAAAGGAGATGCTACCGACATTCGACGGTAGCAAGGCTAGTCAAATTTCCGTCAACATTTGGACCGCACAACTGAAGACAATCACACAGTTATACAAACTCAACGACGATGTGGTGCGAATGCTAGTGATGTCAAAGCTAAAGGATCGTGCTCAAGTGTGGCTCCATACAAGTGCAAATCTGTTGGCTATGCCAGTACAAGAACTTCTGGAGCAATTACAGTGGCATTTCAAAGCAAGGAAAGCAAGATAACATCACGCCGCAAGTTTCAAGAACGCAAGTGGCTTGCTAAGGAAGATTTTGCAACCTATTTCTCGGAGAAGACACTGTTGGCTACACATATCCAGCTAGACGACGAAGAGCTTATCGACAACATCATCGAAGGAATCCCCAACAGTCAGCTACGCCAACAAGCGTATATGTAGTGTTTCGCCACATCATCACAGCTGCTGCAAGCATTCTCGAAAGTAGCCTTACCCGTACAAGCACCCGGAACCGGCCGCCATGCAGCAATTGGTAGAAGCGCAACTAGTGACGTCACTCCAAAAACGTCGGCCAGATGCTTCAACTGTAACTCATTGGGTCACTTTGCAGCCGTTTGTCGCAAGCCGAAACGAGAGCACGGAGCGTGTTATGCATGTGGCAGCCTGGACCACCAAATTGCTCAATGCCCAATGAAGAAGAACGCGGCGGGAAATGATTATGTAAGAGAGTTTTAGATTTATTTTAATGAAAAAACTAACAAAAACTTAATCCTAGAATGCCTAATCGACTCCGAGAGCCCAATTAGCTTCATCAAAATATGCTGTTTAGAACAACATTTGGAAAATTTTGAAAATTCAATAATTAAGTTTACAGAAACCGAAAAATATTATGGCCTAAATAAGAGCTCGTTAAACATTGTTGGAAAAATATCATGTTTTATCATTTTGAATAAAGAAAAATTTAACTTTGAACTATTAATTGTGGCAAACGAGTCGATGGGGTATAACGTAGTTTTAGGAAGAGATTTTATGGATATTTGCAGATTCAAAATTATTTGTGAAAACGATAGAACAGAAAATGAAAGCATACAGATTGATCGAAAAAAAAATGAAAGCATACAGATTGATAGAAACGAAAATGAAAGTTTGCAAAATGATCGAAGAAAAAATGATAGTTTACAAAATGATCGTATAAAAAGTATTGTATCCCAAAAGCACAGAATACCAAGTGAATGTTCCGAGAATGAAAGATTACAAATTAGAGGTTTGAAAAAGATAGTTACACAGAATGTGCTGTACATTGGGAGCAGAAAATTTATAAATAAAAGTATTTTCTGATAAATTACCTAAAATCGACCTAAAAGATATAGATAGAAATAAATCGGAATAAAAAGAGATAATATAAAATTGATCGAAAATATAGAAATTATATTGGATAAAATCAAATGAAGATTAGATAAGAGATATAGATTACCAAGACTAATTGAGACCCGGCAGGTGTAAATTCAGATTTGGCGGGCGATTGGCTAGGCGATGTTTAGTGGAGACACCCACCCAGTCGAATTGCAAGCCTGGGTAGAGGGCGCTTTAGGGAAGCAATGCTGCACATTGACAGCCGAAACGTCAAAACTTTTCTCAAGCGGAGGTGTAAGCCAGCTTGGTTATGGAACGATCGTTCTTTCCTGTTTGAGCATTGGTCGGAGTCGGACGTGAAAAACCCAAATCAAAAATCAAAATTGGAGTTCCACACTCGTTTGCCGATTTTTATTAATCTGGATGAAAGTCAAGCATCCTGAAGTTATTTTCAAAGTTTTTGGAGATTGTATTCCCATTTAAAACAAGGCGACCTGCTAAGAACCAGCTTAAGGTGTGAAGCCTAGGAAGGGTAAAGCTTGCCTCGGTCCAATCTTGCCCAGGCGCGGCCCATCCAACCAGCCGGCAGCGAGAAAGTCGCCCAAAACTACCTTCTGGTGCTCAGGAGAGGAAAATAAGGGTGGTTGTCCAAGCTGCGACGTATGCGCAAAGCTGGCTAAGCCACTAGTTCTCTGACGTCCACACGGCAAGAAAGGTAATCCAGATCGCTTTGGCACCCCTCTCAATTTCCAATGCCTTACAGCTGTTGGTTTCCCTTAAAATTTGATTTCAGGCAAGAGAGTCGTTTTCTCTGCAGCTGTGCAGTATCCACTATTAGCCATACGAGAGGAGAGGGAAAGCTTTCACAACCTCGAGGCTCCGCAGACGCAGTATCAGAGAAAAGTTGTGAAAAGAAGTTCAGAATGTGTTTAGTGGCCAAAAGGTGGCAGACAATTGAGTCCAAATTCTGATGTGCAGAGTGTTGCTATGTTTTTTTTTGGGTTAAGAATTTTCTTTGGGCAAGCCTATTAGTTTTGCGACAAAATAAGTGTTAAAATCCCCCCCGCTCTCACAAAAGTTATCCATAGCATGGACCAGTGTTAAGTGCAATTAATAATAAACAAAACAAGCAAACGCACAAAAAAAAAAAAAAACAAAATACAGTGAATACCCAGTTGCCAAGACCGCAACACATGTGAAAAAACCAAAAAGAACAAAATTCAATATAACTGATATCAAGTACACAATCAAGCAAATAAGTAATACATAGCAACTAAAATACGAAAAACTAATTTTGAACCAAAGATATACAACAACAACTATCGACAATATCCTACATCAAGAAGGCCTTCATTGATTATTGGTGAGTGTACAACAGGTGCCTACTGTGGCTGGAGAACACATGTAGCTTTTGAGCACGAGATCTAAGTAAGTCGTAAGCAAAAGCTTACTGAGGTGTCGGTGCAAAAGAGGCGATTAAACGGTATTAGTTCTCTCCAGGCATAAGTGGGTCACTTCTTTGTTTGGATTGTGATTTCAAATTTTGCTGGCCACAACTCAGCTGATCGTGTAAGAGGAAAAAGTTTATAAACGTTCCCGTCAATACAAAATGCTTTTAGCTGAATTGTTCTAGCCAATAGTTTAAAACATTATTGTTGAAAAGTAACATGCCTGTTGAAAAGTAATTAAAGTTAACGTAACATCATGAACAAAAGAAAACAACACAAGCACAATTACTTTATAATGATACAGTTTTAGAGTCACTTTGCTTTGGAATTTTTATGTGTCTTATTATCTTGTTCCATATTATGCATGCTACTTGCCATATATATTGTTATATTTTCTGGATTTCAGCTGTGAATAACTTTTGTGAAAACGCGGGTAGTAAATATATACATAAATGAAAATGAACATCACAAAGCTAGCAAAAATATTTTCTCAGTTCCTGCAAAACTGTAAGGGCATGTTTACCTGAGAATTTTTTTCTGTTTTTTTGCTGTTTTTGTTCTTTTGTTATTAATTTTGATTTTCTCTTATACATCTAAAGTAATTGTATTAAGTTAAACTAAGAAATTATGAAGAATATTATACTAAATTAGCTAATGGATAGCAGCCTCTAATTACGAGCAATTAAAATCACGTAAAAAATTTCTGTAAATTAATATGGCACGTTTGCTACTAGAATCGACTGAAGTTTTTCTTATGATTTTTTTTTAAGAATAAATATTGAAAATAATGGAGTTCTAAAATTATTTTGAATTTTCCTGAAGGTATAATGAGTTAGGGGTATAAGAGCTTCTGCGTTTGGGAATGGGCAATAATATCAATTGCAAAAAGCCCGTTCATAGGTAGGGTGGGTTTAGATGCAAGGCTGCTAAAACATCAAAGCAGCTGCCGAAGACAACAGGTACTGATCCTCTGGGATATTTTGTGTTATTTTTGGGTTTTGATTATTCTATAGGCAAGGGACTTTATTTTATTATGTACGACAATCAGGTGGAAAACGATGACAGCAAAAAACCCCCCCAGCCGACTGCTTTTGCTAGCTGAGTCCCATCAGCTGTTTTCGTCGACACGACTTCTGTTGTCAGGATACTAGTGTAGTCGTGGAAGAAGATTTACATCAACAACTAACTAGGAAGTCGTTACATAATTGGCGCCCAACGTGGGGCCGGTGAGACTATCCTTTATGGTGTGTTTTGTCCGCTCTATTCTTCTCTTAAAGATCCTTTGTATCTATCCTTTTTCTTGTAGAATTGTGGTGTTAGATTTTGAAGGGAACATTGCGAAGCTCAGCTCAAAAATGAAGTGGACTTGCGGCGAAGATCGAGCATTCTACCATTGGAGAATTGAGGATCGCGAATGAAAATTAATTACTGCAAACATTTTTCTATTTCTTGTCGAAACTGCTGTTGTGTTTGTGATGTAACGCAGGCGCTTACCAATGATCACTATTAAGCAGCATAGATAAGGATGTCTTTCTAGTAGTTTGAATATGCATATGAAACCCGCATGAGTGGAATCTGTTTCGGGATATGAGTATTGGAATTGACCGAGACGTCGAACTACAAGTAACCCAAAGCAGGTTTTACCGTAATGGAAAAACGGCGTATTCAGCTCAGTAAATCGTGTTTACGTGTAGCTAGGATACTACCTTGACCAATTTAGTGGATAATGCAATGGTTTCAGGAAAGATACTTGCGGAGTATCGAGCGAAAAATAATCTGAAACTAAGCGAAATTGGCAGATTAGTGAAGTGGAGTGCAACCAGTAACTGTGGAAGGAGAAACGAATACGTTGTTGAATACAGTTTAGTTTAGCGAATAGCCAAATACTGTACACAGTGTACTTCGTATTGAATTAATAGTTACCTGAGAGCCTACATTAACTAGTAATTCTTTTGTGTTGTGAAAATTAAAAAAAAAAAAATCAACCTAATTAAAATAAAATTTAGAGTGTATCTCGAGTTGTTAAAAGTTCTTTACCCCTCATTACTACTAACAGGAAAATTATTTATGAAAATTTTACTTTTGAGAAAAGTTAATTTGTTGCCTCATTGAGTTATAGGATTTTGGTTACCAAAATACATCACTCAAGTGATATCAATAACATTTATAAAGATAAGCGATTACTAAAATGGCTTTTGTGACACGAAGCACCGACGATTTAACAAGTCAGGCAGCAGGTGAAACAGGAGGCAATGAATCGGCATCCGTCACCATGCAAGCCGACTATGAGTGTAGCATCTGTTCCAAGTCGATTGCAAATGACGAAGAATGTACAATCACTCCTTGTGATCACCTGTTTCATTCAGATTGTATAGGTCAGTATGTTAAAGCCCAGCAGCAGTGTCAAGTGTGCAAAAAGCTTTTGCATCCACGGGAGTGTAGAACTGCGCAAGTGGGTTCGGCTCTGGCTAAAATCAAAAAAACGAATAATCAAGGAGCTACACCGAAAATTCCTAATACCAGAGGGAAACGTCGAGACCAACCCATTTTGGGTAGGCCTCCAAAGCAGACTGCACGGAAAAAGTTGGCAATGCAAAATGCTAATCCGGCGCATGAACAATTGGCCTTACCGTTAGGGAATGCCAATAGAGGATTGCAAAAAGAATTAAATAACCATTCAAACTGTGGATCGAATGTATCAAGCGAGATTGACTATGATTTTCTTACAAAACGAATGGAAACAATAATTGAGCAAAAACTAGATGCTTTGTTTATATCAAGGGAAAACAATCAAGAATCTGTAGCATCCTTAGAAGCTCCAAGATATCAGACAGTCAGACGAGAGGCAACTCGACCTAGATGTACACTAAGTCCGGAAAAGGTCACGAACTTAATTCAAAACTGGAACCTCAAGTTTGATGGGTCTATCAGAGGTATACCGGTTGAAGAGTTTCTATATCGGGTACGCTCTTTCACTCAAGATTGCCTTAATAACGATTATGAGCCAGTATGTAAGAACTTGCACATCTTGCTAGCAGGCAAGGCTCGTGAATGGTATTGGCAATATCGGAAGGAAGTTTCAGTAATAGACTGGGTTGACTTTTGCCTTGCCTTGAAGCGACAGTATGGCGATTTTCGGACAGACGATGAGATTGAGGAGGAAATGAGAAAAAGAAACCAAGAAATGGGGGAGACATTTGATGAATATTTTGAAGAAGTTATGTCTATCGCGTCACGTCTTACAGTACCACTACCGGAGAGCCGATTGGTCAAACTTCTCGTTAGAAATTTACGGATGGAAGTCCGTCATACCCTTTTATATGAGGAGATAACTTCGGTAGGTCAATTGCGCAAATTGTGTCGCATGCGAGAAAATTTATTAGCTGAACAAGCAGGTATGCGCACAAATACAAGATTTGTAGGGGATCGGCAACCCCGCAAAACAGTAGCTGCTATTGAAGGAGCAGCCAATTGTGAGGTTACAGATAGCATAGAACCTGAAGTGGATGCTGTACTAATGCCCAAAAGGAATGTGGTGTGTTGGAATTGCGACCAGGAGGGTCACTGCTGGGATATGTGTGTACAACCCAGAACCATATTCTGTTATGGCTGTGGCACAAAGAATATGTACAAACCGCAGTGCCCTACTTGTGCCAATAGAAAGGCGGAAAACTTACGCAAAGGCCCATTCGAGCACCCAACTCGAATGGCGCCGAAGTAAAATTTCCCCAAATAGAGGATAACAAAGCTGGCAATAAGATGCCTATGGGAGCATCGCCAGTTCCCCCAGATACGACAACTTCACACTCAACTACATCAAACGTGAACCCAAATGTGACCATAATATCCCCTGAACATGCAAAGAAGGAACTTAGCTCAGAAAGATCGGGGGTGAGAAAACCTTATCACGAACGATTAAAGGACTATTTAGAAATACGAGACAGGATATTTAGAAACAATGGTTCAGAAAAAGTAAAGAAATCGACATTACGAGCTCGGGAATATTGGGAAAAGGTAGACAAGAATAAACAACTGCTAGTGGCTGCGGTGTTAAACAATAAAACGGATGGTCGGTTGTATGCCCCCGTGTCCTTTTTACAGTTCGAAGAGCTAGGCCTTTTAGACACTGGTGCCAATATCAGTTGCATTGGCGCTGATCTTGCACTAGAAGATTGGTCAAATAGGCCAGAATTTAAAAGAATTGAGTCGAAGGTCAAGACAGCAGATGGTAAGGGTCATGCGGTGTTAGGCTATATTAACGTGGACGTAACATATAACACGACAAGTAAAAAAGTCATGTTATACGTTATTCCTTCGATCGATAAGCGTTTAATATTAGGGTTAGACTTTTGGAGGATGTTTAATTTAGCTCCAGGTTTAATTGCTAGCCTACAAGCAAACGAAGTCTCTCTAGATGCAGGCGTTGAGGAAACGAGAAAGTATCCTTTGTCGCATCAGCAACAGCTCCAGTTAGAGCAGATTATTGCCCGATTTCCAAACTTTTCCAATCAAGGACTTGGCCAAACGGCCCTTATTGAGCATGAAATTGACATTGGAACGGCAAAGCCAGTAAAGCAGCGATATTACCCTGTATCGCCTGCGGTAGAAAAGTTGTTATATAAAGAGATTGACCGCATGATGGAGCTAGGGGTCATTGAACCATCAACTAGTGCCTGGAGCTCACCCATGCGAATGGTCATTAAGCCAGGCAAGGTGCGTCTCTGCTTGGATGCTAGGATAATTAATGAAATGACCAAAAAGGATGCTTATCCGCAGCCAAGTATTGATGGCATCTTTGCTAGACTTCCTAAGGCCAACTTGATCACGAAAATTGACCTTAAGGATGCGTATTGGCAGATAGCTTTAACTAAAGAGTCTAGACCGATTACGGCCTTTACGATTCCGGGTAGACCGCTCTACCAATTTAAGGTCATGCCATTTGGGTTGTGCAATGCACCCCAAACGATGTGTCGACTCATGGATGACCTTATTCCGGCTGACCTTAAGCATTGTGTGTTTGGATATTTAGACGATCTGGTAGTGGTCTCAGATACGTTTGAAGAACATATTCAAGTACTGACTCGTATGGCCGAACAATTTAAAAGAGCCAATTTAACACTCAATTTGGCTAAAAGCAAATTTTGTGTGACGCAAGTCAAATATTTGGGATATATCATTGGCAACGGTGGCATAGCAACAGATCCAGATAAGATCGAGGCCATATTGGCATGGCCAGCGCCTAAGACGTTGAAACAAACAAGAGGGTTCTTGGGCTTAGCGGGATGGTATCGCCGATTTATACCAAATTTTTCGGACTTGACTTATCCCCTTACGGAGTTGATTTCAACCAAAAAGAAATTTGTTTGGACCGAGGCAGCGCAGGTTGCATTTGAAAAGTTAAAACTTGTTTTAACTACGGCACCTGTATTGCACAACCCCGATTTTTCAGAAAAATTCTATCTTCACTGCGACGCTAGCGACTACGGAGTTGGAGCAGTGTTGGTACAGCGAACAGAAAAGGGAGAAGAAAAGCCAATCGCGTTCATGAGCAAGAAGCTCAACACAGCGCAAAGAAACTACAGCGTTACCGAAAGGGAATGTCTGGCAGCGATCTTGGCTATCGAAAAATTTCGATGTTACATTGAGTTACAGGATTTCGAGGTGATCACAGATCACGCAAGTCTGGTGTGGCTGATGAAACAGACCAATTTAAAAGGCAGGCTAGCTAGATGGGCAATGCAATTGCAAGGGTACCGATTCGCCATAAGCCATAGAAAAGGGCGTGACCATGTGGTTCCGGATGCGTTGTCGAGAGTTCACCAAGGTGAGATCGCTAGTATTGAGAGTGTTGGCCCTATTATAGATTTGCAATCCGAATGTTTTAAGGACTCCGAATATTTGGACCTAAAGGCACGCGTTTTAGCGAACGAAACATTGCCTGATCTGAAAGTTCTGGATGACTTCGTATATATTCGTACTGAGCATGAGTATGAAGACGAGTCTGAAAGTTTTTCGGCTTGGAAATTATGGATTCCAACAGGCCTTACTAAAGACGTCATTACTAGAGCTCATGATTGTGTGGTGGCTGCCCATGGTGGAATGAGGAAAACGTTAGAACTAATTAGGCGACATTTTTATTGGCCAGGAATGGTGGGACAAGTTAAGGCCTATATAAGGGACTGCGAAATTTGTAAGACAACGAAAGCTCCGAATGTTGTGTTACGCCCTCCAATGGGAAAAATGGCAGAGTCATATAGACCTTTCCAGCGGCTGTATATAGACATCCTTGGGCCATATCCTAGAAGCAAACAAGGACACATCGGATTGCTTATTGTTGTGGATCACTTCTCAAAGTACCACTGGCTATGTCCTTTAAAGAAGTTCACCTCGCAGGTTATTGTAGAGTATTTGAGATCCCATATATTTTATGTGTATGGAGTACCTGAGACCATTGTAAGCGACAATGGGTCTCAATTCATTTCGGCACAATTTCAATCGTTTTTAAAAGATTTGGGCATACAACATATGTTAACTGCACTCTACTCACCCCAGGCAAATGCTTCGGAACGAGTAAATCGTTCTATTATCTGTGCAATCCGGTCATACCTTAAAAGTGATCAAAGAGAGTGGGATGCTAATATTCATGCCATTAGTTGTGCCCTTCGGAACGCGATTCATCAGAGTATCCAAACCGCTCCATATTTTGCTCTTTACGGGTTTAACATGGCAACCCATGGTTCACAATATAAAATCTTACACCAATTAGGCATGCTGGCAGAGTCAAAATCGATGCTTAGCAGAGAAGACCAATTGGCAGTATTAAGAGGGAATATTAAACAGAATTTGACTCAAGCATATGATCAAGCTGCTCGAGTATATAATTTGCGAGCAAAGGAAGTGGATTACAAAGTAGGCCAGGAAGTTTTTCGCAGAAACTTTGCCCAAAGCAATTTTGAAAAGAATATCTCCGCAAAACTTTGTCCGGCTTTTATCAAAGCTCGAGTACGCGAGAAGACTGGGAAGTCAACCTACATTTTGGAAGACTTGCAGGGCAATAAAGTTGGTATGTTCCATGCCAAAGATATTCGGCAATGACAATGTACTTTTTTCAGGCCAATCAGCCCTATTCAAGGAATGGCTGCTTCTCCAGGTTTGTGCTGTACATTGGGAGCAGAAAATTTATAAATAAAAGTATTTTCTGATAAATTACCTAAAATCGACCTAAAAGATATAGATAGAAATAAATCGGAATAAAAAGAGATAATATAAAATAGATCGAAAATATAGAAATTATATTGGATAAAATCAAATGAAGATTAGATAAGAGATATAGATTACCAAGACTAATTGAGACCCGGCAGGTGTAAATTCAGATTTGGCGGGCGATTGGCTAGGCGATGTTTAGTGGAGACACCCACCCAGTCGAATTGCAAGCCTGGGTAGAGGGCGCTATAGGGAAGCAATGCTGCACATTGACAGCCGAAACGTCAAAACTTTTCTCAAGCGGAGGTGTAAGCCAGCTTGGTTATGGAACGATCGTTCTTTCCTGTTTGAGCATTGGTCGGAGTCGGACGTGAAAAACCCAAATCAAAAATCAAAATTGGAGTTCCACACTCGTTTGCCGATTTTTATTAATCTGGATGAAAGTCAAGCATCCTGAAGTTATTTTCAAAGTTTTTGGAGATTGTATTCCCATTTAAAACGAGGCGACCTGCTAAGAACCAGCTTAAGGTGTGAAGCCTAGGAAGGGTAAAGCTTGCCTCGGTCCAATCTTGCCCAGGCGCGGCCCATCCAACCAGCCGGCAGCGAGAAAGTCGCCCAAAACTACCTTCTGGTGCTCAGGAGAGGAAAATAAGGGTGGTTGTCCAAGCTGCGACGTATGCGCAAAGCTGGCTAAGCCACTAGTTCTCTGACGTCCACACGGCAAGAAAGGTAATCCAGATCGCTTTGGCACCCCTCTCAATTTCCAATGCCTTACAGCTGTTGGTTTCCCTTAAAATTTGATTTCAGGCAGAGAGTCGTTTTCTCTGCAGCTGTGCAGTATCCACTATTAGCCATACGAGAGGAGAGGGAAAGCTTTCACAACCTCGAGGCTCCGCAGACGCAGTATCAGAGAAAAGTTGTGAAAAGAAGTCCAGAATGTGTTTAGTGGCCAAAAGGTGGCAGACAATTGAGTCCAAATTCTGATGTGCAGAGTGTTGCTATGTTTTTTTTTGGGTTAAGAATTTTCTTTGGGCAAGCCTATTAGTTTTGCGACAAAATAAGTGTTAAAATCCCCCCCGCTCTCACAAAAGTTATCCATAGCATGGACCAGTGTTAAGTGCAATTAATAATAAACAAAACAAGCAAACGCACAAAAAAAAAAAAACAAAATACAGTGAATACCCAGTTGCCAAGACCGCAACACATGTGAAAAAACCAAAAAGAACAAAATTCAATATAACTGATATCAAGTACACAATCAAGCAAATAAGTAATACATAGCAACTAAAATACGAAAAACTAATTTTGAACCAAAGATATACAACAACAACTATCGACAATATCCTACATCAAGAAGGCCTTCATTGATTATTGGTGAGTGTACAACAGGTGCCTACTGTGGCTGGAGAACACATGTAGCTTTTGAGCACGAGATCTAAGTAAGTCGTAAGCAAAAGCTTACTGAGGTGTCGGTGCAAAAGAGGCGATTAAACGGTATTAGTTCTCTCCAGGCATAAGTGGGTCACTTCTTTGTTTGGATTGTGATTTCAAATTTTGCTGGCCACAACTCAGCTGATCGTGTAAGAGGAAAAAGTTTATAAGCGTTCCCGTCAATACAAAATGCTTTTAGCTGAATTGTTCTAGCCAATAGTTTAAAACATTATTGTTGAAAAGTAACATGCCTGTTGAAAAGTAATTAAAGTTAACGTAACATCATGAACAAAAGAAAACAACACAAGCACAATTACTTTATAATGATACAGTTTTAGAGTCACTTTGCTTTGGAATTTTTATGTGTCTTATTATCTTGTTGCCATATTATGCATGCTACTTGCCATATATATTGTTATATTTTCTGGATTTCAGCTGTGAATAACTTTTGTGAAAACGCGGGTAGTAAATATATACATAAATGAAAATGAACATCACAAAGCTAGCAAAAATATTTTCTCAGTTCCTGCAAAACTGTAAGGGCATGTTTACCTGAGAATTTTTTTCTGTTTTTTTGCTGTTTTTGTTCTTTTGTTATTAATTTTGATTTTCTCTTATACATCTAAAGTAATTGTATTAAGTTAAACTAAGAAATTATGAAGAATATTATACTAAATTAGCTAATGGATAGCAGCCTCTAATTACGAGCAATTAAAATCACGTAAAAAATTTCTGTAAATTAATATGGCACGTTTGCTACTAGAATCGACTGAAGTTTTTCTTATGATTTTTTTTAAGAATAAATATTGAAAATAATGGAGTTCTAAAATTATTTTGAATTTTCCTGAAGGTATAATGAGTTAGGGGTATAAGAGCTTCTGCGTTTGGGAATGGGCAATAATATCAATTGCAAAAAGCCCGTTCATAGGTAGGGTGGGTTTAGATGCAAGGCTGCTAAAACATCAAAGCAGCTGCCGAAGACAACAGGTACTGATCCTTTGGGATATTTTTTGTTATTTTTGGGTTTTGATTATTCTATAGGCAAGGGACTTTATTTTATTATGTACGACAATCAGGTGGAAAACGATGACAGCAAAAAACCCCCCCAGCCGACTGCTTTTGCTAGCTGAGTCCCATCAGCTGTTTTCGTCGACACGACTTCTGTTGTCAGGATACTAGTGTAGTCGTGGAAGAAGATTTACATCAACAACTAACTAGGAAGCCATTACAAGAACGATCGCACGCATGTTAGAAATCTTGAAAGCAAACAGAATGAGCGCATCATTAGAAATAATACAGTACAAAAGTCAGAGTGCAGGGAAAAATTAAACCAAAATGAAAGTTATGATCTTGATATTCTTGCCATCGAATACCCTGAACCAAAAGATTGCCATAACCTAAACATTAATGCAAATTGTGATCACAGCGTACGAAAAGAACTTACAGAAATATTTGACAAGTTTTATAGCAAAGCGAAGCAGCCCACAGTTCCCGCAGTCAAGTGTGAAATGAAGTTGAATTTAGAAAATGCCAAACCTTTTAATTATCCCCCTAAACGACTGTCGTTTGCCGAAAAGGCGCAGGTGCCAAAACTTTTGGACGAATATATTGAGAAAGGTATTATACGGGCAAGCGAGTCAGAATACGCGTCACGGACAGTTTTAGTCAACAAAAAGACAGGCGACTTAAGAATGTGTATGGATTTTAGAACTCTCAACAAATATACGCTTAAGGACAACTATCCAACACCATTGATAGACGATCTTATTGACAAACTTTCAGGAAAAAAGTGGCTTACTAAGCTAGATCTTAAGAATGGGTTTTTCCACGTGTATATGCATGAGGACTCAATTAAGTTTACTTCATTCACGACCCCAATGGGACAATACGAATGGCTAAGAATGCCTTTGGGCTTGCGGAATGCCCCAGCAGTATTCCAAAGATTCGTAAACAAAATATTTTGTGACCTTGTAAAAGAAGACAAGGTACTGATTTATATGGACGACATTATGATTGCAACTGAAGATGATAAGAGTCATCTTGAAATATTGGCAGAAGTATTTAAGCGGCTAGTAGCAAATAAACTACAATTAAGGCTAGATAAATGCGAGCTCCTTCAAAACGAAGTTAAATATTTGGGATACCTGATATCAGGATCAGGTATCAAACCAGACGCAAAAGGACTGCTGTCAGTTAAAGATTTCCCTACACCAGCCAAGACACATGACATACAAAGCTTCTTAGGTCTGTGCTCATACTTCAGAAGATTTGTAAAAGACTTTTCGACAAAAGCAAAGCCACTATATGACCTGGTGAGAAAAGACAAACAATTCAGTTTTGGTGAAAAAGAACTCGAATGTTTTGAAATGTTGAAAAACAACTTGCTTGAAGCACCAATACTTGCATTGTACAATCCTACTGACCCAACTGAGCTGCATTGCGATGCGAGCGCGCTAGGATTTGGTTCAATCCTCATGCAAAAGAAGACTGACGGCAAGCTACACCCTGTATTTTACTTTTCGAAGCGGACGACCGACGTTGAGGCTAAATACCACAGTTTCGAGCTAGAAGCCCTGGCAATAATATATGCACTACAGCGCTTTAGAATATATCTGCAAGGCATACAGTTCAAAATAATAACGGACTGCAGTGCTTTTACAATGGCACTTAGCAAAAAAGACCTTTGTCCGAGAATAGCCCGCTGGGCACTCGCACTGCAGAACTATGATTTCACGCTAGAGCATCGAGCCGGCAAACGCATGCAACACGTTGATGCATTAAGTAGGAACAGTCTCATTCTGACAATTGATTCAAACTCGTTTGAGGAAAATTTAATAATTTGCCAAAGTAAAGATACAAATATAAAAAAGATGCGCGAAAAGCTACAGGAATCAGAACAGAAAAATTTCGAAATGCGTAATGGTGTCATATACAAGAAAAAGGACAAAGGAACAATTTTGTTTTATGTACCTGAAGAGATGGAAGAACACGTTTTATACAAATACCATGATGAGATGGGTCACATTGGAATCGATAAAATGACTGAAGTTATTTCAAAAAGTTACTGGTTTCCAAACATTAGGTCGAAAGCTAAGCAGCACATCAGCAATTGCCTTAAGTGCATAGCCTACTCAGGGAAGAGTGGAAAAGATGAAGGGTTTCTGCATAACATCCCGAAAGAAAGAGTACCGTTCGACGTCATTCACATAGACCATTTTGGACCAGTAGACAAGAGTAGAGCAAACAAGCATGTGCTAGTAATTATAGACGCTTTCACAAAGTTTGTACAGCTATATGCAGCAAAAACTACAAAATCAAAAGAAGCGATAACTGCACTTAAAGATTACTTTCGAGCCTACAGTAGACCAAAATGCGTGATCTCTGATCGAGGCACCTGTTTTACTTCAAAAGAGTTCGAAGAATTCCTAGAGGAAAATGACATTAAGCACGTAAAAATAGCCACAGGCTCACCCCAGGCGAACGGCCAAGTAGAAAGAGTGAACAGAAGTCTAGGACCTATGATTGCGAAACTGACAGAGCCAGATAAAGATAAGCACTGGGACACTGTGTTAGAGACAGTAGAACATACTTTAAACAACACGATTCAGAGATCAACCAATGAGCACCCTAGCAAAGTACTTTTCGATGTCTCACAAAAAGGAGAAGTATTTGACGCACTAAAAGATAACTTGGCAGAGTTGAATAACATAACAGAGTCCAGAAATTTAGACAAACTTAGAGAAGAAGCTGAAAAGCACCAAGAAAAAGTTCAAAACTACAACAAGCAGGTAGTAGACGCTAAACGGAAGGACCCTCACAAATATGCAACAGAAGACTTAGTAATGGTGAAAAATTTCGACTCGCACTCAGGCGTTTCCAGAAAGCTAATTCCCAAATTTAAAGGATTAAAGAACTTAAGAACTTAAGTCTGTTAACTGTAAGAGATCAGGAGCTCTCCTGTCAGGATGGCCGAATTGTAGCAGGGACACCCTGTACGGTACACCTATGTATATATTCCACACTGTACATACTCACATACTCACATACACACATACCCACATACCCTATGATGTACATACTCACATACACATATTCACACATACTCTTAGCATCATACATGTCTCAGCTTAACGCTGCACACACACACTAACACTAATGTAACCTAAGCTAAGCGCAGCAAAACTCACGAAATACAGATCAGTTCGGCTGCAGCAACCATAGTGAACGCGTGTTATTCTTTGCCCAAAATATGGAAGTGAAAAGCGAGATCTTCTCAGACCACATGCCGATAGTCGATAGTGTTGAACCACATGAGGAAAAAGGAAACGTGCTGCCGAAGCTTCGCTGGTTGATACATGGCCAATCGGTACAAGGCAAATCTGGAGCTGGAACAGTTAGACCAGGATTCACTGCATCGATAGAAAACCTCACAGAATGCATTGTAAATTCAACAACATTTATGCAGAAATCATCCAATCCAAAGTACACAATGCGAGGAAGCAAGGAGGAATGTAATGAAATTGCTAAGACAAGTCCAAAGAAATGCTTCAAGTGAATCCAAAACCAGGAATCAAACTACAAATGTGAAATATAAGCTATTATGCAAGGATGCACAGCGGGCATGAAACAGAAATCTGGAAACATTACTTAACAATGTCCAAAATAGCAAAGAACTTTGGTCACTTGTGAGAAAAATTAATGGAACGAACACCAGTTAAGCTATTAAGGTCGATGCGCACAGTCTGGCGGTACATTTTAAAAGCCTAATATTTAAAGAATCTGCATTAAGCACAGCACAGTTTCGCCCTGCCGTATGCATCAATTCCCGAATTGGACCGAGCGATATTACCCACGAAGGTATCGAAAGCAATAGCGCGCTGCAAAAACCGAAAAGCAACGGGGGAGGATAGAGTTTCAGCCGAATTTTTAAAACATGCAACACCACAATTTATAGTACACATGGCAGACACTTTCAACGTCATATTTGAGTCAGCAGAAGTCCCAGACAGCTTCAGGAAAAACATTATATACCCGATATACAAACAAGAAAGAATGTCGGTCAAGCCCGACTATAACATACTCTGTACCAACGAAATTGTACTCTCAGCATAAATTTTGATGCTACAGTAGCAGCTGAAAGCAGCGCTGCTTCTGCGCTGCAGCAGCGAACAGTCTTTTGATTATAACTCGAAAACCGTTCATTAAATCTTCACCATTCCTTTGGCTGTTATGTAAGTTATTACCTTATTACTAAATATATCTAGAAGGAACAACCCACCTATCTTTAAAACTGTAGGAGATATAGCATATATAAATGTCCCATACATGTCAAACCTCTATCTCTTACCATCTCTGAGATATGTGCGTTCATACGGACAGACAGACGGACAGACAGTCAGACGAACAGACGGACAGACGAGCATGACGGACATGACTCGGCTGTTGATGCTGATCAAGAATATATATACTTTATAGGGTTGGAGATGCTTCCTTCTTGATGTTACATACTTTTGCACAAACTTATAATATTGTGTACCTACGGTACAGAGTATAAAAAGGCGACGTTATGGAACCGGGAAATTACAGAGGCATATCCTTTCTGAATGCGATGATGAAGGTATTTACTTCAGTCGTGCTAGCGCGACTTACGAGTTGGGTCAAATCGCATGACATATTGGGAGAATACCAGCATTTTCGCACTAACATCAATAGCAAAGCACTATCTGGAGCAAAAGAAGAAGATGTATGTATTCTTTGTTGACTTCAAAGCCGCGATACGGTAGACAGACGTAGTCTTATCCTAAAATTAAGCAATCTGGGAGTTTCAACAAAGATCATTGATGTCATACAAAGCCTTTATAGCCTTAACAAAACTACCGTATGGGATCGAAAGGAGTTGTCTGAATGGTTTGAAACGAATTTAGGAGTTAAGCAGGGGTGCCTGCTTAGTCCATTACTATTTGCACTATATGTGGACGACATTGATGCGAACCTGCCTGGAGGTGTAGAACTGGGAACACGGCGTATCAGGGTATTGATGTATGCAGGCGATATGGTGCTGCTGGCTGACAGTCCAACTAGCATGCAGCAAATGATTGACGCCCTTAGTACATATTGTCAAAGATGGAGCTTGGAGATAAACGTTGAGAAGTCTAAGGCGATGGTGATACGGAACAGCAGAACAGAGTTGAACTTGACACATTAAGCGAGTATCAATACCTGGGCATGTTACTAACCCCCAATATGTCTTTTGCCAAACACCTGGAAAAAAACTGACGGACTCCAAAGTCGCTATAAATATTACCTGGAAAAATCTGCTTGGGAAAAAAACCGTCAATAACAGTACAAAGTACAAATTTTTTCTCGCTACAGCCATTGCTATCATGTGCTATGCGGCACAGGTCTGGGGCTTTAGTCGGTATGAGGAAGTTGAGCGACTTCTGCGCTTTTTTATCAAGAAAGTATTCTACTTGCCAATGAATGCACCAAACTATGTCATACATATTGAAACTGGACTTGCAACCCTTTTTCAATATACACTTCAGCTGCACTTCAATTATGTCAATAAAACTATGCGGATGGAACCGTCGAGACTACCAAGAATCATTGTTGAGCATCTACTGGAGAGCAAATCACAGTTCTTTCAAAAATGGGGCAGTATGGCGAGAGAACACAACACAAGCATGTTTACAAATGATAGCAGTGTCTGGGAGGTATGGCAGTTAAACTTGTTGCGGCAAATATACAGTGGTGAGAGAAGCCAATTCGAGCGCGAAGCACGTCAGAGCGAAACGCGAGGCACCTATAAATGTCTCGAGTTCAACCTTGCCTCTAATAATTATTTTAACGACGAGTTTAATACATACGCCATATCGCTCATATTTCGAGCAAGAACAGGATCGATCCGCATCTGCTATACACCGACGTCACGTAAGCTGCTGCACTCTCTGCAATTCTAGGGAACAGGAGATATAGCCCATTTTGTAGCACGATTTCCGATTCTAGGAGAGTTACGGGCACTGCATTTTGGACAATGGAGCATGACAACACAAAAATTGCACGAAGTATTAAATGGTCAGAATTGGAATACTCTTATTGGATACCTTAAAGAGGGTATGGAATATCGGCGAGAAATTATGATAGATGTCTAGACAGAACATTCCAATCGCATCATGGTGGAGAACGGCGTAGTATCTCGCGACGAGCGGGGCAGCTGCGGGTCGTACCTACCGTGGTGCGTTTGTATGGGCAGTTCTACACTACCTATATATTAGGCGAACGGCATACAGCCAAGCCTTTATTCATTCTCATTCTTTTTCTTTTACATATTTATTTATTTATTTATTATTATTTATTTATTTATTTATTTATTTATTTATTTATTTATTTATTTATTTATTTATTTATTTATTTATTTATTTATTTATTAATGGCCGACAAAAAAAAGTTGTCAACAAATTTGTAAGCACGTTATAAAAAGGCTTATTTACTAAGGAGGCATAAAAAGAAAGCCTAACAAAATTACAAAATAAACTAATAACGACTCCGACTCGGTGGGGGATATTTTTTTGCCGGTCCGGCCAGCTATGCCCCGATTCACAGCCTGTTGTGGTCAGAGTCGATATTAGCGCTATCAAAACCATTTAACAAATATACAGGCCTGTTCAGTTTTTCACATACATTAAATTTTCTCTATTTCGACTTGGCTACCTGTTCTGGTTTTCATGATTTGATAGAATTACTCGATTTGAATACACATTGCTTGGAGCATGTGAAATCAAAGGTAAATTCGTAATTTTTTATAAAATGCTATTAAAATAAAGCGAGATATTAAACAGCTATATTAAAGCATTGTTGATCTTTGCGGGGTATGTATTTTGATTGTTTCATCCAACTGATTTAGTTCATCAAGTTGTTAAATGCAAAACAATTTGGAACTGAAACATTCAAATTGCAAGTCGAATACCAGAATAGCGAACGCAAAATGGTTCAATTTTAATTTCATTAGCAGTTTAATAAATTATTTAAAGCCCGGAACAGGCCTGAAGAGATGTGAAGAGGTAAGAAAAAAGAATAAGAAAATGCAGGCTTACAAATACAGAGAGAGATAAAGGCATAAAACTATAATTAAAGATAAAATGAAAGAGTGACCAAAAATAAAAAATTACAAATTAAAAATATGTTCAAATAAAACTAAAAGGATAACCGAAAAATCTCTGACCCGGTGGGGGAAGATTTATTAGCCAGTCCGGCAAGCTATGCCCGTATTCACAGCTGGGAGTGGTCAGAGATTTTCACGGAGATAAGTGTAAAGGGACGATTTTAAGGAGAAGAGAGAGAGATCTGTTGAGAGGAGGTGATAAAGATCGTTGTAGTCTTGACATAAAATCCGAAACCGATTATGCTGGGCATAATCAGTTGTGCATCTAGACAAGATTAAAGGAAAGAAGTTTCTGGTTGGCCGAGAAGGAACAGAGAAGTTAAGGTGACGTAAGAGTTCAGAAGAATCTACATCACCGATAATTAGCTTATGCAGAAAAGAAACACCTAAGACTGTCCTACGGTTAGCTAGCGAGGGTAGGTCAATAAGCAAGAGTCTTCTGGAGTACGATGGCAAACGGAGGTTAGGGTCCCAATTTAGGCCACGAAGGGCAAAAAGCAAAAATTGTTTCTGAACTGATTCAATACGATCAACATGCTTTTTATACTGCGGACACCATACGGATGAACAGTATTCAAGCACGGGACGGACTAAAGCTGTATAAAGAAGTTTAGTGGTGTAGGGATCATTAAACTCCTTTGACCAACGTTTAATGAATCCAAGTACACCATTCGCTTTGTTAACAATAGTGGAGATATGGTGATTAAAACTCAATTTGGGGTCAAACAGAATTCCAAGATCAACGACAGACGAAATACGTTGCAATGGTTTGTATCGATGGAAAGTCATAAACATGCACTTGGAGCAATTCAGATGCAAATGATTTACCAAGCACCAAGATTGCAAGGAATTAAGATCATCTTGCAATCCAATGGAATGAATCGGGAATTGAAAGATAGAATAAGTTTAACGTCATCGGCATAAATGAGTATCCGAGAATATGATAATATTGTAGGAAGATCATTGATAAATAGAGTAAAGAACAGAGGACCCAGGTGGCTACCTTGAGGTACACCAGAGGTTACAGACACAGGTTTTGAAGTGTTAGAACGAAGCAGAACTTTTTGAGTTCTATCTTTTAGATAGGACGAAGCCCAAAGCAGAAAAGAAGACGGAAATCCTAATCGATCGAGCTTAAAGAGGAGAAGATCATGGTTGACAGAGTCAAAGGCTTTGCTAAAGTCGGTGTAAATGACATCAGTTTGCCTTTTCACAAGGAATCCATCATTAACTAACGAAGTAAATTTGAGCAAATTGGTCGTTGTTGACCGACGCTTTATGAAACCATGCTGCGAAGGTGACAAAATAGATCTACAGTAATGCTGCAATGTGGAGGTTATAATCTCTTCCAACAATTTCGGAATGGCGGAAAGCTTAGCAATGCCACTGTAATTTGAAATATCCGACTTCCCACCCTTTTTATGGTGAGGAATAATATAAGATTCTTTCCAAAGAGATGGGAAGACAGACGACTTGAGTGATAGATTGAAAAGCTTAAGCAATGGTTGGCATAAAGAACTAGAACACTCTTTGAGCACACAGCTAAGAATGTTGTCAGGCCCGGGAGAAAATGAGGATTTTAGTGATTTTAAAAATGAAAGAAGAGAAGTTTCGGAAATTTCGGGATCGCATATAGAGTTGGAAGAAGTAATGTAATAAGGATAAGAGGTTTTCGCATATTGGGCAGAGGAATAAGTTGATTGGAAGAAATCAGCGAATAAGTCAACAGCTGTGGAATCATTGCCAGCCTTTTGGTTACCCAGAAAAAAAGAGGAAGGTAAAGAAGAAGATCTTCGCTTAGAGTTCACAAAGCTATAGAATTGCTTTGGATCCTGTGCGAATTGAACTTTGCACCGAGCAAGATAATTGTTATAGCACTCGGAGTTAAAAAGTGTAAAGTAAGATTTTGCTATTGAATATTTAGAAAAATCAATCGCAGAACCAGTACGTTTATACTTTTTGAAGCATCTAGACTTAATATTTTTCAAATTTGATAACCTAGGACAGTACCAGGGGGGATTAAGTGACGCGGTGGAAGCGACGCCATTAGGAATGCAGATATCTAAGAGAGAATTAATAGACTCGTAGAAAAAGGTAAGAGCAAAATCCAAATCAACCGCATTGTACAATGGAGACCAGTCTGTTGCACAAATGAGTTGACTTAGCAGAGTGAAGTTTCCTTTACGGAAGCAACGACGAGGTATATTGGGGATTTTTGAATTTGAAGGGGCAGGTCCAAATATTGAAAGCGAGACTTCCAGTGTAGGATGGTAAGAATCTTCGGGTAGTCATAGAGGGGGAGACCTAGAGACACTGGCATTGGTGCAATCAGTGACAAAAATAAGATCTAACAATTTTTTTAAATTGTTTTGTACAGGATTAATTTGAAAAAGAGACATGTCAAGCAGACAATCTAAAAAATCATGCTGCACTGATGGTACAAGGTAAGTCGACCCATTAGGATTTGACCATGTGATGTTAGGCAAGTTAAAATCACCTACAACAACCAATGTGTCAATGTCCCGTTAGTGGGTTAAAACATCTTTAATGCAGGCTACATGGTGCATATAAATTTCAATATCGGACGAAGGTGGGATATAAGAACAAGTAATAAATAAAAAAAATGATGGAAAAGTTACCTTTACGGCAACAAATTCAACATCCACAGGCTTATCAACAATGATCAGTTCGGAATTGTGGCTGTCACTGTTTCACAATCAGAAATTGAGGATTTTAACCAAGTATCTGAAAATTCAACTATGTCAAATTCAAAAGATGCACTATTCAAAAATAACGTATGGAGCTTAGATAAAAGGCCCCTAACGTTTTGATAGGCAATGAGAGGACAGACGGACGGAACTAGTTTTTTGAAACCCTAGTAGACGCTACACGTGAGGATGAACTAAATGAGGGCAAGTTGACTGGCATCGGCCTCATTGGATTTTTTTGCCTGAACTCATGTACAATCATATCTGGCAACCAGAATGCTGGGTCACATATGATTGGAAATGATTCAGACGGAACACTTAACTTAAACGAAGCTATATCACGGGGTTGAGCAAAACTAAACTTGAAATAGAAACACTTGCTGACCATTTGCTCGCAATGTATGCTGCAATTGACTTCCAAGTAGTTTCCGGAGACAACCTAGACACAAATACTTGCTTACGCGATGCTATCACGGACAGTAGAGGAGTTTCAGGAGGAATGGGAACGCAGACGGAAACACTGCCCACAGGTTCAGTCGACGTTAATGGGGACTGCTCGAATCTACGGACAGAAGAAGGATTATCTGATCGATTTCCAACAGCTTGATTCGGGGGAGAGTAAAGGAGACAAATCAAGCATATTGCCTGGTGAGACAGACAATGAAATAGTTGGAGACCTTTCAGTGCAATTGGGGGAAGATTGGTTCGAGTTGCCAGACACGTGTGGTGGCACATCTAAAAATTGAGGCTCCAACCGACGCGGGGGTGGTGACTCGAACTTATACTCACTAAGCATCTCGGAACTGGCGAGAAACTCGCTTGCGAGGTGCTTAGTTAGATTGTGCATTTTGTCAAATTTATTTTTCACGTCGATAAACATCCGTGAGAAATTAAATTGTTTTTCAGCGCACAAAGGGCATGACCAATTCAAAGCACCACAATCCTTTTTAGGCGAGTAAACTTTGTCCAGATCACGTCCACTTAGCCCAGCACATTTGTCGCACAACCAGCAGGTAACAAACCGAAGTTGTTCCGACTCACTTGCATTCTTAAATGTGCAGGCCTTTTTGCAGCACCAAATTTATCAGAGGGTCTCAAAACTAAAGGGGAAGCGGAGCAAAGCGCGTATCAAAAAATCAAAACAAAACAAAACACAAAAACAAAAACACCCACAGAGCGCAGTTCGATATCGAGCGTTCTTAGCTTTGAGAGCAGAGCAACAACAAAGCTGAGTGGGAGTTAAGCACAAAAAGAAATGCACAAGCGAACGCACACACAAACCTGTGTAAAGAGGGGGAGTTGCTAAGCAAGCAAATCAAAAACACTAAGAAATACACAGCACAGACGCCGCAATAATAAAATTTGCTAAATAAGCAATGTTAAGATGCACAACTGAAAAGAAAAACACAAACCGATAGCAGGCAATGCTAATAAAACTAATTACGTTAGATTTGCGACAAAATTGGCACGTTAAACGCCACAAGAAATTAATTGTTGCGGAGCACAACAAAAACACGTCAACTACTCACAAGAGTCTCTCTCTATATATGTATATTGTCAACTATTTTGTTATACCCTATATATTAGCAACTTTGTATGTAGATGATAAGGAGATAAGAAATAATAATAAAAACTACTACTACTATATATCTTTATCTTTAGCAAACTTAAGAAAACAATAGGCACCAACAAACAATTCTCATTCTGTGCCGACGATTACATCTTTAAAAAATTGTTAAATGGACATCCACTAACATAGACTCACTTCTCAGGCGCCAAATTATCCCTGCAAAAGTGAAAACACCTGCACATTTGTTAAAAAACACACTTAAATCTATTATCAATGCAATAATCATATCCAAAATTTACTGTGAAGTTCACTTTCGGCAGTCGTTGCGATCGGTCGCGTCTCTCTGACAAACCCCAGCAAGCAAACAAGCACAAAGCCGACACCTAAAAACTGCACCTAAACCGTCTAAAAATAAAATTCCCTTTCTCTTAATTTGCACACGCATCAGTTTCAAGCAAACTTTTTAAAAATTTGGCAACAAGCCAGACCCTCCAGACACCGCTGAGGGAAAATTATATGAAAACATGCACGCAAAAACAACGCTTAACTAAAGTTATGCGAAAAATAAAAATACGAGCAGAGACAGTATTTAACTAAAGTTAAATAATAGCAGACTCAAAAAGAAAAAAAGAACATACAGCAGCAGTTCATCTAATTCTATAAAGCAGCAGCCTACACAGTTAGAAGACAGCAGTCAATGGAAAAAACCCAAAAGTGAAAAAAACCCATGCAAAAGCAACAGAAAGATAAAACACCGTTACCTGAGCGAATATAAAAAAAAAAAACAACAAGTGGAGTTCAACGTTGAGAGAGCGTCTTCCCATTTCCATTCGTTCTAACCAGAGAGGATTGGAACATCAATAAAACATTGGGACTATCTCATCTCTCTCACTCTCTTGTGATTCTGGAGCGAGTGGAATCGAACTACATTTTTTTTCGTTGTAACAGCTATAGCGATGGCACTTCAATTCTCACTTCGTGACGTCATAAAGGAGGCTCAAAGTATCCAAATTTTTAGAGTTCGTTTGGAAGAAATCCTGAGTGGCATGACATTAAGAAGGCACTAATCGACAATTTTGGTATCAAGGAATCGTATGCTGAACTTTACAAACGAGCAAAAACCTCGGTTAATAAGGATATCGTGAGTTGTTTTAAACACCTTCGGAGTATCTGTGGCAAAATTCAGGAAATGTTTGAATTTGATACGAGAAACCAGCCGAATTCTAGCCTCAGCGTGTTGATAAATTTATTTTACGTACTTTTATTAACAATATTAATGTAAGTTTAGCTTCTGTGGTCATTAATGCTAACTTAACAAACATAAGAGATGCTTTTCGGCTACTGGAAGAGAATGGTTTGATTCGCTCATAAAACAAATAGGCTGAACATAATAAAAGTCAAAGAAAGGATAAACAACATCTTGAAAATCCCCAGACCCAATTGCCAAATTCAACATTTCAACAAAACAATCAAAACTCTTGTCCAAATAATCAATTACAAAGAAATCTGAATAGTCAAGTTCCAAACTCAAATAGATTTTCCAATAGAGCATCTTACTCTAGTCGCTCATTTCTAAACCAAAATAAAATAAAATTGATCATTTGCAATTAGAAGGT
The DNA here is from genome assembly GCA_035044965.1 of Lordiphosa andalusiaca. Classification (NCBI taxonomy): domain Eukaryota; kingdom Metazoa; phylum Arthropoda; class Insecta; order Diptera; family Drosophilidae; genus Lordiphosa; species Lordiphosa andalusiaca. Next base: position 64,448 of record JAWNNM010003663.1, on the reverse strand, counting down.
TATAATGAGGAACAAGCACATTTTCTTATACAAGCCTCCAAAAATTATTACTGCTAATAGAAATATCCATTCACAACAAAAAAATAGTAGCTCTAATAGACTCAGGTTCTACAACTTCTTTGATAAATTCTAGCATGCTATCCCAAAGTATACCTTTAAAAGAACTAATTCTAATTCCAATGAATGCTATCATAGACATGGGCAATCAGACTCTTACCACCAATAACTATATATCAAAGTTCTACCCTTCATGTCCATTTGCATTCAATGAAATACATTTTCTTGAGATAACTGATATTGATAACAATATTATATATCAACTCTTTGAAGTCCTAAGTGTTCAAGAATGTCAGGCATTAGAACTGATTTTAGATCGATTTAAAGACCTCATTTATGTAGGTTAGGTTAGGTTAAATAGGCTGCTCGGCAGAGGCCGAGGCGTTAGTAAGGGGGTGGGGTTTGGGAGGGGAGGGGGTAGTAGGTATTGACGGTCAGATTCTGCGCAAACTCTCTATTTAAACCATTTTGAGGAATCCAAAAGGGAGCCAGGTCTTCTAGGGGCACATTTGCCAGACTGCCCATGTCTTCAAAGAATGGGTTATCCATATACTGGGTGCGTTCCTTAAAAAGTGCAGGGCAGTCGCTTAGAAGGTGTTGGAGGCTTTCTATTTCGTCCTCATTCCCACAACTACGACAGAAGTCATGGTGGGGCAAGCGCATCCTAGGGGCCATTTGACCGATGGTGCAGTGACCCATTATGACTCCTTCCATACTTCTAATCCTTTTCTTGCTAAAGTGTAGGAGTTGGGAAGTTTTTTGAGTGAGTATCTTTTCCAGAGAGATCGGGAGATTAACAAAGGGGTGCGAGGTCTCATTGTCGTTCTGCCCTAGTTCTGGCACTTCCGTCATGATGTCCTGCAAGAGTCTTGGAATGTTCGTTACCGCTTGCGTCGCTGGCAGCGCTGATCCAATCCTAGCGCACTCGTCTGTTCCCTCGTTGCCCGGTATGCCTAGGTGACCAGGTACCAGGTGGATAGAGTGCTGTTGGATATGGTTCAGTGCTGTCGCCGTGCTGCGGACTAGGACAGCCTTTGTGGCGTTTGATAAATTGTAGTCACACCTAGGAACCACAATTCATTAAAACTAAATAACCAACTAAATAAAATATTTTTTACTAACTATTAATGTTAGTTAAGTATGTCTTCCCTTCCACGGACTGCTACCTTGTCGTGGTGGGCTTAGTAGGTATAAGGAACCTAAAGCAATGCCGGCGGTAGCAATCGCTACCGGCAGGGCCACCCATGCCGGTAAGGTCGAGGGGGAGCAATGAAGCAAAAAGCAGTCTAAGCCTGGCGAATAGGTTAAAAACGCAACCCAGCCAATATGCAAAATGACCAAAGTAATTGAAGGAGCAGAAGTTACGGTGCAGGGAGTCGGATCCGCAATACCAGCGGCGGATCGGGATGAGAACACAGGCCCCACGGCGTCGATTTCAAGCAACTGCAAACCCAGTGTGGAGGTGAACTTCATCGTCAAGATGGGGTGGACATGGAGCCGGAGGTTGAAAATGGCGAATTCATTTTCACAGGCCCGTCAATGACAGACGAAAAGCTTGCGCTTGCGCTTGCTCGCATTCCTATCAACGACGACCCATCGAAAGTGGGTCAGCCTAAGTCGGCCTCGGCCCCAGCGGAGAGAAAGAAGGAAAATGCGTATCACCGCAAACAGCGCTCAGGGTACAAGACATCGCTCAAGTTTCTAAGAAAGCACTCAAAGAAGCACGTGTACACAGTGCGCCGCTACAACCGGATGTTTAAGGATTGCTCGGACCAAGCACCAGCACAGAGTACGACGGCCCAAGTAGAAGCACCGGAAACTGCGACAAAGACGGAATCTCCGTCTACGTCGAAGGCAGCCGAAGCATCCACTGGGGACAAGAAGCACCGCAGAAGGCCACCCCCTACGGCGACCACACGAAGATTCATTCTTAGCTGAGTTTAAGGGCGTCAAGTGGTATAAAGGCTCTAATGTCGTGGCTTGTGTCAACGAGGAGTGCTTGAGATTTCTCACCGACACAATTCACGGCGTTTGTGAACTTTGGCCTGGCGCACAAATTGAAATCGTACCACCGGACTTGCACGCGACAAAGGAAACGGCAAGGATCTCTGGATCAGCATTGGTCGGGAATCCAAGAGCCTCATCCTGAAGAAGCAAGGCCAGATAAAGCTTGGTTTGGGCTGCCTCCGGGCAATACCTCTGAGCTAGTGTGTTAGGTCAACAGAACAATCTAAGGGTGGTGAAGATTAATCTGCATCACTCCATGGTCACCCTCTCCTCCTCCATGAGGAGGAGAGGGTGGATGTTGCACTCGTCCAGTAACCCTGGATCCTAGGTGAAAGGGTTCGTGGACTAAGTGCTCGCGGATACCATCTCCTCTTCCCCAGAAACGTGGGTAAGCCGAGAACATTTATCGTGGCAAGAACCGAGCTTAACGTGCTTTTCTCTTCTCATTACAGCGACAAGGACCTCACAGTGGTGACGACAGAGTGAAGGAATGGGAGAAATCTAAACCTTGCATCGGCCTATCTTCCATACGAGGAAAAGGATCCCCCATCGGAAAGCCTCAGAGCCTTCATTCGACACGCGCAGAAAGAGGGCATCGAAGCTGTCCTGGGGTGCGATGCGAATGCCCACTACTCCATATGTGGTAGTACAGGCATTAACGATCGAGGAGAGGCACTGCTGGACTACATTTTGAGCACAAACCTTATTCTGTGTATCAGGAGAGAACACCCTACTCTCCGGAATAAGGATCGTGCTCAGGTTATAGACATAACCGTAGCGCTAAGCAGAGGCTCTCTGGCCGTTGACAACTGGCATGTATCCAGCAAGTGCTCCTCTTCGGACCACTACAGGATACTGTTCGATGTCAACTGGTGCAGAGAGAAACCTTCTCCCTATAGAAACCCAGAAAGAACAAACTGGGAAAAATTCGCAACAGTCAGTCAAACACTCCCCGATCCTCCGGACGTAGAGTTATTGCAGCCTGGCGCACTTGAAGAATGCACCCTGACGATAACAGACGTGCTAAGCAGTGCGTTTCTTAAATCCTTAAATCAAAGTGTGGTGGCCAACGAAGCTCGGCCTGACTTGGAAGGAAACGAGGAAGCTTTTCAATAAAGCAAAATCGACTAACAAGCAAGTAGACTGGCACGCCTACTGCGGCGGACTAGGACACTCTTTGTGGCGTTTGATGACAGAGCCCTAATAGCCGCCTGGCTGTCGACCAAGATTGAAATGTTCCTTGGAGTTTCATCCAAGATGTATATCAATTTAGCCGCCTGTCAGATAGCATAAATCTCTGCCTGGAAAACGCTACACCAGTTTGGTAAACTGTTATAATAGTGACTATCACAGAAACTTATAATAATAATTCTTGTCATGCTAGGAAAATACACCAATAAACAACAACAAACAAACAAAGAAGATGGATAGCTCGTTCTCCCTGATGGTAGGGTCTTGCCGTTCCATTTCTGAGCTGGTATGCAGTAGTCACTTCCCTTTGCCTCTGAAGCACTGAAGTAGATGTTTTAAGATGTTTCAGTTCCCGGAGTCTTACTGCGCTTCTCGAAGCTTCATACTTCATGAAAGTTTCCACTGGTTCCAGGTTCAGAATTACTTCCAGGGTCGCCTGGGGGGTGGATGCCCATGCAAGCTGCTCTTTGTACCTTATGGAGGATGTTTAGGTGGGATTTGTTGTTGGCCGCCTTCCACCATACCATCGCTAAATAGGTAAGGATAGGTCTGACGACCGCTGTGTATAACCAATAAATGATATACGGTTGCAGTCCCCACTTTCTACCAAAGGTCTTTTTGCAGGCAAACTACGCGCCTTATGCCTTCTGCATTCTTTCCTCAGGGCTTCTCTTCCAAGAGAGTTTTGAGTCAAGAATGACGCCTAAATACTTCGCTTCGTTGGCCCGATTGAGCTGCGTTTCCCCAATGGATGGTAGTGTGAACTCAAGGATCTTGTATATCCTTGTGAACAGCACCAGTTGGGTTTTCTGTGGGTTAACCCCTAGACCGTTCTGCTGTGCCGATCTAAGGGTTCTAGCAAGAGCAGATTCTAATAGCTCACTGAATGGGGGTAAAAATTTACCCGTTACCATTAGAACCAGGTCATCTGTATATGCTGTCACCCTACATCCGTTAAACTTCAAGGTAAGAAGAAGCTCGTTGAGAACCAGGTTCCAAAGAAGCGGGGATATGAGTCCCCCATGCGGAGTGCCTCTCGTTTTTCTTCTTTTTACGTTGCCTGCACAGAGAGTGGAGCTGATCACTCGCCTGCTAAGCATGTTCCTTAGCCATTGAGTAATCATCGGGTGTGAGCCGATATTAACAAGAGCTGCCGTAATCGACTCGGTCATGACGTTGTTGAAGCTCCATCGATGTCGAGGAAGGCCGCCAACGCAAATTCCTTCTGATTCAGCAATTCCTCAATGCTCCCTACCACTTTATGTAGTGCGGTGTCAACAGATCTACCCTTAACGTAGGCGTGCTGCGCCAGGTGGAGGTTCAAGAGTCTTTCCATCGATTTCAGAAGAAGCGATGATAGACTGATGGGTCTGTAGTCTTTCGGAGAGTTGTGGTTTATCTTCCCTGCCTTGGGGATGAAGACCACACTAACCTCTCGCCAATTTTCTGGGATGTACCCCGTGAGGAGACAACCCTTGAAAATCTTGGTCAGCCATGGCAGTAGATTCAAGATCGATACTTGCAGAATGACTGGTCGGATGTCATCCGGTCCTGGTGATTTAAAGGGTTGGAATGGCTTATCCTTGCTGATTTGTAGCTCAGTTGACCCGACCTCCGGTTCAGCATCTTGGCAACTTGGAAAAAGTGTGTTCACTAGCAGTTCCAGAGATTATTGGCTTTTTTTACATACGTTCCGTTCGGGTTACATAGTAACTCAGGGTTGGATGGATCTTTAGCCTTTGTCGCGCTCAAGTCCGGTGGTACGATTTCAATTTGTGCGCCAGGCCAAAGTTCACAAACGCCGTGAATTGTGTCGGTGAGAAATCTCAAGGACTCCTCGTTGACACAAGCCACGACATTAGAGCCTTTATACCACTTGACGCCCTTAAACTCAGCTAGAAATGAATCTTCGCTGCCTTCGGCTGCCTTCGACGTAGACGGAGATTCCGTCTTTGTTGCAGTTTCCGGTGCTTTCACTTGGGCCGTCGTACTCTGTGCTGGTGCTTGGTCCGAGCAATCCTTAAACAGCCGGTTGTAGCGGCGCACTGTGTACACGGGCTTCTTTTTGAGTGCTTTCTTAGAAACTTGAGCGATGTCTTGTACCCTGAGCGCTGTTTGCGGTGATACGCATTTTCCTTCTTTCTCTCCGCTGGGGCCGAGGCCGACTTAGGCTCACCCACTTTCGATGGGTCGTCGTTGATAAGTATGCGAGCAAGCGCAAGCGGAAGCTTTTCGTCTGTCATTGACGGGCCTGTGAAAATGAATTCGCCATTTTCAACCTCCGGCTCCATGCCCACCCCATCTTGACTATGAAGTTCACCTTCACTTGCCACATTACGCAATGAGGAGGACAATTGGTCCACCTCCACACTGGGTTTGCAGTTGCTTGATATCGACGCTGTGCGGCCTGCGCTCTCACCCGGATCCGCCGCCGGTATTGGGGATCCGACTCCCTGCACCGTAACTTCTGCTCCTTCAATTATTTTGGTCAATTTGCATATTGGCTGGGTTGCGTTTTTAACCTATCCGCCAGGCTTGGACTGCTTTTTGCTTCATTGATCCCCCTCGACCTTACCGGCATGGGTGGCCCTGCCGGTAGCGATTGCTACCGCTGGCATTGCTTTAGGTTTCTTATACCTACTAAGCCCACCACGACAAGGTAGCAGTCCGTGGAAGGGAAGACATACTTAATTAACATTAATAGTTAGCAAAAAATATTTTATTTATTTGGTTATTTAGTTTTAATGAATTGTGGTTCCTAAGTGTGACTACAAATTAATCCTATACTGCGTGGAGTTTCTTATAGTCTTTATGTCATGCGGTAGTCGATTCCAACAGCGAACAGCATATATCTTTCGACATACAATATTATTAGTTATTTTTGACACACTAAAATTGAGTCTCCGGAACAGGTATATAGGCTCATTGGTCCAAACTATCTTATGTAAAAAAATAGGCTTCTTTCGTCCATCCAAGACTTGAGGGGTAAGTTAAGTATACTTATTGACACATCGTATATTCTGTCCGTTCGTTTACGGTTGTATATAAATGGTGATTTTTTAAGAGCTATAGGAAAGTTTTTCTCAAAAAAACACACAAAATTCAGAAAAATGCATGAAATCTTTATTTGAATCGAATAATTGAATAATAATAATGAAATAACTGTGAATAACCGTGACTGCGCCTTAAATGGTCCATCCGCTTAGTCTCATTTTGGCATACTCTTTCCAACATTTCGGCCGGTATCTCACGAAAAATGCTTCAATGTTGTCTTCCAATGCGTCAATTGAAGCGGGCTTGTCTGTATAGACATGAGCTTTAACATAGTCCCACAAAAAATAGTCTAAAGGCGTTAAATCGCACGACCTAGACGGCCAATTGACCGGTCCCGAACGTGAAATAAAATGTTCACCGAACTCGCCTCTCAATAAGTCCATTGTTGCGCGTGCTGTGTGGCATATGGCACCGTCTTGTTGAAACCACATGTCATGCAAGTCAAGCTCTTGCGCTTTGGGCAAAAAAAAAGTTGGATATCATCTCACGGTAGCGCTCACCATTCACAGTTACGATACGATTCGCATCATTTTTGAAGAAGTACGGTCCAATGATGCCACCAGCTCATAAACCGCACCAAACAGTGACTTTTTCTGGATGCATTGGTAGCTCTTGCAATGCTTCTGGCTGATATTCACTCCAAAATCGACAATTCTGCTTATTTACGTACCCATTGAGCCAAAAATGAGCTTCGTCGCTGAACACAATTTTTCGGTAAAAAAGTGGATCTTCGGCTAACTTTCCAAAAGACCATTCACCAAAAATTCTACATTGCGGTTGGTCGTTCGGCTTAAATTCTTGCACCAGCTGTATTTTGAAAGGCTTCAGACCTAATTCCTTCCGCAAAATTTTCCACTTTGTTGAGTAACAGAGGCCCAATTGCTGCGAACGGCGACGAATCGATAATTGATGGCCATCATTAACACTGGCCGATACAGCTGCGACATTTTCTTCAGCTCGCACTCCTAGTAAGCGTGTTGGTGGTTTAATGCCCAACAATGTAAATTTGGTGCGAAATTTAGTCACAATAGCCCAAATAGCCGTTTCAGTGGGTCGATTAAACTGACCATAAAATGGAAGAAGCGCGCGATGAACTTTCTTAACAGAGCACGCAATTTGATAATAAAATTCAATAATTTGCAAGCGTTGTTCGTTTGTAAGACGATTCATGGTTAAATTATAGACCAAACTGAAGATGTTTGACAGTGAAACAAAACACGAAACGTGCGTGAGCTGTTTAAACCAGTGTTGCCAAAAAGAGCCATAGAGTGCAGACGTGTAAAAATTGTACGTAAACGGTTTTTTGTGAATTTTTGTTAAGAAATAAATTTGTGAATTATTTGTTGTATATTTTTGTAGTTTGCCCTGAAGACGGTTACCGATGAGTAACCGAAATATATCGGAAAACAGAAGCCAAAATTTGTTCTTATTAACCTGACCTCGAGCCGGCTATCATCCAACTAAAAAGATAATAGCTAAAAAATCACCCTTTATAACTGCACGTCGTCTGCATACATATGAACATTTCATTTTGACAATTCACTGGGTAGATCATTGACATAAATTGAGAATAGGAGAGGTCCAAGAGCCGATCCCTGCGGGACACCGCGTCTTATAGCCAGAAAGGATGAGGATTCTTTATGTGTCTCCGGTCTGCGAGATATGACTTCAAAAATTGCACAACTGTGTTCGAAAATATATACATTTTTTTAACTTTTGTACATAAATTTTCGTGGTTAACCGTGTCAAATGCTTAACTATAGTCCAAGAGAGTCAGAAATTATATATTGCCTTTGTCAATCTCGGAGGGAATATCTTCCGCAATATTTATTATAGCCGTCGCACAGTGGGGCCTTTTGAGTTATTTCGTTACAAAAATCATAACTTTTGAACTTGATGAGATAACCGAATAATTTAAATATTTTTATTACATTAATTATTTATTTATTTATTATTTATTACATTAAAGCCTTAAAATTGAAAAATAAAAAATGTATAATTGCTAAAAATATTTTTTTTTAGTTACCATAAAATGGTTTTTTCACAAATAACAATTATAAATTTTTTATTTTTCAGTTTTAAGGATTAAATGTTTTAAAATTATTACCCAAAAAAAAAAAAATACTAATACATTTTTTTTTAAAATAAATTTTTGCAATTTTCTTTAAACTTTTGATCACAATTCTTAAGAGAAGGTATATCTAATTAATCATTAAATTGTTTATTCTCTTCTGAATGTTCATCCATATTGCGACCAAAATATAATAAGCTTAACATTTCGGAGCTATAGCTATTTGGTTCCGAATCCTTTCGTGATGTTACGTGTTTTAGCGATGATATTAGAGGATCAGAAGAGGCCGACCGCATGTTAAAAAGGTCTTCATTCTGCCTTTTCCGCGAAATATTGCAAATCAAAATTTTTTATAGTCTTTGTTTCTGCATTCCTGTGCTTCTTCCGATAACTCAACAATTGGTAAACATCGATACTCTATTAGATCTTTACCATGAGCCAAAATCTTATGTACCGTGGGAGTGAGTTTTTTATCGGGATACATTTGGGTCAGAAGTTGCGCTGTTTTTGAAGCATACTCAAAAAATTTTGATAAAAAAATCTATAAAATCTTTATGTGCACCAGTGATACGGGAAGTGACCTCAGCGTTTTCAAAAAATCTTCTGGAAGTGTTTCCATCGTTCGTGTTCCCATATCCATATTTAGGGCAATCTACTTTCAGGCGAAGTAATTTCTTTGTTATTTCTTTAAAACTTTACCATCAATCATGGTAAGTTACATAGTATAATTAACGGTCAAAGTTTTTCCATTCTTCAATTGAAGCACAAAAGGCTTCAATTCACTTATTTGCTTCTTTATGTCATTCACCGCTGTTCTTATCACCTCAGAAGACTATGTACTTTGCATATTTGAAAAATATTGGGCGGCAGTAAAGGACCGATGATGGTCGAGGATTTCTCCAATGCTTGGATATTTCACTTCTCAGTCGTAAAGGAATCAGAGATGCCATGAACATATTTGCATCCGAGACACTTGCATCCTCTGTTTTTATGGTTTGTTTATACGCACTTTGTCCTGATAATCAATCCCATCCCCATTTATTCATCAAAGTGAGCTTGTCGGGGAGCAGCTCTACTGCCTCTTCAGGCAAGCTGTCAATTAGATAACTCGAAGTGTGATCCATTACATTTTGAAGACAAGCTTCTGCAGATACCTCAGTTACCTTTAATTGTGGCCGCACTGCTTCCTTCTTAGCAGATCCAATTTTTAGAGAGAAGCTCTTTTACGGACGGTAGGCTGGGGGGTAAATCCAGAAAACGATTGTCTTTGCGACAGATTTCTTGGCTACGCTTTTGACATTGCAAAGTCAGCAGCGTTTGTGTGTGAGCTCACTCAGTGCGTGCGTGTATATGTATGTATGCAACTTTCATGTATGCAACTAATTATATGCGCTCTCTCATTTTCTCCCGCACTGGCACTCTCTGCTGCTGACGCTTTCGTCTTTTTCGCTTGTTGTTATTGTTGGCATTGTTAACGGACTACTTTTTGCCGACGAGACCACCTAATATTTATTATTGCATCATGTTTCTGCTTACACTGGAGCATGATGCAACAATAAAGGTGAGGAAGAGTCAGTGTGATGAGTACTTTTGCCAAAAGCTTGCGATTTAATAGTACGCGCAGCACTGAACGTGAAGGTACTTTGCAGAGAACTCACACAGACGCAGCCGTACCTTTATTGTTGTATCATGACTGGAGTCTGCTAACCAGTGTTGCCAATTTAACTATTTTCGCACCAGATCTAGGTATTTTGTAAGGTCGAAAGCCAGAAAGTCTGTGCAAGAAAGCGATAGCAGCAGTTGTCAGAACAGAAAAAACAAGGTCACGTTTTGCAAAGTCAGGAGCTTTGGCCTATACAAAACAGCCACAGCAGCGTGGTGGGAGATCAGAGGTGTCTGAAAAAGTGATCAAAACACTGACCGAAAAGATGACTGAAACAGTGATTTTAACTATGACTGAAACCGTTACCGAAACAGTGACCGAAACATTTGGCGCTTTTAGCAGATAAAACCGATTTACGACTACTGATTTACGATTTGCGATTGCTGATGATTTTTTGCTGAATGTCACCGATTGCTAAGTTACGGCTATTTTCTTGCTTTATTTTATTTTGTAAACTCATTTTAGCAACAAGTTTTTTGGTTATGCCGGGTATCCTGCACCGCGGAAACCAAAAATTCCTGCCAAATTTCATATCCAAAAATTGTGTCAGGAATTTTTAGTTTACCTTTTCGTTTGTCCGTCCGTCAACATGAACAAAATCCACACTATGTCTTGATAGCGGCGTATCGATAGCGGCGTTTCGAAGGCGTGTGTGGTTCGAGAAACAGCTGATACACAGCTCAGGAATATAATGTTTACAATTATTTTGGAAGTAATTTGTCAAAAAAAATAGAGGTAAAAACTGTGAGGGGAAAATTGCTTTGATACAAGCATTTGAGGCAAGACCATGTCTTTGACGAATCACAGAAAAAAAAACTTTTTCAGAACATTTCTGGAAAAAGCACAAGTAAATAAAGAAGGTAAGATACATGTTATTGTGTTTAAAGTTATTAAGTTCATGTGACTGGTTTTTCTGTGACCTTTGTTCTTAGTAAACCTGCAGTTTTTATACCTGTTACTCGTAGAGTAAAAAGGGTATACTAAAGTCGTGCAAATGTATGTAACAGGCAGAAGGAAGCATCTCCGATATCATAAAGTATATATATTCTTCATCAGCATCAACAGCCGAGTCGATATAGCCATGTCCGTCTGTCCGTCCGTCCGTCCGTCCGTCCGTCTGTATGAACACCTAGATCTCAGAGACTAGAAGAGCTAGAGCAACCAAATTGTATTTGTAAGCTAGTATTGTCTGTAGGCAGATCAAGTTTGTTTCAAATTTTGGCCACGCCCCATGCCGCCCCCGCAATACAATATACAATTGAATATCTCCTACAATTTGTAAGCTATCGAGCTCAGATTTTGCAGTATGGTGCATGTGGCCAATATGTACAATCTCACAATTTTCATAATGTCGCACAACTTTAAACAGAGACACAGCACCACAAAGGAGGCTGGTAGATCGTACCGCGAATTCTTTCTCAAGTGTTGAAGTTTCAAATCAGATTATAATTATCCTTCGTAAAGAGCTTCGCTCGTACCGGGTGTTCCACGACGCCCACTCTTTTTTTATATCCAGGAAGGACATAAACGTTTTGTCGTTGTAAGGAGCTAATGCTAATGCTTGTTCCGGTGTATATTTTTTGGGTGCGGTATTTGGTGGCGTTGGAATGCTTTCCTTTATCCTGTCTTCTTGTTGGTCCTTTTTTATAATTGTACATTCCTCAAGCCAGGCTGCGTTTATTCTCATAAAGTTGGACTTTGTAGGATTACAGGCTTCCATTTTCTCTTCATAAAGACATATGCGTTGTGAAGTATGGCTTTTATATCATCGCTTACTGTGTCTTCGTTCATGTTGACCTCCTTTAGGGCAGCCAGTTGAAAATTATTTTCGCTTTCCACATCTCTAAATATTTGCAATTATGTCAAATTGCTTAGAGACAAAGACATAATCACGCTTTTTCAATGGCAAAAATACGTCGAATTATAATTCAAATTACTATTAAAATGGAAATTTTCGATTACTTATCTGAATAATTAGGTAAAAAACATAATCTCTGCCCATACTGCTTATGGCGTTTAACAACCAAGTAACATCAGAAGGGATTAAAAGTTTTACCATTCCATCCAGTCCATTCATTATTTCTTTAAAAAGGTTATACAATTTGGTAATAGCAGGTAAAAGTTACAGCATGATATTATGTTTTCCATCAACAAACAGGCAGAAAAAGTTAGTCCGAATTTTCAAACCTGCACGTTTCCTCACGGACATGAAAAAAAAGGCCCGCTTTGTGAAGCTACAACAGCCATATATGTTATGCGATCTCAAAATAAGTTCGGATCGGTTAGTTTGGAATATATCTCTATCGAAAAAGTTAAGTCCTTTTGTCAAGCGCTCCAGTCAAAAAATATACTTTTGCGGCAGAACTCGGGCAGAGGCCCCACTGTGACAGCTTCTACTTATCCTAAATTCTGATTGATTGTCGATAAAGTGTTGTTCGGAGAGCATGAATGTATTTATTTGTTTTGCCATGAGATTTTCAAGTACTTTTGATAAGAAAGGCAGAATCGGTAGATCATAGTTGTTGGCACTGCAAAATTACTGGGCACAGGATACAAGATTGCAGAAAGTTTATAAATTCATCTGCTCATTATTTTTTGATTTTCACGGATATGTTGTCTAGGATGTCGCACCGCTTTCATTGCTTTCAGATGTTTTTACAGAAATTCCAAAACATCATTTTATGTTTGCACTTCTTTTGAGGCAGCACATGTATGTTCATATTGCTGTTGTCCTGAGCGATCGAATTTCCTCAATAGTATTCCAGCGATAGCTACTTCAGAGCTGTCAAGTGGCCTTTGATGGCATGTGTGCACTTTTGTGTAGTGTCCCACATCTGTTGGACATCTATCTAACATCTATTTGGTTCAGATGCTTCATAAAAAGTTGCCTTCGATTTTCATACCTGTTTTTCAAAATCGATAGTGCAACTTCATAATTTTCGTCAGTGATCAGCAAATGTTTTATAAGATATGTTGCTTCACCCTTAACTAATTCTCTTAGCCGTATTAGCTTCTCTTCATTTGATAGACTGATATTATTTGCTACCATTTCATTGAATATTTAAAAAAAAAACTTGCCCATGTCGTTGTATCTCCTAAAAATGGTAGTATTTCCATCTCTATGAGCTTTATATGTTGCTCTGATGGATTATTTTGAGCCAACCATATCTCCTTATCCCTCTTTATTTGTTTAAGATCTTCAAACTTTTCCAATAGTGTTGGCGTTGCTTGTCCATTATCTTTTAAATCTTTGAAGATTTCCCTCAATTGTTTAATATCCTCTTTAAGGTGCTCGCAGTCAATTTGATGCAGTTCAGCATCTAAACCTGCCCTTTTTATTGTTTTTACTAATGTTTGGCTGGCTTGGTTGAATTCCTGCACCCGAAATTCTTGTTTTCCTATCATCTGTTGGATCGACGTGTTCATCGTATAATCGGCTGCTTTTTTGTTTAGCTCTTTAATAAGCTTATTTTTTAAGGCTTGTGTTTTATTGAAGCCATCTATTGTGAAATAATCTCCAGAAAAAGAGCTTGTAATTTGCGCTAGTGTCTCTTGCTGTTGCTTGCATAGCTCCCATTGACTTCGAACCTCAGTCAATAGATCTGTATAGGAGCCATCAATGAGGTTAAGTTCCTCGTCCCATTTTTTCATCTGCACGAAAATGGCTGATTGGCCCGCAGCCAATGCATTTAGCTGTTCCCGGGTCAAAACCATTGCAATAATCATCTTGAATATTTTTTATTTTTATTTATAGTTTTCAATTCTTTTAGTTCTTTTATTAATTTCTCCTTATACTCTCCCGTTGACAGATTAATCAATCGATACAACTCTTTGTACTTCTTTCTTTTCTGCTTCTTTTTTCCTGACCTGCGGTGGTCGCCGTGCCCTTCTGCCGCTTGTAGTTGCGGTGGTCGCTAGCCTCCGCTGCCGCTTGCAGTTCCAATTTACTAACACACCGCGGTGGTCGCCGTGCCCCTCTGCCGCTTGTAGGTGCGGTGGTCGCTAGCCTCTGCTGCCGATTGTAGCTAGTTTTCTCCCACGAAGTCCACCAATTGTCCCACGCCGCCGTCTTTAGGGCTGGATTTTTTTTTTCTATTCTTGCCGTAGTGCACTTTTATGGCGCGACTTGCGGACTTTTAACCGTGGATACCGTTTGACGGTTATGCCAACTGGTCTGGCAGTCTTCGTGAGTAATTAATTACTCGAAGGACCATAAATGCGCAACTTATTCTTTAAATTGAAGAGTAGATAGTACAGCTCATCGATCTGTCGAAATGTTCGCACAATTGCCGAATCCCTAAAAATTAACACAATCGCGTACTTGTTAGGAACTGATCTTTATTCATTTCAGTCGCTGCTTTTATAGTTTAACTTATGTATTAGGAACATGAGACAACTGTCTTTACATTTATATTTATCAATTATCTTGTCCTTGTTCAACATATGAACCTCATTGGTTCCTTATATATTATATATCATATGTTCTAACATTACCTTTTTTTCTTGAGCATCATTATACTTATCTCTAATTGGTGTTGAGCTGCTCTAACTTACTTATCTTATCTCTAATACAATCCTTGCTTATGGTCGCTTCGCACCATATGTGAGCAGGAGTTACCACCTTCACCGTCTCACCCCCTAAACCTCCTATGGTACACCCGTATACCCGATCCACATGAGTCCGCCCCTGTACAAACCCCCAGACTCCGCCCCTGTCCGATCGCAACGTTCTGTCACATGCCAATGTCCACAAGTATCCGGCATAAATACACTGCTGACTAGAAAGTGCTTAGGTTGCAATTGCTGAAAGACATAAGAAGGCAAACCCACTTATAACATTGTAACAGGTCAAAACATAACACTCAGCATTAGGTAAACACTAATATACATATACATATATACAACTCGCCGCCTGTGAGCGGCTTATATACATTTAGGGTCTTGGACCGTTTTGTACTTTAAATAAATTCATACTTATTACGTCAACCCAACAACACGGTTGTGTTTTGAATTAACACCAAAGTGGAAGCAGAAACCTTATTAACCAACAGGCCCGAATCCTTATTTTGGAAGACAACGTTGTGACTAGGACGGACGAAAGAAGACCCCCACAGGAGCATCAAGCTAAGTTTTCCAAGTCAATTACCATCTTTGTGAGATTTCGAGGCAAACCCTCTGAGATCACTCCACACAAGTTGAACACGGAGTTCCAACTTGTTAACTGGCGCAGTCGGAAGGGCCTTCGCGGACTAGAAGAAGAGCCGAGAAGGGAACCAAACTTCAGGATGAAGCAGATTATATTACTATTACTCAAGTAAGTGTGAAAGGTGCCCAGTGTGTAGGGAAGTAAAGTTCTTCCAAATTAAAAAGTGCCATGCGATCGGAAAGTGAAGTTAGGCAAACGTAAAAAAAAAGGAAAGAAAACAAACAAAAGAAAACAAATGTGAATAAAAAAATAAAAAAACTACAAAGATATAAAATTGCGTGAAGCGATAATCAAGTAAATGAAAAACAAATAAACTTTTTAATAAAGTTCAAATACTGATTCCCAAGGGATCCTCAGTATTAGAAGAACGTTAAATAAAAAGAGGGAGATCTGAAATCAACCGGGCCCCACCAAAAAGGGTACCAGGCCTCACAAGACGTGGCTCAAGAGTGCAACAGGTGAAATACCCACTCTTGGCTAACTACAAGCAAACGGAGTGTCGCTGTCCGCATTGAGTTGTTCGTTTAATACACACGAGTGTGATTAGTTTCGCTACTAAACCCACAGTTTATTAACGAACAACAAAGAAGACCATTGGGAAGCCCAGTCACCATTATCAATATTCTACACTCACACAAAGTAGATTCTTACGTATGTTTACAAATGTTAAGGGAATTTAAGGAAAAAGGAAACTTAGAGCTCCTATTGATGAAGTTTAACCCATCCTTTGATGGACTAATTGGGCTAGATATAATGGAACAAATAAAGGGAAGTGGGGACATCCATAGGAATTTGTTAAAAACACCAACAGTAGAAATACCACTTTTACAAAAAGCAAATAGGGTGTCGGAAGTGATGAAGCTACCGTGAGGAACTAGGGAAATGATGACCATACCGGTAACTAAGGATAATGGCAAATTTTACTGCAGAAGAACGGAGATAGCTCCAAATATCATAATTACGGAAGGATTATACCTAGCGAAAAACAGGGTAGCTGTTATGGAAGTTACTAATGAAGGCACGGAAGACCAAAGCGTGTATGTGAAATCTCCGGTATTCGTGCATAAGTATAATAAGGAGGAATTTATTGAGGTACACAGTATAACGATTAGTTTGAGATAAGATAAGTTTGAGATAGATATTAAGCACCTTAACGAGGAGGAGAAGACAGAGTTAATGAAAATTTGTAATGAATTTAAGGTGCTTCGCAAGCACTGTCATTCACGAACGAAGTTAAACATGAGATACGACTGGACAATAAATCGCCAGTACATGTAAGACCGTACAGATATGCGTATAACGGAAGACAGGAGGTTAAAAGACAGTTGGTGGAGATGTTGGAACAGGGCATAATAAAGCATAGGCATTCACCATTGTTTGTAAATGAATGAAACTGTTAGTGGACTGTATTTTGTGTAACTTTATTAACTTCTTGGGGCAAACAAAATAATTGGCGGTCAGACGCGATGAGCTGTGGCTGCGTTGGTTGCAGATATGTGACTGACTTCAAATACATATACGCGAAAAAGATGCCAGCGAGGCAACTATACAATACTTAGAATTAGATTCCGTTAGAATAAAAGGGAATGAGAAAAGAGGTTTGACACTTACATCGTGTTGAATGAAATGGACCGAATGAATCGAAACACAGTAGTTGCAAAATACATATATGCTTAATTTCTAAGTGAGATTAAGATTCAATTTCAGAGGATGAATAGTTCCCAAACATACCGGCCCCCCTGAACGGTTGTTCAGTAAAGAGGGAGGGCAGCAATCTTTGTGATGGCCGTTTGTAGATTCCATGAGCCGTCTTGATGGTTACGACTCGGGTTTTCCCATCCTGACCCTCGTGGACCTCTATGATTCGTCCGAGTACCCATTTAGATGGAGGCAAATTTGGTTCCTTTAGTACGACCAGAGTACCAACTTGAATGTTGGCCGTTTCGAGTTGCCATTTGTTGTGCTCTTATAGGGACGTGAGATACTCCATATGCCAGCGCTTCCAAAACCCCTGGACCATTGCTTGCAGTTGATTCCACCTTTCCAAACGATTAAAGTTGACGTCTAGTAGGATAGGTTCTGGTAAGGCGGTGTTAGTGGCACCATGATGGAAATGTGCTGGAGTAAGGGGATCCAGGCTGCCATCGCTAACTGGACAAAGTGGGCGGGAATTCAAAACAGCTTCTATCTGCGCCAAAACTGTCGATAGTTCTTCAAAGGTGAGAGCTGTTGATCCAACTACGCGCCGTAGGTGTAATTTGACTGATCTGACTCCAGCCTCCCATATGCCGCCAAAATGAGGTGCCGAAGGCGGTATGAAATGCCAATTGAGACCTTCATTGGCA
Source organism: Lordiphosa andalusiaca (assembly GCA_035044965.1). Classification (NCBI taxonomy): domain Eukaryota; kingdom Metazoa; phylum Arthropoda; class Insecta; order Diptera; family Drosophilidae; genus Lordiphosa; species Lordiphosa andalusiaca. The sequence continues at coordinate 46,854 of JAWNNM010003663.1, read as the reverse complement.
AAGAAATTGGATAGCGTCTCATCTTTGGCCTGATCGATCGCCATTCACCTCATCTCGTCCATGATTCGCTTAGTGCCGTGGAAAGTGGTGCCATTGTCTGAATAGAGGTCAGTTGGCTTGGAGCGACGTGCGATGAAGCGCTGGAATGCTGCTATGAAGGCTTTGGTGGTGAGATCGCTGACCACCTCCAAATGTAGTGCTTTGGTAGCCAAACACACAAAAACGGCAAACCAAGCCTTTCCGATCCAAGGAGAGCGTCCCTTTGATTCCTTGATTGCTATGGGACCAGCATAGCCAAGACCGGCATGCTGAAAGCAGGGCTGGGCATGCACTCTCGGAATAGGAAGATCGCCCATGATTTGAGTAATGGTGGCACGCCTCTGTAAAAAGCAAGTCTTGCATCGGAATACAGACTTCCGCACCAAGTTGCGTGCACCCAAAATTCAGTACTGATGACGTAGAATTGTGAAAGTGGCATCCACTCCAGTATGAAGATGCGTATTGTGAAAATGTCGGACCAGAAGCATTGCGATTGGTGATGTTTTTGGTATAAGAATGGGATGCTTTGCGTTGTAGGAAAGAGTAGATTGATTAATCCGACCTCCAATTCGGATAAGCCCTTGCTCATCGATAAAGGGTGAAAATCGAATCAGTTGTGATTTTGCATGCAGTCGTCCTCCCTTGGCGAGCTGCTTGTAGTCTTTCTGGTGTGACACTCTTTTGCTGTGAGTGATTTATAAGGTTGCAGCGTGACAGGTGCAACTCTTGTGAGGTCAGGAAAGAGGATCTGTGGGCATCCATGTATGACCCTTTGCTGCAACGGATTCGATCAATAAAATGGTTACAATAGCAAGTTACCCTCAAAAGACGAAACCAGGACGATATTTTGTTGATCAGGATTTCATTGATGCTGTCGTCGAGTACACCATGAAATGTAGTTGGAGAAGAGCGACCTTCTATTGGTCGACCGGAAATTTAGTCTTTGAAACTGTGGTCTTAGCGGGTGGCCACTCAGACTCTGGTTTAGCCAACCATGATGGACCACTCCACCAAAGTTGATGATCCAGTAGTTTGGACGGGTGAAGTCCCCGTGACGCGCAATCCGCAGGATTCTCCTCAGAACGCACATGGTTCCAGCAGCTTCGAGGATATCCATCTAAGATTTCATAAACTCGATTGTAGACGTATGTGTTCCAACGTCGGGGATGTGCAGAAAGCCAATGCAAAACAATTTCTGAGTCAGACCAGCATCAGGAGCTGGAAATAGGAATTGTTAGCGATGTTTGTACAATTTTAAGCAATCTGGTTAGTAAAAGAGCTGCGTTTAACTCCAGTCGGGGAATAGAAACCGGCTTCAGGGGCGCTACTCTAGTTTTGGCAGCGATTAGAGTAACTTGGTAGCCGTTTCCAGTTGCAACACTAATGCGGACGCACTAAGTAGAATTAGTATTGACATAAGCGTAAACGACACGGATTCGCAGGAAGGAACTTGTGGGGACACAGTCCATTCATCCAAGGAGAATGAGGATGATGGGATTGAGATATCGGAGAAGCCATTAAACGAGTTTAACATGCAGGCGATTTTTCAGCTAGGTGACCAACCGGCAAAAACAACGGAAAGACCATTTAAAAATAAAATGAGAAATCGAATTCGATACACGCACAATGTCAAAATTTCTAAAGATAATATTGAGACCGAATAAATTGTGTGCGGTATATGCGCTGGACAATATCTTTATGATAGTTCAGAAGGTAAATTCGAAACTATTCGCACACAGTAAAATATATAAGATAGTACTGGCCACATTTAGGATTCCAGAGTTAGTTACACCAGAGGAACAGGAAGAAGCGATAAGACAGCAACATATAAACAGTAATCATAGAGGAGTGGACGAAACGACATCAGATATAAAAAGGAAATATTATTTTTCACATATACGGGCTGTAGTAGGAAGAACAATTGCAAACTGCAGTATGTGTCATTGCCAGAAGTATGATAGGAAGCCCCAGAAACTACTATACCAAGTTCCGGAAATACCGAAAAAACCATTAGACATCCTACACATTGACTTGTACTTTATTAATTCCAAATATATCTTAACGGCGATTGACAAACTTTCCAAGTTCGCACTAGGTTATACAATACCCACGAGAAATACGCTCAACGTCCTTAACTCACTCAAGTCTTTCATACAAGCACATGGGTTACCAAAGAAAATAGTATGTGATCAGGGGGCAGAATTCTCAGCGAATATATTTAAGGAGTTTTGTAAACAATTTACCATAGAACTCCATTATACATCCTTTCAGCAGTCGTCAAGCAACAGTCCGGTAGAAAGATTGCACTCAACCCTGACAGAAATTTATAGAATTAATCTCGAAACCAGGAAGAACAAATCATTATCATGTGACGATGATTCTAGCCGAAACCTTTATAACTTACAACAATGCAGTTCATTCGGTAACCAAGTATAATCATTATGAGTTATTCACAGGGCGAACACATTATTTTGAAAGGACCTACAAATTCACGAACGAATGCGACTATTTGACACAATTAAGAGAATATCAGGAGAAATTGTACGCAGAGAACCTCAAAAAGAAGCCAAGGTAGACAGGAGCCTAAAAAGCTGCGAGGAGAGGACATAGTCTTCAGAAGAGAGAACAGGAGAAATATGCTAGCGGCAAGATTTTCAGCACAGAAGGTGCAGGAAGACCAAGGAATAACTTTCAAGACAAAAAGGGGACAAAAGATACACAAGTCGAAAATCCAGTCAAAAACAATGCAGTATACGAATGAAGCAAGTCATTAAAGCATACATGGTTTATTTGCAGCATACTATGGGTGGAAACGCAGTGGATTGATATTAAGGAAATCAGCAACAAAAACCACTTGGCCAAAATTCATCTAGGAGACGCAAAAACCATTATCGCTTACAATGAACTGAAGCACGTAGTGGACGTAACGGAGTTCGAGAAGTGTGTGGAACAGTTCAAAGATTCTATTAAGATGTCAAGAAAAGATGTTGGAGGAATGGCTAAGGACATAATAGAAGTTTTAGATTGGCTAAGGACATAATAGAAGTTTTAGAGACAAAAATCGAACAATTAAGAGTTAGATTACAAATGATTACCCCATTAAGGAGGAATAAGAGAGGATTATTTAACGGGTTTGGTTCAGTAATAAAGATAGTTACAAAAGAACATCGACGAAAAGATGACGAACATGAAGAGCCAGGAAAATATTTTACTAGAGGCATGGAAAGAACAGGAGGGAATTAATAAGGACATTTTCAACGCTTTACAAACATAACAAAGTTCATTAATAAGGAGCAAGTAGAAATTAATGACTTTCTAGAAAGAGCACAAAATAAGATTTGGAAGGAAGTTAGTGAAGAAAACTTAGAGGTTCAGTTAATACAAAGAGTTATCAGGATAAGTTACAAAATAGATGTAGTATATGACCATGTTAACAGGATAGGGGAAAGTATTCTGTTGGCAAAAATGGGAATAGTACCCAGGTTCATACTAGGAGGAGAGGAAATTGAGAAACTAAAATTAATTTTTGAAAAGCAAATCATAGAATTAGACGCTAACGAAAATATCTATGACCTTCTAAAAATGGAAGTAGTTTACAACCAGGAATCAATCATCTTTAAAATTAAGATCCCTATTGTCGAAAAGGATAAGTTTAAATTCGCTAGAATAATACCACTACCGATTAACAATACAAAAATATTAATCATACCTAACTATGTAAGCTACATAAGAAACGTAATTCATGAATATGAACATAAATGTCCAAAAATAAGTGGAGTCTAATATTGTCCTAAGCCGAAATTTGGTAATGACAAATGCATGAAGTCACTGTTGGAAGAAAATACGTCATGTGAAACAATTAGAGGAAAGGGAAGATACTTTTGAACCAGAAGAGGGGATCATATTTATATTTACCGCGAGGGAATTAAAAATAAATTCGGATTGTGGTAAACAACAAACAATTCAAGGGTCTGTATTTATACAGTATTCTAATTGCTCAATAAATATTAAAAATATTACATTCTCAACGACAAGTTGGACATTTTCTAATCATCTCGAGCCAATTCTAAAAGAAATTTCTAATATCCAGATTAATAACACCATCGAGGAACCGAATTTTCATAAGTTACTCCTGGCAAATGTCGATAGACAGAAAGAATTAGTACAGTTAAAGGTGGTCACGGCCAAACATAACATCGCATTATACGTTATATTAATAATGGTAATAATAGTAATCGGTTTCATACGAATACATATTAAGAAGATACCTTTCATTTTAAGTCCTGAAACAACCATTCCTACGGTCGCTCCGACAGCGATTCCATCCCATCCAGGGGGGGACGAGCTACCACCTTTACCGTCTCACCCCCTAAACCTCCTAGGGTAAACCCGTATACCCGATCCCCATGAGTCCGCCCCTGTACAAACCCCCTGACTCCGCCCCTGTCCGATCGCAACGTTCTGTGACATGCCAATGTCCACAAGCATCTGGCATAAATACACTGCTGACTAGAAAGTGCTTTGCAATTGCTGAAAGACATAGGAAGGGAAAACCACTTATAACATTGTAACACAGCGAAACATGAAACTCAGCATTAAGTAAACACTAATATACATATACATATATACAACTCCAGTTCCACTCCAAACTTCAATAAGTAAAGACGTGCGACTACCGATCAACAGCAAGTGCTAGTGCAAGTGCTTATCAGTTTATAAACAAACACACAAAGCAAAACCCGCAAAAAAGCAAAAACAAAACTACTTGTGAACAGTTAAACTATCCAAACGAATAAGGGCTGCAGCCCAAAAAACACCAACAATGACTCTTCCGCCAGATATAAATAGAATATTATCACTCAATAAATTCAACATAAGCGAACCCAAATTCATTACAATAAACAGGTCTGACAACAACTCTTTTGAAAATGTATCCCCATTCTTAATAAAAAAAATCATCGACTACTCGTGCAATGGAGAAGTAGAATCTTGTAAAAAAACAAGAGCAGGCTCGCTGCTTATCAAAACAAAAAATCTTCTGCAAGCACAAAAACTACTAAAGCTAACCACCTTCCATGACTTCCCCATCACCGTAAACGAACACAAAACACTTAATTTCTCGAAGGGAGTAATTTACTCAAACGAACTGCGCAACATCGAAGAAGAAATTATTCTGAATGAACTCAAACTACAAAATGTCACAGAAGTAAGGAAGATACTAAAAAAGGAGAACAACACTATCAAAGAAACTGGACTAATCACACTGACCTTCGCATCACTCACCCTACCAGAAACAATAATGATCGGATATGAACGTATAAACGTACGCCCCTATGTCCCACTCCCACTTAGATGCCGAAACTGCCTACGACTTGGACACCCCACCACCATCTGCAAAAGCCCCAAAGCATGCCCTAACTGCTCCGCCGAACAACACACAATTGAAGACGAAACCTGCAACAACGAAAAATTCTGCATTAATTGCAAATATGAGCCAAACAACCAAAACAAACACAGCCCCTTGGACAAAACATGCCCACAATTCATCAAACAAAAAGAACTAACAACGATAAAAACATTAGAAAAAGTCGACCACAAAACTGCCCTTGCAATCTACCACACACGCCATAGCCACCAAACCACACTGTACTCAAAAATAGTAGCCCAACCACCTGTTCAACCAGCTGTACAGCCATCTACCTCCATAAAATCATCAACAAACACAACCAACACATCATCCCTTCCCAAAAACACTCAACAAACTCCACGCCAAGAAGTTAAAGGAAGATGTATTTCTTCATACGAAGACCTACTCGATTCAGCCATGGATACCACCCCATCGATTGGAAAACCATCAACTTCATCCACAGCCTTGAAAGGTCATCTTGAAGATGACCCCAAACTCAGGATCTTCTCTACCAAGCAAAACACCCTTACCAAGCCTCTAAAATCGAAAGAAAAAAACGAAAAAAAACCTAAAAATAAAACCAAAAATGTACTAGGATCCAGTGATGACGACACTATGTAACTATAAATAAACTTAATCTTAAAGTGCCCAAAATGCATCAAATTATGCTAAAAGTCCTGCAATGGAATCTTAATGGATACATTAATAATTATAACCAGTTGCAAATCCTGATAAAAACCCATAGCCCAAAAATAATTTCCCTGCAAGAAACCCACCTCTACTTTACGCAAAATATCCCCATCCCGATTAATTTCACACTTTACCACGAAAACACAGCAACCAATGGGTACGGCGGGGTAGCCCTTCTTATCCATAACTCCATACAGCAACAACAAATAACCCTAAACAATTTCGATTTCGATACAATAGCAGTTAGAGTTCATTCAAAGATAAATTTCACAATAATTTCATCATACATACCTCCTAACAAGCCTTTCAAACTTCAAAATCTAAGAAACACATTCAATACCATCCAAACCCCCCTACTCATAACAGGAGACTTTAACAGCTGGCACCAAAGCTGGGGCTCGCCGAACAATAACACAAGAGGCAACACTTTATTTAAATTCATTAACCAATCCTCCCTGACTACTCTCAATACCGGTTCCCCAACACACTTCACCACTCACCATACCTTTACACACATAGACCTATCCCTAGCATCAGCACATCTAGCCCTACACTCAAAATGGAAGACAGACAACTTCCTTTCCGGAAGCGATCACTTTCCCATACATATCGACCTCTTCGAACATCTAAATCCTCCCAATACAAACACCCTAACCCCAAGACCTAAATTCAACCTCAACAAAGCTAACTGGAATCTATTTAATCAGCTTACAGAAAAACTCTCCAACGAAAGACCTATCAGCACAAACATAAACCAAGAGACAGCCAACATAGTTAAAATAATCATTCAAGGTGCAAAACCAAGCCATACCACAATCTCAAAAACCAAGACACAACAAAAACGTTCCGTGGTGGGATAAAACTCTCCAGCAACTAAAAGATGAGAAAAATACAGCATGGCTAAGACTAAATAGAAACATTAACACGACAAACATCCTTTTATACAAAAAAGCGAACGCTAAGTACAAACGGGAAATAAAAATCAGAAAACGCTCATCAATTCAAAATTTCACAGCCGACATTAGTCCCAATAGCTCCATCTCTAAAATTTGGTCAAATATAAATCGTTTTTGCGGGATTAAAACTCGCCACGACATACACTGCCTCACAAATCCCAATGACCCCACCCAAAACATTATCAACCCATTCGAGATAGCCAACACCCTTTGCACTCATTGGTCACGTTCGTCTCAAGACGAAAACTTCCATTCTACCTTCATACAACATAAAATAGGAGCAAACCGCAACATATCGCACACTCCATCCCCTCTAGCTAAAAACTTAGAAAAAGATATTACCATGGTAGAATTATTAGCAGCAATCAACCAATTAAAAGGAAAAACTCCTGGACGAGACCAAATAAGTTACCCTATGCTCAAAAACCTGCATCACAACCTACTACTACGACTCCTTAACCTTAACAGTTTAAAGTGAGTAACATCATCCCCATACCTAAACCCAGCTGCGACAAAACCTCCATCAACTCTTACCGCCCTATATCCCTCAATCCTTGCATCGCCAAGGTACTTGATAAAATTATCTCCAAGCGATTATGGTGGTTAGCTTCTAACGGCAAACTACTTGATAGTCGTCAAATGGGTTTTAGAAAGGGTAAGTCAGTGTCTGATTCTCTAGCCATGCTAGATTATCAGACCACCTCAGCCCTTTCAACTAGAAACCACATTTCTGTCATATCACTTGACTTTGCAAAAGCATTTGATAGAGTCGGAATACATACCATCATTGACGAACTTTTAAAATGGAAAATAGGACCAAAAATGCTCAATTACATAACCAACTTTCTCACTAATAGAAAAATCACAGTTCAAACCAACAACGCATTTTCCAACCCTGAACCACTAGAAAACGGTATACCTCAGGGATCTCCTCTGTCAGTTATCCTTTTCTCCATAGCCTATAATAAACTCAACAATACAATAGCCAACCACAGAAACATTGAATTTACTGCCTACGCTGACGACTACACGATAATACACAGATTAAAAAAACATCAATATTTACTAAACAGTGACCCGTTACTCAAGGATATTGATGAGTGGTGTAACTACTCTGGTGCATCACTCTCAGTACCTAAATGTAAGCACCTTCATATCTGTAGAAAGACTAAATGCAATTTTCAACTACAGTCCAACAACTTTTTGCTACAAAATGTCGAATCCCTAAAAATTCTTGGACTTACAATAACTAAAAAATATAGATGGAATGAACACATTGTAAACCTCACTACACAACTCTCAAAAAGACTTAACATAATAAAATGTTTATCCAACAGAAAATTTAGCTGCGACACAAACACCATAATATACGTTATAAAATCCATCATAATGCCCAAAATCGACTACGGAATCTACCTTTATGGTAAAGCACCAAAATCTATTCTGAGCAAATTAAAAACCATCTACCACTCCTCAATTAGACTCGCTTTTGGTGCATTTCGCACTACACCAATCCACAATCTTCTTTACGAAGCAAATATCTTACCGGTCGAACACAGAACAACCCTCACAACCCTTAAAAACTTTAAAATTATCATGAACTCCAAACACTCCCCGATTGAACAGATATACAAAAAAATTACCAAGTCAAAAAGAAAACCAAAAATTCCCTCCTCCATATATGACACAATAGAACAATTTAAAAACTTAAAAATCAATATATCACCTATACCAGACATAAAAGAATCAATTCCCCCCTGGTTGTTTGACAACACATGCATAAACACCTCCCTACACACCACATTGAAATCAGACACACCGCAAATAACCTACCAACAGAAGTTCAGAGAAATTAAAAACACCTCAAAGAACCGAACGTTTTTATACACAGATGGCTCCAAATCCTCTAACGGAGTATCCTACAGCATCACAACAGAAACAGACATAATTTATTACCAGACACTACCCCTACACTCATCTATCTTCACCGCGGAAATTGTAACAGCCTGTAATTACGCCAACAAACAGAAAGGAAAATTCACCATTTGCACCGACTCCCTCTCCTCGCTACAATCAATACAAAACACTAATAGCCAAAACTTTTATATTAGCTCCATAAGAAAAATCCTCAACTCAAAGAAAAACAAGCTGTCACTATTATGGGTCCCCGGACACTGCAATATAGTCGGCAATGAACTAGCAGACAAAGCAGCAAGAAATGCTCTAAAATTTCCTCTAACAAATCATAATAATTTCAACCTCTCAGATTTAAACACATATGTAAGCAACAGGACCCAAACATTCGAGGAGACTGTTTGGAATAAAACCTCTCCACATTACCAACAAATTAACCCAAACAAAAACCACACTCAAAAATTCCCAGTTTCAAATATTTCACGAAATGACGCAATAAAATTCCTAAGACTTCGATTGGGCCACACCAATCTAACACACAGCTTTATCCTAGAAAAAACCCCACCACCAATCTGCACAACTTGCAACACAACCCTTTCCATCCCCCACATCCTAATAGATTGTCCACAATACCAGCACAATAGAAATAAACTCCTCAAACCAACAATAAATGAAACATTATCATATAGCAACGCACACCAAACCATAGTATTCCTTAAATCTTGTAACATATACCACACCATATAAACCTGTAAATATAAAAAACAATAAATTTTAAGCAGTCTAACTAAAACATATCTAAAACTAATACCATTGCAACTAAAACACAACACATAACATATATACACTACCCACATCATAAACCTAATCTTAATCACAATTAAAATCTATGTAAATACTCAGTAAGCTTAAGGCCTTAGTCGCTATAGCTTATTTAAGTTACACACAATTTGTAATTGCGTGCTAATGTTGTAATAATAATAATAATAATAATATACAACTCGCCGCCTGTGAGCGGCTTATATACATTTAGGGTCTTGGACCGTTTTGTACTTTAAATGAATTCATACTTATTACGTCATCATCTTTGTGAGATTTCGAGGCAAACCCTCTGAGATCACTCCACACAAGTTGAACACGGAGTTCCAACTTGTTAACTCAGGCGTGTGAAACGGGGACGTCTAGTTGTCTACCTAACGCGACCTTTTCATGTGGAATCATATTTTGTAACGTCTGCGAAGGTTGTATGTTCAGTTATGATCAATAATTGTCTTAATTCTGAAGTAGTATGTAAGCAGGCAATGGGAAGTGCATTGGAATAGATTTTTGTCCACATTTTTATACTCTGTACCAAAGGTACATAGAGTATAATAAGTTTGTGCAAAAGTATGTAACATCCAGAAGAAAGCATCTCCGACCCCATAAAGTATATATATTCTTGATCAGCATCAACAGCCGAGTCGATATAGCCATGTCCGTCTGTCCGTCCGTCCGTCTGTCTGTCTGTCTGTCCGTATGAACGCACAGATCTCAGAGATGGTAAGAGATAGAGGTTTGACATGTATGGGACAAATGCTTTTTATACTTGCAGGCAGATCAAGTTTATTTTCATTTTGCGACACGCCCCCTCCCGCCCCCGCAATTTGAGAATAACGTCATATCTCCCACAGTTTTATAAATAGAAGGTTCAAACCTTTTGGACATATTTTCTAATAAAAATTTTTGTTCGATTTGCCAAAGGAATGGTAAAGTTCGGATGAACCGTTGCCGAGATATGATCAAAAGACTGTTCGCTGCTACAGCGCAGTAGCAGCGCTGCTTTTAGCTGCTACTGCAGCATCAAAATTTATGCTGGGCGTATAATTTCGTTGGTACAGAGTATGTAATAGTCGGGTTTGACCGACGTTCTTTCTTGTTAATAAGAGAGACGACAAAAAACTCCTTATCGGCTGTATATACAGTCCAAACCGCACTACGGAGTATAATGATTTAGTCGACCTGATCTCCACACTTTCTTTAAATTTTAATGAAATCACGTTAACAGTTGAAATGAATTCCAACATTTTGAGAGAAAGCCATTTTTTAAACAACATGAAATCTCTTGGCTTACATATTGTAAATAGTCGAATTCCAACACACTTCACTGGTACCTGCAATACACTTTTGGATGTCTTCTATGTAAGCGACCGTGATAGAGTTCAACTTTATGACCAAATTTCTTTACCTGCTCTTTCAAAACATGATGTTCTGTTTATGTCCTATGATTTATGTGTAGACCACAATGACATCCGAGACGAGTACCGAGACTTTAAACGAACTGACCATGTTTTGTGGATTGCTGATCTATGTTTGTGTGACTATAATTATATTTACCACCTTCAAACTGTTGACTCGAATTTCTTACTAATAATATAGTCTCACTTTATAATAAATTTGTACCACGACGTAAATTAATTGTTCATAAGCCAAAGCCATGGTTTAACAATAATATTAAAAGACATATTGGACTTCGTGACAAAAGCGTATGCTAAGTGGAAGTGATTCAAGACTACACAGCACTATAAAGTCTTTAAGATTTTAAGAACATCATTAACTGCCCTCATTAACTCTTCAAAGAAAGATTATCATTCTACAAAATTTAATAACACTGAGACAAGTACACAGACGTAGTCAATCTTAAAAGATCTCGTTGCTGGCAAGACCAAACCCCATCACAACATTGACATTAACACTAACGAACTTAATAATATATTTGTTAGATCTCATGTACCTGATGTAAAGCAAAACACGTACCCGCATAGTCAACCTTATAAAACCTGTGATAATAGATTTAGTTTTATGTGTGTTAATCAATGTGAAGTCCCAGAATCGATTTTGAAAATCAAATCAAACGTTACAGGTTTTGATGATATAAGTCCGAAATTCTTGAAAATTATTCTTCTACATATACTGCAATATATAACATACATTTTTAACACTGCCCTTATAGCATCCACATTTCCTGATGCATGGAAAGCAGCCAAGATAATACCTATACCAAAATCTGCCAATGATTATAGACCAATTTCGATTCTGCCTTTCTTATCAAAAGTACTTGAAAATCTTGTGGCAAAACAAATAAATACATTTATACTCTTTAACGACAATCAATCAGGATTTATTATAAGTAAAAGCTGTCACAGTGGGGCCTCAATTTTTTGACTGAAGCGCTTGAACAAAGGACTTAACTTTTTCGATAGAGATATATTCCAAACTAACAGATCCGAACTTACATTAATTTTCAATAATTCAATAATTCAATTTTTACATCAATAAAACTAACCAAACCTTGAGAAAAAAACACGCGGTGCGGTAGAAGAAGAAGAAGAGCGCAATGAAAATTCGGACTAACTTTTTCTGCCTGTTTGTTGATGGAAAACCTAATATCATGCTGTAACTTTTACCTGTTATTACCAAATTGTATAACCTTATTAAAGAAATAATGAATGGATGATGTTACTTGGTTGTTAAAAGCCATAAGCAGTATGGGCAGAGATTATTGTAGCATATCTACCCTACCATTATCATAAATCAAAGGGTATAACAATCCGTTAATACATTGTGACACTTTGTCATTATAAATACAAATATACAAATGCCCAAAGTACATTAAAAGACCACTTAGAATAACATAAACGTTCCAGCGCACAAGCAATACGATCCATCGCTTATACCCAAGCCGATCGCGGCGCGTGGGAACGCTGAGCATGCACTTTGCATCAAGTGGTCAAACCATATATAACATATGCATGCCTTCTGCATACATATCAGAGATCTGCACGAGTGCACTGCAACTACAAGTGCACTGCATAAGTACTTGATATTTTCACACCCGAGTGTCCCAAGCACTGCAACAAAATGTATACAGTAGTATTTCTACTCGCGGCATATTTGTGGTTCGCACACGAAGTGCCAAAAACACTCGCGCCACTCGCGTTGCTTATTGCTAATACGCATACGAAAAGAGCTCAAAAATTTGAGTGTGGAATTATCCACCAACAATTCTGGCAACGCATTTTCTACATGTAGCTCTCTCACTTGAGTAATTTTTTTGCTCATGCTTGCTTCTTGTTGTTTTTTTTTTACTGCTGGCTTTATGTGTCCGGTTTCTGATATGTCTTCGGCTTCTGTCCGTCTTTTTCCTTCCTCGGCAAATTGATCTCTAATTCACGACTCTGCTTTGACGTCGACGTCAGCAGAACCGAATTCTGTGAGCATTGTTGTTGCATTGTATGAGGAGGAGGCAAATAGCAATACACAATACATACATGTATATTAGTAGTGTGTGAGCTGAGAGCACGGAGTATTTTGCGTATTCCTCTTCGCTCTCTGAGTAAAATTAGTATACTATACTGCAAAGTGCGAGTGCGTCCGCTACCTCAAAGACGAAAGCAACATGCAGAGTCGCTCAAAGCAGAGACAATCAAATTTGACATCCGCTCAAAACAGACACCAGTCACAGAAGTACTAGTACGAAAATGAGTGAGTATATCATTTGACTACACATTTTGAGTGTCGAGTGGTACTGCATACGCTTTTTCAGCGAGTGTACTCGAGTCAACAAAACAGGCACTCGTGCAGATCTCTGATACATATGTATATACCAACTCACTTATACAAATATATAAGCACATAGATATAAGCATTGCACGTTTCGGGTTAGCTGAACCCAACGTGAACATATAAGATTCATTCTCAATAAAGTAACACAACGGAGCAGACACTCCAAATTTAAACGGTCTTGGACAATCCTACTACTATTATTACATGGCGACAGTGACAAAAGTCACAGGCTGCAGTTGTGCGAAGTGAATAATGCCCAGTTCAAGAGGCAAATATGTAACATTTAAAACAAACAACAAAACCACACATTGAAAAATGCAAAACACACAACAGCAGACAACAACAGCAGCAGCGACAACGAGAAAAAAGGAACACTCAAAATTGATGGCAGAGGAGTCCAACATCGAGACAGCTGTTCCTATTGAACAAAGAGATTTGCCGACGTTGCAAGAGGCCTTGCAGGCAAATCCAGCCGATGGACCACGCCCACTCACAATAGCTGAGTACCGGGCTCGACAGGAAAAAAAGGCGATCCGGAAACACAAAAGGAGCGGACAGAGAGTGAAACTCCTGCAGCAACGGCGACTGGTCAAGGTCAAATGAATCAGACCGACAACGCTACACAGAGCGGCTTCAACACCTAGATGAGCAGCTTCGCATTGGTGCGAAACAACGAAAACGGGCTGCATAATTGCGAATGCCCCAATTTGCCTTAACATTAAGTTCTAATCTCAAGCCGATGTGGGAAACCGCTGCTTGAAAATATACTAATCACTGATGGGCTTTACACTAACAAATGTGGTTGGAGAATTTCCTAAAAAAAAAAAAAAAAATGAATTGTAAACCGAAATGTGAGCCAACCACATTCTATAACAACTAATATTTTCATGTCTCTGGCGCTGGGTATCTATATACTCAGCTGCAATAAAACATTTGTCAAATGATAGATTTAAAAAAAAATAAAAATAAAAATTATCTTTTCATAAAAATTATCACCTTAAATTTGATTTTTGATTTTCAAAGAAGAAAATATTTTTCTTTCTTTACATAATCCCACAAAACAAAATAAAAAAAATTTTTTTTATGAAAAATACTAATTTTTAATAAAAAGCCTTACTTTTTCTTTCATGAACGAATAAACATTTTTTTTCATTGAATATATAAAAACAATTAAATTACATAATGGGGTGGTTTAGTGACTCTAGTGAGGCAAAAGACTATACTGCCAACGTCGTAAACAACGTCAAGATAATTGATCACACAGACGATATACAATCGTTGTGCATAATGTTATTAATTATCACGATAGTGTCAGTTTTACAATTTCTGCTTACAATCTATGTTAAGCATAATAAAATAATTAAGAAAAGATTCATGAGTAGGGCGAATAACTTAGTTAAGATCTAAAAATGAATAAGGAGAAAACAGAAAATTTAGGTATAGCAACTACATGGTTAGTACGCTTACAAAAGTAAGAAAATTCCAGTAAAAGTATGGAATGGAACGAAATTGCGAAACATATAGACACATTTCGTTACAAATTTGATAAATTATACAAATGCATCAATAAAGATGCAGTTATAAAAGCGGAAACACTAAAAAACCAAATGGAAATATTAGTAAGGGAATACAATAGTATAGTTACCTTAGTAAATAGGTATGAAAATAAATTCACATCTGAGCACAATAGCAAATGTCTAAGGGTAATAAAATCACTGAACACAAGATTGATTACTGACACCAATAGGCGACATGTTCAGATAAAAGTACCAGAAAGTCTAAATCAATTGGCGGAGTTTAATCCCGACCAATTAAAAGAATTAGACGAATCAATTCAACCAAGCGACGCTGAATCTGATAGTGACATTGAAACACTAGAAGAAAGCGATCCAATCGAAACAAAACCGGAAATAACAATAACTGAAATGGCACAAACAGTTGTAGAATTTATCAAGCTAGCCACATCTCTGATACCAGAGTTTGACGGTAAGCCGGAAAATCTACAAAGTTTTCTAGATTCTTTGAATCTATTAGAAACCTTAAAAGGCACACATGATCTAACAGCCATAAGCCTTATAAAAACAAAGCTAAAAGGCCATGCGAGAAATCTAATAAGTAATGAGCAGACAATTGCTGCAATCATTACGCAACTATCAAATGCAGTAAAAGAAGAATCGGTAGAAGTTGTATCTGCCAAGCTTCTTAATCTGCAACAGAAAAATAAAACGGCTAACCAATACACCCAAGAGGTGGAAAAACTGGCAAAGGCCCTTGAAGGCGCCTATATCAATGAAGGTCTAAGCCAATCACTTGCAAACAAATACAGCACTACAACAGCTGCAAAAGCAATGACCCAGAATTGTTCAATTGATAAGGTAAAACTTATCGTGTATCAGGCACATTCACAAATATGAACGAGAGCGTAAGTTAAAGTCGGCCCTGCCCAACTTCGAAATACCCGTTACTCAAGGCAATTAGCGTTGCGGCTCAGATAAGTATGCAACGTTTTTTTAGCTCTGCCATTTATTATCCGATCATTGAAAATTTGTGATATTGTACATATTGGCCACATGCACTACACTGCAAAATCTGAGCTCGATAGCTTACAAATCGTAGGAGATATTCAACATTTTTTATTGCGGGGGCGGGAGGGGGCGTCGCCAAAATTTGAAACAAACTTGATCTGCCTACTGACAATACTAGCTTACATCTAAAATTTTGTTGCACTAGCTCTTCTAGTCTCCGAGATCTAGGTGTTCATACAGACGGAGGGAGGGACGGACGGACGGACATGGCTATATCGACTCGGCTATTGATCCTGATGAAGAATATATATACTTTATGATATCGGAGATGCTTCCTTCTGCCTGTTACATACATTTGCACGACTTTAGTATACCCTTTTTACTCTACGAGTAACGGGTATAATGATGCCGATTCCAAATTGTGAATCGCACGGAGATAACAGGTCAAAGTAACACTGTCCTGCAATATCAACGAGGTGCAAACAACAATAATAGAGGAGGCCGAGGTTATAATCGTGGCAGAAATTACAACCACAAAAATTACAACCGAGGCGCTAACAACAATAACAACAATAATTACAATAACTGTGAAGGAAGAGGAGGCCAAAATCGAAGAAGAGGCCGAGGTAACTCCAATCAAGGCAATAACAACAAAAATTTGAGAGTGGTGCAAAACGCTTCGGAAAACTCTCAGAACCCTTTAGGAAACAACCAGTAAATGCAAAGGTTCATTCCATCAATTACAGTCTTAGTATATTTGTCACTTTTTATAATCATTCAACTGAAAATAAACTCACATTCCTAATAGATACTGGTGCAGATATCTCACTTTTAAAGATAAATTCAGATAATTTCAAAATTCAAGAAGAAACAAGAAAGAAAGTCGGTCAAGCCCGACTATAACATACTCTGTACCAAGAAAATTTTCTCGAAAGCCGTTTATCCGATCTTCTTCATTCCTATGGCGGATCGATAAGTTATCCTAATAACTAAATATGTCCAGAAGGAACAAGCCATCTATCTTCAAAACTGTGGGAGATATGATTTTTCTAAATTGCGGTGGCGGGAGGGGGCGTGGCCAAAATTGAAAATAAACTTGATCTGCCTGCAGACATAAGAAGCATATGTCCCATACTTGTCAAACCTCTATCTCTTACCATCTCTGAGATCTGTGCGTTCATACGGACAGACAGACGGACGGACGGACATGGCTATATCGGCTCGGCTGTTGATGCTGATCAAGAATATATATACTTTATGGGGTCGGAGATGCTTCCTTCTGGATGTTACATACTTTTGCACAAACTTATAATACTCTATGTACCTTCGGTACAGAGTATAAAAATGATAAACATCCAAGGCATAGGCCAAGGTGTAATAAAATCTCAAGGAACAACTTCAATAGAACTTCAGTCAAAAAAATATATTATTCCACACGAATTTCATTTAGTAGATTCAGATTTTTCCATGCCGTGTGATGGAATAATGGGCATTGACTTTATTAAAAAATTCAATTGTCAATTAGATTTCAAACCAAGTGAAGACTGGTTTATAATTAGACCTCAAAATTTAAATTATCCTATTTATGTTCCGATAACATATAGCGCTGGC
This sequence comes from Lordiphosa andalusiaca, assembly GCA_035044965.1. Lineage (NCBI taxonomy): Eukaryota > Metazoa > Arthropoda > Insecta > Diptera > Drosophilidae > Lordiphosa > Lordiphosa andalusiaca. The sequence goes on along the minus strand of JAWNNM010003663.1, from coordinate 29,110 downwards.
AACAATACAGTTCTTCTGCCAGCCAGATCCCAAGTTATATGAACCCATTTATATTAAAAACTACAGAAGCCCGCATAGCCACGTTGAAGAAATTCAAAAACAAGTAGGGAAATTAATAAATGACAAAATCGTAGAACCGTCTGTATCCGAGTATAACAGCCCACTCTTGTTAGTTTCGAAAAAATCATTACCAAATTCGGAAGAAAAGAAATGGCGATTAGTAATAGACTATCGCCAAATCAACAAAAAACTACTTTCTGATAGATTCCCGCTTCCCAGAATTGATGATATTCTAGACCAACTGGGTAGAGCTAAATACTTTTCATGCCTTGACTTAATGTCAGGTTTCCACCAAATTGAACTTGAAGAAGGTTCAAGAAATATAACATCTTTTTCCACGAGCAATGGCTCATATCGCTTCACGTGATTACCATTTGGTCTTAAAATAGCACCAAATTCATTTCAAAGAATGATGACTATAGCATTCTCGGGTTTAGAACCCTCTCAGGCATTCCTTTATATGGATGACTTAATGGTGATAGTATGTTCCGAAAAACACATGATTAAAAACTTAACTGATGTTTTTAATGTATGTAGGAAATATAACCTAAAGTTGCATCCAGAAAAATTTTACTTTTTCATGCATGAAGTGACTTTCTTAGGTCACAAATGCACTGACAAAGGAGTATTGCCAGATGACAAGAAAAATTATCCTGTCCCTCATGATGCGGACAGCGCGAGACGATTTGTAGCATTCTGCAATTATTATCGTCGAATTATAAAAAACTTCGCCAATTTTCACGGCACATAACTAGATTATGTAAAAAGAATGTTCTTTTTGAATGGTCAAATGAATGCCAAAACGCATTCCAATACCTTAAAGAAAAGCTTATGCACCCTACATTACTACAATATCCTGATTTTCGCAAAGAATTTTGCATTATAACAGATGCTAGTAAACAAGCTTGCGGAGCGGTTCTAACTCAGAACTGTGACGGAATTCAGCTCCCAATAGCTTATGCATCTCGTTCATTTACAAAAGGGGAAAGCAATAAGAGCACAACAGAACAAGAGATAGCGGCAATTCATTGGGCTATTACCCATTTTAGACCATATATTTATGGCAAACACTTTACTATTAAAACGGATCACAGACCATTGACATATCTTTTTTCTATGACTAATCCCAGTTCGAAATTAACTCGCATGCGACTAGAGCTTGAAGAATACGACTTCACAGTAGAATACCTAAAGGGGAAAGAAACAAAATTTGTAGCAGACGCACTTTCGCGTATTAATATAAAAGAACTCAAAGATATGCAACATAAAGTCCTAAAAGTCACTACCAGGCGACAAAGTAGACAAAATAAAAACTGTACAGTAGAAAATTATGAACTTCTGCCAAGACAAAGTCATAAAAATGTATCTAAGCCCAGCGTACATGAAGTCATTACAAATGATGAAGTACGAAAAGTAGTGACCTTGCGCATAACAGAATCTAAATGTTTATTTAAACATGGAAATAAAATTATCGCAAGAATTGAAGTTAGCGATTTATATACTAATAGAATTCTCGACTTAGGTCAGTTCTTCCAAAGGCTCGAAAAAGAATCAGTTTCAATAGATTCTTTTAAAAATATGGGCAATAAAATATTGAAATCTTTAAGAGTAGCGCTACTCCGCGGCATAACAAGAACGCTATCGAAAATAAAAAGACACTACTACTGGAAAAATATGACACGTCATATAAAAGAGTACGTACGTAGATGTCAAAAATGCCAAGTGTCTAAAACAAAGACGCACACAAAAACTCCTTTGACTCTCACAGAAACACCTGTGAATGCTTTCGACATAGTGATAGTGGATACAGTTGGTCCGCTACCTAAATCGGAAAATGGCAATGAATACATAGTCACATTAATATGTGACCTTAAAAAAAATTTTGTAGCCATTCCAATAAAAAGCAAAAGCGCAAATAATGTCGCAAAAGCTATATTCGAAAATTTCATACTCAAGTTTGTTCCAATAAAGACGTTCATATCTGACATGGGAACAGAGTATAAAAACCAGATTTTAACCGATTTATGCAAGTATATGAAGATCACGAATCTCACCTCTACTGCATATCATCATCAAACATTAGGGACAATAGAACGAAGTCATCGAACATTTAATGAATACATTCGTTCATACATCTATGCAGACAAAACTAATTGGGACGTCTGGATTCAATATTTCACTTATTGCTTCAACACGACACCATCAGTAACGCATGAGTATTGTCCATACGAACTAGTATTTGGCAGACTACCAAAACAGTTCATAGAATTAAACAAAACTAATTACATAGATCCTATTTATAATTTAGATGACTATTCTAAGGAAATAAAGCTTAGATTAGAAATAGCATACAAAAGAGCTAGAACTATGATTGAAAAAGCCAAGGCTTAAAGGAAATTAGCATATGATGAAAAAACAAAAAATTTTGAATTAAAAGTAGGAGACAAAGTACTTATAAGAAACGAAACAGGGCACAAATTAGACCCAGTATATTTAGGACCATATATAGTGGAGAAAAAAGAAGATAATGACAACATTTTTATTAAAGATAGTAAAGATGAGAAACAAAAAGTACATAAGGATAGGCTAAAAAAATATATTCAATGAAACGTTTCATGAAAAAAAAGAGGTCTGATCAACTCAACAAATTTTTTTTAACTCTTCTAAAAAACGTAAAATCAAATATATTAAAAATAAAAATTTGTCCATGAACACAAATGGTTTAAAAAACAAAAGAGATAAAAACATTTTCAATACATAAATTTATAATAAGAAACAAATTAATTTCTTTTTAAAAATTAAATACAATATATTAACACTAACACTAAATGACTACAAGTTTACGTCATTTCTTTAAAAAGGGAGGTGTAGCATATCTACCCTACCATTATCATAGATCAAAGGGTATAACAATCCGTTAATATACAAATGCCCAAAGTACATTAAAAGACCGCTTAGAATACCATAAACGTTCCAGCGCACAAGCAATACGATCCATCGCTTATACACAAGCCGATCGCGGCGCGTGGGAACGCTGAGCATGCACTTTGCAGCTCAAGTGGTCAAATCATACATAACATATGCATGCCTTCTGCATACATATGTATATATCAACTTACTTATACATGTATATAAGCACATAGATATAAGCATTGCACGTTTCGGGTTAGCTGAACCCAACGTGAACATATAAGATTCATTCTCAATAAAGTAACACAACGGAGCAGACACTCCAAATTTAAACGGTCTTGGACAATCCTATTACAATTATATTGTCAAAAAAGACTTGCGGTATTTTTATTGAAATAATTATATTGCGGAATAATGCGATTTAAGTCAAATATGCGCCGTTTTGTTCGATGACGAGTTCCCAACGAGATGCCAACTTCATAATGCCCCTCTTATAGAAGCTCGTTTCCCTATTGTCAAAAAACTCGGAGAGCCAATTTTCACAGGACTCTCTTGTGGCCAACTTCCGACTACCAAGCTCGTTCGCCATGGACAGAAATAGGTGGTAATCACTTGGTGCGAGATCCGGACTATACGGTGGATGCAAAAGAACCTCCCATCCGAGCTCCCGGAGCTTCTGGCGCGTCACCAAAGAAATGTGTGGCCTGGCGTTGTCCTGATGGAAGACAATTCGGTCTCTGCTGATCAAAGATGGCCTCTTCTGCATGAGTGCTGCATTCAAGCGGTCCAGTTGTTGGCAGTACAGGTCCGAATTGAGCGTTTGGCCATAGGGGAGCAGCTCATAGTGGATGATTCCCTGCCAATCCCACCAAACACACAGAAGAACCTTCCTGGCCGTCAATCCAGGCTTGGCCACCGTCTGGGCAGCTTCACCGCTTTTCGACCACGACCGCTTGCGCTTCACGCTGTCGTAAGTGACAGTCACCATCCGCTTCAAAAACGGGTCGATTTTGTTGCGATTCAGAAGCGATTCGCATGCATCCATACGGGCCAAAATGTTTTTTTGCGTTAAGTCGTGTGGCACCTATACATCGAGCTTCTTTTTGAATCCAAGCTTCTTTTAATGGTTTATAACGGTTTGATGACTCATGCCCAGCTCTTGGCCGATGCTACGGCTGCTACTATGCCGGTCTCTTTCGATCAATTCAGCGATTTTATCGCAATTTTCGACGACAGGCCTTCCGGACCGTGGCGCATCTTCGATCACCTCTGCACCAGAACGAAAACGTTGAAACCCTCGTTGTGCGGTGGAAATGGAAACTGTATCGGGTCCATAAACTGCACAAATTTTATTGGCAGCATGAGATGCATTTTTGCCTTTATCGTAGTACTGTAAAATATGCCGTATTTTCTCTTTATTTTGTTGTTTGCGACGCTATAACTCACGAACGACTAAAAACAAACAACATTAAATCAAACACGTGTTAGCGCGTGAAAAGAGCTTTCCAAAAAGCTTTAGCGTGAACCGATGCGACGAATACAACTAGAACTACGCGCTTGCAAAGACAAGCTTGCGGAAATGCCGCAAGATTTTGACAACCTTATATTACAATAAAAGAGGCCGATCAAAATTATGTGTTGGTTTAATTTGCGGATCAAGTTGCAGAGTGTATGGGTGTCAGCGATGACACCTTTGATCGTTACAAAATATTGCGTGATTTCAGTGATTAGGGATGGTAGTTACTCGTGATTTAACAATATAAATAGTTATTTCAAGTTTGTTGGCCGCTTTCTCGGCCAGGTAAATTGAGGTAGTAAGACATTCACGTTATCCTGTAAAATTGTCGTCTCTCCAGGTTGGTGCCAAATTGTGAAGGAAAATGCGCTGCCTCACGTTATAAATGTCTTTGTTTAGTTTTGGCTTCGTGCCGATGTTCGCTCTGTGGCGCTTCAATGCTTACTGACTAAGTGATATTTTACAAGAGTTGAATGAAGTCAAGAGAGGAGGTAGAATAGTAGAAAGAAAGAACGTAATGAGAGCAAGATTGGCGTTGCCATCCTGGAGTAAATTCGTACCATAACAATGTTATACTTAAAAAGTAGTAATCGATAAATATAAATTCAAAGGTAAACAGAAATTCAAATTCAAATGGTGTTCTCCCCCAACATTCTCCCCGCGTTGAAAGGCATCACTTTCAAGGACTAATTGGTTGTAGGGATAGGAAGAGGTGCGAGTTTGTGGATCGGCCGACGGAAAATTCCCTTTGTGGTTCTAACATCAGCAACCCGGATCCGTCCGTCCTTTCCAGGAATAGCTGCCACGACTCTGGCTAATAACCATTGTTGTGGCGGTGTGTTGTCTTCATGTACGATTACAAGTTGACCCTCAGAAATGTTTGGCTGCTCCTTGGTCCATTTTCCTCGCTGTTGGAGTGTATGAAGATAGTCTCGCTGCCACGATGCCCAGAAATGTTGTTTTAGATAAGTAATCCTCTGCCACCGGTCTAGGTAGCGAAGTCGCTTCTCGGGATCGTCGCTGGAGTGAAAAAGAGGCTCTTCAGGAGCGCTTGTTAATGGAACTCCAATTAATAGATGTGCGGGAGTGACTGCGCTTGTGTCACTTGGATCGTCCGTTGCAGGTGAGATTGGCCTGGAGTTCAATATGGCTTCGACGTCAATGAACAAAGTTTGAAGCTCTTCAAAGGTTAGATGCGCATTCGCCATGTTCTTCAGAGCCAATGATTTGGCGGATTTCACCGCTGCCTCCCAGAGGCCTCCAAACTGTGGCGCTCTAGGGGGAATAAATGAGAAGTCGAAACCTTTATTAGTACAAAAGCCATGAATTAAGTCGAGAGCGTTCTTGTTAAGCATTTGATCCTTAAATCCTGCTAACTTCGTGGCTGCGCCTACGAAATTTGTTGCGTTGTCGCAAAACAGACGGAGAGGAATCCCACGTCGAGCGACAAATCTTCGGATGCAGAGCAAAAAGGCGTTTGTTGACAGCTCCGATACTAGTTCGATATGGACTGCCTTCGAGGAGAACCAAACAAATATGGCACAGTATGATTTGTAGGGTGGTTTGCCTCTGATTCGATAAGTTGTAAGAAATGGGCCGCAGAAATCGACGCCGGTGACTAAAAATGGTCTTTCACCGCGCACCCGATCTGCTGGTAAGTCTCCCATCATTTGCTGCATACAGAGTGGCTTGTAGTGGAAGCAAGCTGTACAGTCACGAACCACCTTCCTGATCAATGCTCTCGCGTTGATGACCCACAGTTTCTCCCGAAGTAGTGAAAGAAGAACCTTGGGGCCTGCATGTAGGTTTGTCTTGTGTAGGAACTCAATATAGAGTTTTGTGAAACGATGGTTCTGAGGTAGCAAAGCCTGAAACTTTGCGTCATATGGTATTTCTGCCTGCGCTAACCTACCACCAACTCTCATCACACACACTTTAGCATCGCTTAGGGTCATTTCATGTACGAATGGCGAAAGCCTTTGTAAGCTAGGTTGTAAAATCTTGTTTTTCCCTAAGGCTGCTAGCTCTGCTGTATATTTTTCTAGCTGAATTCTTGAAATAATTCTCCAAAAAGTCTGATTCAATTCCATAGACGGTATTTGAATTATTCTTTCTGGTGTTAAAGTGATGACGGATTTGACTTTGTTAACGCTGCGGTACATATACGATAGGATTCGTAGGATCCGTGTATATGAGGAACAATTGTCGATGATTTGGTTCAATGTTGACGGCATCTGGGTTCCATCTAGAGCTTTGCAGACTAATACTGCCTTCGTACGAACTTCTATAGGCGGCGGGAGTTGTTCCATTGGTTCTGGCCATTTGTCAGCTGAATGACGCAGAAATTCTGGCCCTGTTAGCCAATCATTGGAGAGTAGATCCAGTGCGCGACATCCTCTGGATACAATATCGGCTGGATTCTTTTTTGACGGAACATGTTGCCAAGTAATGTCATCTTTAGATTGTTGAAGCTCGGAGACCCTATTGGCCACAAAACAATTCAGCTTGGATGCGTGCATCTGCATCCATTGGAGTACAATTTTTGAGTCTGTCCAAAAATAGATGTGCTTGACGTATGTGTTTAATTTTGTAGCGAATTTCTGCCATGTTCGGTCAAGCAGTACTGCCGCGCAAAGTTCGAGTCTAGGTATTGATTGCACCTTAGTAGGTGCTACTTTGGACTTTGCGACAAGCAAATTCACTTTAACTCCCTCTTCTGTTTCCGTTCTAACATATATACAACAACCATATGCTCGTTCGGACGCGTCGGAAAACCCATGTATTTCCAATTTGGTTGTATGAGAAGTGTGGACAAATCGTGGGATCTGCAGATGCGAAAGATCTTGTAGATCCTGTAGTAGCTCTTTCCAACGAATCAGTAGTTCGGAGCAAATCGGTGCATCCCACTCGAGCACCTGTAATGTAAGATCCTGGAATAAAATTTTACAGCGAATAATTACTGGGCTGATGAATCCTAGGAGATCAAACATTCGTGCAACAACAGATAAAATTGATCGACGAGTATAAGGTTCAGCACATTGGATCTTGAATCGAAAACGAAAGACATCTAAATTTGGCTGCCATGGCATTCCCAGCGTTTTTGTGACATCTTGGTCCTCCAGCTTGATGAATACTTCGTCTTCGGACGTTGGAATGATTTTAAAAGAGTTGCTGCTGAATTTCGTTAAGTGCAAGCCAGCCTTGGCCAACAAATTGACGATGTCATCCTTTTTCTGCTGCAGTTCTTCGATTTCATCTGCGCCGGTGAGCAAGTCATCGACGTATAAGTCAGTGCGTAAGGTTGATGCTCCTACTGGATGTTCCTTTTCGTGTTCATCTGCAATGTGGTACAATGCTCTTATGGCGAGAAATGGTGCTGCAGACATCCCGTAAGTGACTGTGTTTAATTCATATGTCTGAATCTCACTCCCTGCCTCAGATCTCCATAATATTAGTTGGAACCGTCTGTCTTCCTTGTGCATGACAAATTGTCGGTACATCTTCGAGATGTCTCCCGTAAGTGCGTATCTGTTTAGACGGAATACCAAAAATGTAGTTATTAGGTCTTGTTGAATTGTTGGTCCAACGGCCAATAGTTCGTTCAATGATTGGTCTTGGCGTCAAATACGACGCGCAGCTGTGTTGTAAGGGACTCTGGCCTTAAAACACAGTGATGTGGGATGTAGAAGTGAGGTTTATTGGCATCTACATTCTTTGCAAGGGACATATGTCCTAGAGATTCATATTCCTGCATGAATTCTACATATGCGTTCTTGAGTTGATCATCACGATCAAGTCTACGTTCGAGTGATTTAAATCTTGTCAGTGCACTCCTGTGTGAGCTTCCAATTCCGTTTGGCGTCACTTTGAATGGCAACCTGACCTGTATTCTGCCGTCCTGGCGTGTGGTGACTGTTTGTCGAAAGTGATCTTCAGCGAGCTGTTCTTCTTCCGAGTATTTTGTTGCATTTAGTTTGTAGTCTTAGCCATAGGCCACTCTTGTCTCTGACTCGAACAAGAGCAGTCGGAATAATGCCTTGTCTAGCAGTACGAGCAAGTAAAGTACTACTGGTTAATTGTGAATGATTCGGTGATGTGACCACGTTGGGAACCGTGGGTGTTGTGTTTGTACTTGATCCGTGTACAATGCGGTGCAAAAGTGAGTGATGCGCTGATCCACACACTCTGCATCGAGATTTAGACTGGCAGTTGTTTACCCTGTGACCCTTGTACAGGCAGTTAAAGCAAACTCCAGCATTGCGAACTACATCGTTGCGTTGTTGTAAAGACAATTCTATAAATGATTTGCACCGTCCGATATGGTGCCCCTTTGATTGGCAGTGTAAACATTCTGTTGCCGTGCTTAGAAAGGTTTTTGAGCCCGTTGGCTGCTTGCTCCTTGGAGTCGAGTTGCGCTGTTCTGGTTGAGAAGCCCTTTGTCCTTCCAGAAATTGACAGCGGCGATTGAGGATGTTGCAACAATCCTCCCATGTAGAAAGTTGATCATAACTTTGCTTTTCATCGTATTCTGATTTGGTTTCAGCATCTACCTTAGACAGAAGAAGATGAATTAGTACCGAATTCATAATTTCCTCAGCAGATCCGATCGAGAGCAATGATCCCCGTATGGCGGACGCATTGTCTATGAGCCTTTGCAATGCCATCGCTTCCGGATGCTTCATTGCAGGAAGAGTAAAAAGACTTGATATACAATCATGAAAAATGAGAACGTCGTTGTCATAGCGCGCATCCAATCGTTCCATAGCCTTTATGTAGTTGTCATCTGTTATCTGGAAAGATTGCACAACCTCTAAGGCAGATCCTGACAGACAACTCAACAGATAATTGAACTTATCTATTGTGGGTACGTGAGGGTCGTTGTGCACTAAATTGACGAAAGAACTTTTGAACCGTTTGTAGGTTGCATATTTGCCGTCGAAGTGAGGCAATCTTAGCTTTGGCAGTCTATTGCTGTGGACTGCTCCTGGGCTTGTTGAGTTGTTCAAGTCGTCTGCACTTTGTTCATTTGTGGAGCGCCTATTCTGTATAAGTGATGTGATGCTAACCTTGGCCGCTATAAATCGTTCCTCCTGATCTGCTCGTTCGCTATCTGTGCAACATAAGTTTTCTATCTGTGTCTGAATTTGATTCAGCTGACGGTAGTGGGATTCTAGAAAACTGGAGTCTACAAGTCAGCCTGCATCCTCTCGATTTCCACTTGACCTTACCCTATCATGAATGTTTTTAATATGTCGTTCAAACAGGGTCCGTTGCGAACGAAGACTAATCAATTTTGCTTCATTTGTTGCCGCTTGGTTCGGTTGACTTGTGCCTGTGGAGTTGTCGTCATTGTTGCCAGCCATTCTGTATCATGTATGTAGGTAATCAGCCGTGTAGATAATTTGATGTAGAGAAAATTCAATGTAGAATCGTTAGGCAAAATCTAAACAGCAGAACCAACAACCTTAGAAAACAGATCAACCTTTATTTGCTTAGAACTTGTACACCTAATTTGTCTTTGCTATTACTGTTCTACTTTGGCACAGCTTTGTCTTTTCGATGTGTATGTGTATGTGTTTTTTTTTTTTTTTTATATTCCATGTTTATTCCTACGACTTAAACTTAAACTATGCCTATCACATTAAAAGGACTATAATAGACTTTACATAAATTAGTTGTGTGCCCCTGCGGGACGACCGCTAGGTAATGCTTCGCAGGGACTCCCAACCGCCTTATAGCCTTCATGCCCTTCTCAATCGCTCCAGTCTGCGAAGTTCCCCTAGGGCGCTGGCTGCGAAAGTGCTGGTAGCGTCCCAGAATCGTTTGCTGGACACCATCAACTCGCAGAAGTTACTGGTGGTAACTTCCTCGCCTGCAGACTCCCTGAGTGCCAGCCTCTGCTGCTCGAAGCGTCCACACTCGAAAAGGACGTGTTGTGCATCCTCTAGAGTGCCTCCCCGACACCAAGTGCACTCGGGGCTGTTTTCGTGCCCGAAGCGGTGGAGATAGCTTCTAAAGCACCCATGTCCGCTCAGCAATTGGGTGAGATAGAAGTTTACTTCTCCATGAGGTCTCTCGACCCACGGCTTGATATTGGGTACAAGCCTGTACGTCCAGCGGCCCTTGGAGGATGAGTCCCATGCGTGCTGCCACTTCCTTAGGCTTTCCTCTCTTGCTGCCGCTCTCTCCTCGGGGTATGCTGTCCTTGGCAACCGCTCACGCGAGGCACTGTAGACAGTTGCCGATTCCACTGCCAGGTATCCTAGTGGCACCATTCCCGCTATGACTAACGCAGCTTCGTTTGACACCGTCCTAAAGGCGCTGCATACCCGAATTGCACTCAGGCGGTAGACAGCCTCAACTCCACGGCTGTAGCTCGGGACCGCAAATGCGTGGGCCCACACCGGGGCTGCATAAAGCATTATTGACTTGCAGACTCCCATAAGGAGTCGTCGGCGCTCGTGCTTTGGGCCTCGGGTATTGGGCATTATTCGCGATAGCGCTCTGCATGCCTCTGCGGACCTCTTTTCCACGTACTCCAAGTGCTCGCGAAAGCAAAGCCTGGTGTCAATAATGACACCTAGGTAACGAATGGCGCGCTTCGAATACACTTCTGTCCTGCCCACGTAGATGGTAGCCGTTTCTACTCTCTTGCGGCTGCTGACTAGTACCGCCTCAGTTTTTTGCGCTGCCAGTTCCAGTCCCACTGATGATAACCAACGGTAGACCATGGCTATACCTGCGCTGCATGCAGACTCTGCCATCTGAAGCTCTTTGGCCACAACAACCAGTGCCACATCATCCGCGTAGCCAACGATGTGGGTGCCAGCTGGAAGGGAAGTCGCAGAATACCGTCGTACATGATGTTCCATAGAAGAGGCCCTAGAACTGAGCCCTGAGGTACTCCCGCTGAAACATCATGTCTTTCTATGCCATCCTCTGTCTCGTAAAGCAACTGCCTGCCCGAGAAGTAGCTGCGGATCATAGCATACAGGTATGCCGGGATACTGAACGACGCTAGTGCGTTTAAGATGCTCATCCAGTCCGCTGTGTTGAACGCGTTCTTTACGTCTAGGGTCACAATCAGGCAATACTCCTTTTTGCCCCCTCGCCACCGCGTTCCAGATATGGCTTCCTTTGCAATTTCTACCACTTTGCCGATGGCGTCGATGGTTGATTTTGCCTTCCTGAACCCGTACTGGCTTGGTGAAAGGCCGCCTGCCACCTCTACCGCTGCGTTAAGCCTATTGCACAGCAACTTCTCCAGAACTTTGCCAACTGTATCCAGCAGGCAGATGGGTCTGTATGAGGAAGCATCCTCTGGAGGCTTGCCAGGCTTCGGGAGTAACACCAGCCTCTGCAGTTTCCATCTTTCGGGGAATGTCGATTCCCTGAAGCACTTGTTGAACAGCGTGACAAATACCTCTGGACGAAGCGTCAAAGCCATCTTCAGCAAGCTGTTTGGAACAGCGTCTGGTCCGGGTGCCTTGTTAGGCTTGATGCTGTTTGCTGCCACACTCACTTCGTCAGCCGTGACCTCTGCTATGAAGTGGCCTGAAGCTGGACCTCTGCCCTGATCAAGTGCATTGCTTAAGGCGTCAGGCCTGAATGGGAATAGGGTCTCCACTATGCTTTTTAGTGCTTCCGGATCCGTAGGCCCCGGTAGTCTACCTGCATATAGGCGCTTGACTACAGATTTATAGGCTCTGCCCCATGGGTCATTCTCCGCAGTGTCACAAAGGTCCAAGAAGCACTCCCGTTTGCTCTGCTTAATTAGTGCCTTAAGCTCCCTTCTTCTCTCCCGGTACCGCGTATGGAGTTGCTGAAAAGACTCGCTACCACGCGATCGCTGACTTAATCTTCTTGCCCGAAGACATAGACGACGAGCATCAGCGATGCTGTCGTTCCACCAATAAGTCGGCATGTGGTGACGCCTGTAGGGCTTTCGCTGTGTCATACTTGCGTTGCAAGCCGTCTCCAGGTGCTCTGCCAGTTGATCCGCCATATTCTGTGCACTTCCAGACACCCGAATTTTTGTCAGCTCCGTGACCGCATTTTCTCTGCAGAGGGACCTCGCACAGAAGGCTTTGTGCAGAGGCGCCCTAGTTGGTCCGGTGTTCCTGTCGCCGACTGTGCAGATGATGGCCTCATGGTCGCTCGCTGTGTACACCTGGCTAATTTTCCATGTGGCTGATGGGAGGAGCGAGCTGCTGACAAAAGTCAGGTCGATCACTGATCCAATACCGCCTCTACTGAAGGTGTTCTGTGAGCCGACGTTCAGAAGCGACACGTCGAGCACCGCAAACGCTTCTAATAAGGCTCGTCCCCTGGGATTTGTCCTGCAGCTCCCCCATTCCTCGGACCAAGCATTAAAGTCGCCGGCAATAACGACCCTGCTGCGATCTTTGACGTCTCGAACTAAGTCGTCCAAGATGGCTTCATATTCTGTATGCCCCAGACTAGGAGCAAGATAGCAGCTATACACCCACAGGTCTCCTACTTTTGCTCTGACGAAGCCCTCTGCTGCGAATACCTGTTGTAGATGCAGGGAAGTACTTCCGCATATCCAAATCGCTGCTTTGCCAGAAAGGTCAGGTGCCCACTCGCCAACTGAATATGGTTTGTACGGTTCGCTAAGAATGGCCAGGTCTATGCCGTGCTCGTGCACTGTCTGCGCAAGAAGATCATGCGCGGCCACGCAGTGATTCAGGTTTAGCTGAATTAGTTGCATCGTGAGTGTTTTTTAGGGCCCTCGGGCATCATTAGCGGGCATCTGTTAGAGCCAGCTTGATGGTTCAGCGCTGTCATGCCTCTGTCTCGACACAGGAAACATGTTGGGGTGTTCTTGCAAGCGGCAGCTTTGTGACCAGTCGCACCGCATCTAAAGCAACAAGCACTCCGGTCTATGGCACTTTTGCAGTTTTTTGCAATGTGCCCCATCTCCAGACAGCGATAGCACCTTTGTGGTCCGCCTGTGTCTTTCTCTCTGACCCGGCACCTAGTCCATCCCACCTTAAGCATCTCTACCCGTAGAGACTGATCCTTTAACTTACTGGGAACCCTCACAAGAGCAGTCTGGGTCCCAGCGAAGGAAGCTCGGAGGGTTTTTACAGAGCATGACTCTTTCGCCACCCCAGTTTGGGCAGTGAGCGCGTCCAACACGTCTTCCGATGTGACCAATTCGTCCAAATCTCTTATCTCCAATAGCGTCTCCGGTATAAGGGCTCGTGCTTCCGCATTTTCTCCGAGAACCTGTTGCACCTCCTCCCTTAGAGCTTCCGTGTTCTCCAGACCTGTTCCGCTTAGCTCCAACAGCAGACAGTCGTTGGCCGTACGTCGTATTTTGTTAACGCAAACACCTACACCACACAGCTTGTCGTCCTGGCGGCGAGTGACCATTTTCAGGATCTCGCTATATGTAGCATCTCCCTTTGGGCGGATTAGGAAACATCATGCGAATCCTCGTGGAAGTGTGCATAAACTTCCTGCTGGATTCCCTTCATCCGCTTGAGCATTTTCTTCATATCCAGGTTGATGTGGCGGACCGCCGGCCTCTTGTCCTCAACCATGAATAATATCTCGCTCAGAATGCTATCTAGCTCATTTAGAAGCTGACTAGGGTTTGGCCTTGGCTTCTTCGGGGGAGTTTTTCTCTGAGGACTTGTGGGGCTCTCAAATTCCCTACCTCGTTTGGGGGTTTCCGTCTCTGCGCCGACTGCCCTGAAATTAAGCACACTCTCAGAGACTTTCGGAGGCGCCGATAAGGGCGCATGCTCATCCGTGGGAGGCGTTCTGGGCATCTTCTTAGACTTGGCAAACGCTACAAGGTGCGCCTTATCGCCACTTGCTCCAACCGGTGGAATAGCGTCAGCTAAGGCCGCCCCATGGGGCTCGGCCATAGGCTCGTGCGTTAGTATCTTCCGCCTATTTAAAATTTTCTCTATAAGGAGTCCTGCGGTGGCCAAAAGTTTCCCTCTGACTTTTTACCGTTGGGAGCTATACCGCTCCGACCCGGTCGCCAGAGCCCTGTTTATGTGCGCCGCCGCAGCGGAAGGGTTGGCAGTTAGTCAGTTCCGTGACCTTTGCACTTTTCCTCCTTATAAAGTTAAAATTAACTGCGAACTTAAATTCGAAATTGAATTTAAAAAAGTAGGGCCGTTAAATTAAATTTAAATTTAACCGCCGTCTGCGCGCTAACAGCTCGCTGTTAAGCAGCTGTTAGATCGGTGTTTGTGTAGTGTTAATATAGCCCGCTAACCAACACTACCAGCAGCTGATTATGATCAACACAATGACAGCAAGCTGGAGCCAAATTTTTGTTGTGCCACACACACCCACAAAAATGGGGCGGGAAACACAGGGCAGGCGGCCCCCAACACCCCTCTGTGTGTCGGGACAACAAGGCTCACCAAATGGATCCAGCAATCTCAGCGAGATCAGCGCTGCGCGTTGGGTGCCAATACGCCAGGTATGTGCCCACGATTGTTGGAGTTCCACTTAGTAAACTCTTTACCGCCTACACAGGGATAAACACAGGAGAAAACCGAGGATTTTGTCTTCAACTCAGGAGCGACGGCAAAAACGCGACCGCACTTGGTAACTCACATTCACTGTCATCCTGTATGTGTATGTGTATGTAGTTGCATACGTACTTTAGCTCATGAGTGTACACCCTGTATACCGGAGCGGAGACGAATGTGATGCAAAGTGTAGCAAATGATAACCAACGGGACAACGTATGTTTGTATTAAGACAATGTACCTATATACATACAAATGTGTGCGTGCATGTATAAACGGTAACTCTGGCTTTAGCGTATGCCAATTTACTTGTGTGTACTTGCGGTTCTTTTCTATCGCCTTTGAGCTATGCAAAGTGCATGGAGAGTTGCAGAAGGGGGGTGTGGTTGCGATGTCCACGTGCCGGGCGAGGTTAGAGATGAAGTTTGGGATGCGTCTGAAACAATGGATCTCTGTGTGCGGAATACCAATCGCCAGTACACCACGTCCAGTCGGTCTTCAGATGATGCCTTAGAACTCCATACACCAATCTGCGAGCAGCCAATAATTTTATGAAATATGTGAATCCAACTGATCTCAATTGGACGACAACTTATCTGCCAACAAGCTGTGTCCTGTCACGGTCGCCAATATGTTGGCCGCTTTCTCGGCCAGGTAAATTGAGGTAGTAGGACATTCACGTTATCCTGTAAAATTGTCGTCTCTCCAGGTTGGTGCCAAATTGTGAAGGAAAATGCGCTGCCTCACGTTATAAATGTCTTTGTTTAGTTTTGGCTTCGTGCCGATGTTCGCTCTGTGGCGCTTCAATGCTTACTGACTAAGTGATATTTTACAAGAGTTGAATGAAGTCAAGAGAGGAGGTAGAATAGTAGAAAGAAAGAACGTAATGAGAGCAAGATTGGCGTTGCCATCCTGGAGTAAATTCGTACCATAACAATGTTATACTTAAAAAGTAGTAATCGATAAATATAAATTCAAAGGTAAACAGAAATTCAAATTCAAATGGTGTTCTCCCCCAACAAAGTTAACAATTCAATGTGATTTTACGTTATAGGCTTAATGAAATGATATTTAAGTATGAAATGAATTATGACAAATTAGATAGCTTTCTACTGCGAACAACATCGTTAATTTAACAAAATTTTAATATTGAGGCGTCTGTGCAGTGTATTTTGTTGGTGTTTTTGTTTTGCTCGCTTAGCAGCTACCCCCTTTACACAGGTTTGTGTGTGCGTTCGCTTGTGCATATTCTTTTCTTTTTGTGCTTAACTCCCACTCAGCTTTGTTTTTGCTCTGCTCTCAAAGCTAAGAACGCTTGCCATCTAACTGCGCTATGTGGGTGTTTTTATACCCTGTTCCCATTGAAAATGGGAAAAGTGGGATCATAAAGTTGTGCGAATGTATGTAACAGGGAGAAGGAAATGTTTCCGACCCCATAAAGTATATATATTCTTGATCAGCATAAACAGCTGAGTCGACATAGCCTAGTCCGTCTGCCCGTCCGTCCGTCCGTCTGTCCGTCTGTCTGTCTGTATGAACGCGTCGATCTCAGAGACTATAAGAAATAGAGCTACAACTTTTTGCATGAAGGTAGACTTATGCTGTACGCAGATCAAGTTTGTTTCAGATTTGGAAAATTCCACCCCGTCCCCCTTTTATCCCCAAAATACCAAGACCTCCTCTAGCCATCCTTGACCTAAAAAACCGTCAGATTCACAATTTTTAAGTTAGAGCCTCGAAGCCATACATCTAGCTAGGCCCAATATCTATCTATTCAGAACTATTCAGACTGCAGCGCCCTTACTTGTTGTTTTTGTATTTGTGATTTTTCGATTCGCTCTTTGGTCCGCTTCCTTTTTTTTTGGTTTAAGTCCCTCTGCAAAAAGACCTGCACATTTAAGAATGCAAGTGAGTCGGAACAACTTCGGTTTGTTGTCTGTTGTTTGTGCGACAATACTATGCATATTAAATGGGCTGGGCTAAGTGGACGTGATCTAGACAAAGTTTACTCGCCTAAAAAGGATCGCAGACGTTAATCGACGTGAAAAATAAACTTGACAAAATGCTCAAACTAACTAAGCATCTCGCAAGCGAGTTTCTCGCCAGTTCCGAGATACTTAGTGAATATAAGTTCGAGTCACCACCCCCGCGGCGCACATTGGCCGGATTGGCGAATTTGGCGTTGCAAAAATCAATTTTTAATGGTCGATTTTTTTGAGGAGATTAATTTTATTCAATAAAGGAAACCCCAGATAGGCCAAAAAACTTTGGTTTATAGAAATTGATCAATTGGTTTGGTTTTTACAGTTGTTCAAAGTTGAACAATTTTTCAAAGTGCAGAAATTTTTATTTTTTTTTTTTCAACTGTCAATTTTGTGAACCTGTAAAATTCAAACGGTAAAACCAATTTGAAATTGGTTTATTTTTTTGAATAGATGCATAAATTCTTCTACATTAAACAACTTTATTGTATCTAAGTTGAAAGATTAACATTCAAGTCTTGGGTGAACACTATTTTTGGTTTAGTTTTAGAGATATGATGGACTCGGAAACATCAATTTCACCCGATTTCAGTTCTTTCGGAGCATACGTATTATGTATTAGTCTATTTATTAACGTATTGTAAAAGAATCAGCTGCCACAACCTGCCCCCTTAGACGTTACATTGATATTTGCTATTTAATCTACAGGTAAATAATATTTGGGAAGAACAAGAACAAACGAAGAAGAAGAAGAAACGATTTTATGATTTACTGAGATAGGTAACACATAATATTGGTAGTTACAATTGGCCTTTTCTGATTTTGCGTTTTACAAATAGCAAGTGGGTGGATTTTTTACCTACTCTCGAGTGACCCTTTCAACAGATACTAGCTATGTTCAAAGTTGCTCATTGTCCTTTGATGGTGTTGTGAATTGTTACCTAATATTGCGTAACCCTTTCAAAAGGATTTTTTTTTTCAGACCATGTAGTAATTTTTTTACCTGTTGCTACCTATGTTCCTTGTGTACATACTTATAAAGGAGTTACTCCAGTAAAGGCAGATTATTCAGACTTCAACAGTCGAGCGAAAAAGTACGCACACATAGTGATATTTGTTTTTATCGAAAATGGACAACAGCAAATTATTTGAGTTTTTCAAAACCGCGGAATCACAAAAAGATTTCGAGTCGTTAGTAAGAACCGAACTTAGTTATACAAATGATGATTTGAGGGATGGGGAAATCAATACGACGAAAATACAAAACATATTCTACAGACTACAATCTAAATGGAAATCAGCAAATCGGACTGAGGAAAGATTTTTACAAAAAAACTCGATTTGGCTTGATGGATTTTCTTGTTTCGAAAGTAATGACGAAATACCCAGCACTTCTTCAGGGCAACCACGAGGCAGACCAACTAAATCTATCGATCTACGTTTACCAGGAAAAGAAAGCTTCAAGGTGCCTCAATGGAAATTAGCACGGAGCATCTATCGGAGGCATTATACGTCAAATACTCAAAAGACCTGGGAGAAACAGATCTACTATAACAAAAGCTGTTGCAATTGCTAGTCCTGTTCGTCTTAAGCGCATTAAGGACAACATCAATACACCGCCAAATGCTCAGCCCAACAAGTACACTCGGGAAGAAGCTTTGGCCCTGTTTTTGGATGTGGGATTTTCCAAGCAGAAGTATAAGATGATGAGGGACTCATTAAGGAAGCATAACGTGGACATTGTCCCCAGCTACGAAGACATAACTGCTGCTAAAAAGGAGGCAGTTCCAGTCCCTGTGGAAGTCAATGAAGTATCGGCACAAGTAAAACTTCAGGATTTGATGGACCACACAGCGAGACCATTCCCAAGTTAGAACTAATTTTGTATGAAAAAAAGCTACATTCTCTATCAGCGTCTCCTTGAAATTTTTTAAATATCTCTTTCCGTTCAAAAGTTACGATTTTTGCAACCCAAATTAGCGATTCCGGCCACTGTGCGACGCTTGGAGCTTCAATTTTTAGATGTGCCACAACCCTTGTCTGGTAACTCGAACCAATTTTTCCCCAATTGCACTGAAAGGTCGCCAACTATTTCATTGTCTGTCTCACCAGGCAATATGCTTGATTTGTCTCCTTTCGCCTCCCCGAATCAAGCTGTTGGAAATCTTTCAGATAATCCTTAGTGTGTCCGTAGATTCGAGCAGTCCCCAGTAGCGTCGCCTGAACCTGCTGGCAGTGATTCCGTCTCCGTTCCTATTCCTCCTCAACCATCCTACTTTCCGTTATTGCACCGCGTAAGCAAGTTTTTGTGTCTAGGTTGTCTCCGGAAACTACTTGCGAGTCAATTGCAGCATACATTGCGAGCAAATGCTCAGCAAGAGTTTCCATTTCAAAGTTTGGCTTTGCTCAACCTAGAGATATAGCTTCGTTTAAGTTAAGTGTTCCGTCTGAATCATTTCCCATCATATGTGACCCAGCACTCTGGATGCCTGATATGATTGTGCATGAGTTCAGGCAAAAAAATCCAATGAGGCCGATGCCAGTCAACTTGCCCTCATTTAGTTCATCCTCACATGTAGCGTCTAATAGGGTTTCAAAAAACTAGTTCCGTCAGTCTGTCCTGTTATTGCCTATCAAAACGTTAGGGGCCTTTTATCTAAGCTCCATACGTTATTTTTAAATAGTGCATCCTTTGAATTTGACATAGTTGCATTTTCAGAAACTTTGTTAAAGTCCTCAATTTCTGATTGTGAAATCCTGTGAAATGATTTTTTCATCTATCGACATGATCGATCAGATCGCAAAGGTGGTGGTGTACTGATCGCTGTTAAGACCAGCCACAGTTCCGAACTGATCATTGTTGATAAGCCTGTCGATATTTCGACTTTTCCGTTATTTTTTTTATTTATTACTTGTTCTTATATCCCATCTTCGTCCGATATTGAAATTTATATGCACCATGTAGCCTGCATTAAACACGTTTTAGCCCACTTACGGGACATTGACACTCTGGTTGTTGTAGGTGATTTTAACTTGCCTAACATCACATGGTCAAATCCTAATGGGTCGACTTACCTTGTACCTGCAGTACAGCATGATTTTTTAGATTGTCTGCTTGACATGTCTGTTTTCAATTTAATCCTATACAAAACAATTTAAAAAAATTGTTAGATCTTATTTTTGTCACTGATAGCACCAATGCCAGTGTGTCTAGGTCTCCCCCTCTATCACTACCCGAAGTTTCTGACCATCCTACACTGGAAGTCTCGCTTTCAGTATTTGGACCTGCCCCTTCAAATTCCAAAATCACCAATATACCTCGTCGTTGCTTCCGTAAAGGAAACTTCACTCTGCTAAGTCAACTCATTTGTGCAAAAGACTGGTCTCCATTGTACAATGCGGTTGATTTGGATTTTGCTCTTACGTTTTTCTACGAGTCTATTAATTCTCTCTTAGATATCTGCATTCCTAATAGCGTCGCTTCCACCGCGTCACTTAATCCCCCCTGGTACTGTCCTAGGTTATCAAATTTGAAAAATATTAAGTCTAGATGCTTCAAAAAGTATAAACGTACTGGTTCTGCGATTGATTTTTCTAAATATTCAATAGCAAAATCTTACTTTACACTTTTTAACTCCGAGTGCTATAACAATTATCTTGCTCGGTGCAAAATTCAATTCGCACAGGATCCAAAGCAATTCTATAGATTTGTGAACTCTAAGCGAAGATTTTCTTCTTTACCTTCCTCTTTTTTTCTGGGTAACCAAAAGGCTGGCAATGATTCCACAGCTGTTGACTTATTCGCTGATTTCTTCCAATCAACTTATTCCTCTGCCCAATATGCGAAAACCTCTTATCGTTATAACATTACTTCTTCCAACTCTATATGCGATCCCGAAATTTCCGAAACTTCTCTTCTTTCATTTTTAAAATCACTAAAATCCTCATTTTCTCCCAGGCCTGACAACATTCCCAGCTGTGTGCTCAAAGAGTGTTCTAGTTCTTTATGCCAACCATTGCTTAAGCTTTTCAATCTATCACTCAAGTCGTCTGTCTTCCCATCTCTTTGGAAAGAATCTTACATTATTCCTCACCATAAAAAGGGTGGGAAGTCGGATATTTCAAATTACAGAGGCATTGCTAAGCTTTCCGCCATTCCGAAATTGTTTGAAGAGATTATAACCTCCACATTGCAGCATTACTGTAGATCTATTTTGTCACCTTTCCAGCATGGTTTCATAAAGCGTCGGTCAACAACGACCAATTTGCTCGAATTTACTTCGTTAGTTAATGATGGATTACTTGTAAAAAGGCAAACTGATGTCTTTTACACCGACTTTAGCAAAGCCTTTGACTCTGTCAACCATGATCTTCTCCTCTTTAAGCTCAATCGATTAGGATTTCCGTCTTCTTTTCTGCTTTGGGCTTCGTCCTATCTAAAAGATAGAACTCAAAAAGTTCTGCTTCGTTCTAACACTTCAAAACCTGTGTCTGTAACCTCTGGTGTACCTCAAGGTAGCCACCTGGGTCCTCTGTTCTTTACTCTATTTATCAATGATCTTCCTACAATATTGTCATATTCTCGGATACTCATTTATGCCGATGACGTTAAACTTATTCTATCTTTCAACAACCCGATTCATTCTATTGGATTGCAAGATGATCTTAACTCCTTGCAATCTTGGTGCTTGGTAAATCATTTGCATCTGAATTGCTCCAAGTGCATGTTTATGACTTTCCATCGATGCAAACCATTTCTGGTTTCCTATACGATTGGTAATGAACCGTTGCAACGTATTTCGTCTGTCGTTGATCTTGGAATTCTGTTTGACCCCAAAATTGAGTTTTAATCACCATATCTCCACTATTGTTAACAAAGCGAATGGTGTACTTGGATTCTTTAAACGTTGGTCAAAGGAGTTTAATGATCCCTACACCACTAAACTTCTTTATACAGCTTTATTCCGTCCCGTGCTTGAATACTGTTCATCCGTATGGTGTCCGCAGTATAAAAAGCATCTTGATCGTATTGAATCAGTTCAGAAACTATTTTTGCTTTTTGCCCTTCGTGGCATAAATTGGGACCCTAACCTCCGTTTGCCATCGTACTCCAGAAGACTCTTGCTTATAGACCTTCCTTCGCTAGCTAACCGTAGAACAGTCTTAGGTGTTTCATTTCTTCACAAGTTAATTATCGGTGATGTAGATTCTTCTGAACTCTTACGTCGCCTTATCTTCTCTGTTCCTTCTAGGCCAACCAGAAACTTTTTTCCTTTAATCTATATGTGTGCATATCACACAACAATCCTTTTTAGGCGAGCAAACTTTGTCCAGATCACGTCCAGTTAGCCCAGCACATTTAATATGCATAGAGTTGTCGCACAACCAGCAGGTAACAAACCGAAGATGTTCCGACTCACTTGCATTCTTAAATGTGCAGGTTTTTTTGCAGTACAACAAAACGCACCAAATTCACCAGAGGGCCTCTAAACAAAAAAAGTAATCGGACCAAAGCGCGAATCGAAAAATCACAAAGACAAAAACAAAAACACCCACAGAGCGCAGTTAGATGGCAAGCGTTCTTAGCTTTGAGAGCAGAACAACAACAAAGCTGAGTGGGAGTTAAGCGCAAAAAGAAAAAGAAATATGCACAAACCTGTTTAAAGGGGGGAGCTGCTAAGCAAGCAAAACAGAAACACCAACAAAATACACAGCACAGACGCCTCAAAATTAAAATATTGTTAAATCAATGATGTGAAGATGCACAACTGAAAAGTAACACAATAACACAAACCAATAGTGGGCAATACTAATAAAATTGTTTATGTTAAATTTGCACAATAATAGGCGCGTTAAATGACACAATTAATTAATTGTTGCGGAGTACAAAAAAACACGTCAAACACTCATAAGACTCTCTCTCTCTTCAGACGAAAACGAACTGGTTTTCGGACTGGGGATGTGATAGAGGACGATCGAGCTTGGAAGTTATGGGTGCCAGAAGAGCTTCGTTCCGATTTACTCAAGAGATTGCATTATGCTTCTTCCGCGGGACATGGGGGCATTCACAAGACCACAGCAAGATTGCGCCGGTATTATTACTGGCCTTCTATGGTGAAGCAGGTTGAAGAATTAGTAAAAAGCTGCGAAGTGTGTAAGGTTAGCAAAATTTCGAACCGAACTAACCGACCTCCCTTCGGGCAGCAGATGATCACTGACCGACCAATATAACGACTCCTTGGGTCCATACCCAAGGACTAGATGGGGGAATACAGTAATATTCGTGTGCCTGGACCATTTTACAAAGTTCGTTTGGTTGCAACCCATGCGCAAAGCAGTGGCAACGGAGGTAGGAAAGTTTCCATCAATTCGAATTGCCCGAATTCATACACTCTGATAACGGCAAGCAGTTTGTCTAGCAAACCTTTGCAGAGTTGCTTAGTAGATATGAGATTCGGCACGTGCGGACAGGGTTTTACTCTCCGCAAGCAAATGCTTCTGAAAGAGTGAATCAGTCCGTCTTACAAATGCTGCGAAGTTCTATTGAGGAAGATCAGAAAAGCTGGGATTCCCATCTTAGCCACATCGCGTGCGCCTTGCGAAGTGCCTGGCACTCCGCAATTGGTTTGGAGCCATATTATGCCATGTTCGGGACTAGGATGGTGACTCATGGAAGTGCTTATTCTATCCTACGACATCTAGATGGAATTAAATCAGGAGATCAAGAACTGGTCTTAGCTGACAAGTTGCAGCTTATCCGGCAGAAGATTGGACAGCAACTCGAGCGCATGCACAAGCATGGGGAAAGGGTGTGTAATACTCGTTGTCGGAAGGTACAATATACTGAGGGACAGATCATGTACAAAAAGAATTTTAAGCAGGGCAATTTGACCGAAGGGTATAACGCAAAACTGGGTCCTAATAGAGTGAGGTGTATAATCCTGAAAAGGAAGGGCTATGAGCTAGGTCCCAGCAAACATTTTGTGAAATTATTGATCAAAATCAAATCAGTTTCGAGTCCTCAATCTGATGAAAATAGTCATAATTGGGCACATTTTCTGATCATAAATGATACTATAGTCGGGAGAAAATGGTACCCTAGCAGCGACTCTTGTTAAAGATTCGTTTTTAACTCCTTCTTCTAAAATAGTTTCAAATCATTTTCGAGTCATTTGAGAGTCTTTTTATAGTCGCACTTCACTAAGTCAAATTTTGAGCGTATTCATGAATCATTTTCGAGTTTCTTTTAATCGCACATGATGGGTATCATGATGATGGGTATCATCTGCCTATACTACTTTGTCATAAACTTAAAATAGGCTTGTGTCCCACCTGATTTATCCAATACGCCTATGCCAAGTAATTCCTTACCAGTTCAAGAAACCAGTAGCGCGGCAAAAAAAAATTTAATCTCAGGGATATGGGGCAAATCCCATAGTTTACGTGAGAACAAGAAGCCCGACTAGATTCTTTGTAGAGCATGAGACTCCACAAACTCAGGGTTATGGGTAGAAGCCACACGTTTGGCATAGACTCACCGGGAATAAAAAGCCCGGCCAGATTAGTCCGCAAAGCTAGAGACTATCAGCCATGCTCCGGCTTTCACGTATTTTTGCGAATTACGATTTCAGCAAATTCGTACGATTTCTATTTAGAGCGCTCCGAAATTCGCCAGTTTTTTCATCGATAATGTTCCATTCCCAACTTGTTTTGTGTCATTTCATATAACAAAAACAGCTGATGAGCGCCACTACTCATGCTATCGATAGTCATATATCGATATATACCATGGCCAAATCGCAAATTGTTGTTTTTGTGAGCAGTTTTCCATCTCGCTCAATTTTGTGTGTCTCTATTAAATAATTGATTAAAATATTGCCTTAGTGCGAATTGAGTGGGAGAGTCCGTAAGACAAATCTAAAAAGCTTAGAGAGCTGAATAAAAACAGTTCCGTGGGCTGTCTGTTTGTGCATCAACCTATATTTTGCATTTACTTTTCATTTCACGGACTCAGATGTCGCCGGTTTAAAAACGGCAAAACTTTGCGATTTCCTAATGTCGGAGCACCAACTTTTACGATTTGGTGATCAAATCGCAAAGTTTTTGCGAAAGCGAAAATGGGAGCATGGCTGTATGATAAATTTTTGTGTAGTGCTCCGAGATGGGTCAATGTGGCATACTAAATTTTTCTTCGAATTCGTTCCATTGCTAGTTCCATCGACGATTCCGATATGTTATGTGCGCCCATTGACAGACAACAAAAAGGGTATTTGAGTGTCGACTCTTTTAATTTTGCAGTGTGTTATCAGCCAACGAAAGTAACCTGATTCCCTTCATTTTTATGTTGGGACTTGGGCCAGGTATGATTCTGGCTCCCATACAATTGCATTTCCCAAAAACGTCAGCAAAATTTTTAGAGACAGTCGCAGCGGCTGGGGCCGGTAATCGGACCCTCCGTTTCAAGCGTGGGATTGTCAAGTGCAAATCCGCTGCAGCTGTGCGGTCAGCGCTCAACTCTTTGGTGAGCCTCGGGGGGCAACTTCTAAACACCCGAGAGTCAGTCAAGTTTAGAAACGATCACCGGAACCTTGAGAAGCGCTCCGCAAGGGGTGCTCCGCATAATCGTTTTTCGCTAGTCCAGTGCAAACACAAAAATACTACAAACCAAACGCTCCGGATCTTTGTGTTCTTCCACAAGTGATTTTTTAACAAAACCAGTTTTTTTACACAAAATACTACAATTCAGTTTTCTTTAACACAAAATACTACAAATCAGTTTTTTTAACACAAAATACTACAAGCCAGTGAGAGACACAAACACAAACGCTCCGGTTCTTTGTGTTCCTCCACAAGGTTTAACACAAAATACTACAACCCAAAGTGCAAGCCCAAAGCAGGCCCAGTACTGGCCCCTTGAAAAGGTCTAGCGCGATCTACACTCACACGCGCAAGCCTGTGCTAGCCCAAAAACAACCCACAGTGCAAGCCCAAAATAACCATAGTGCAAGCCCAAAATAAGCCCAAGACAGGTCCAGTGCGGGCTCCGTGAAAAGGTCTAGCGCGATCCACACCCCCAAGCGCACGCCAGTGCAATCCCGAAACATCAACAGTGCAAGCCCAAATCAACCTAACCTGCCAGCCTAAAAAACAACCAGCGCCCCGTTTCTTTTCTAGGATTAGTTTTTTTTTACTTTAATTCTTGCTTAAGTTTTAACTTTTATTTCATGTTTGTGTATTAATAGTTTTTTTTTCGTTTGTTCTTCTTTGTTTAAGTAACCTTGCTCTATTGGAAGGGAAGGAGAGCAAGGCGTCAGACAACACGGTCAACGTCGTGAATAGTGTTCAAGTGGTAGATCATACAGGACACTTAGAGGACCTTACCTTTTGGGTAATCGTCTTGGTATTAATAACAGGGGTACAATTTGCGTTGAAGTTATACTTGTTAAACAAGCACTCCTTAAGGAGGAGGTATATCAACACAGCAGATTTAGAAAGGGGTTTAAAGTCTCAGGGTCAACCGTTCGTCCGTAAAGATTTTCTTTTATCCATATTTTTTTTTTAAACTTTTTTTTTTATGATTGATTTGAGTTGTGTTTGGTTAGAATAAAATTTTTTGTTTGTTTTTTTCTCTTTTATTTGTTTGTGCTTTGTGTGTGTGTGTGAATATATTTATGTGTATTAATCCGCCTATTTAAACCAATGCCGACTAGGAAGCGCTTTCATCGAAGGAAAAGGGGTAAGTGACCAGCTAGTCCGGGATTTATTTTTGATGATTTATATATATATATCCTGGCACACACATAGATTTGAAAACTTATTTGGATAGCTTTTATATATATATATTTTTTTGTTTTGTGTGTTTGACTCACTTATAATAATTTTTGGCCACGAGGGGTTTCGTAATGACGATGATTAGTTTTACCCAACTCCTTCCGTCTTATTAGGGCACTCACGGCATCCTTCTGATGTCGTCCTTACTTTCCGCAAATCTAAGTTTTTTTTATATTTTTGTTTTTATTCCCTAGTAGAAGTTAGGGTTCCGTCTTTGTATTAGATATAATTTTTTTTTTTCACTTCCTTTCTTTTTATGGTTAAATTTCGTCCGTCTGATTTGTAATTTCGTGTTCACGCATGAACCAACAGAGCGTGGCCTCATTTAGAGGTGACGTAAGTCTCAACTCGGGTTGAGATGTGCATTCGGTTCCCGTCTGGAACTGATGTAACTCTGATTTTTTTTTACATATTTCTTTTAATAAAATACTTCTTTGAATGTGAATGTGATGTTGTAGTTGTTAATTTGAGGGGTGTTGGTTCGTCAAACTCGAACGATTGTCAAAATGCCCACCAGCGATATACTCTGGGTAGTAGCTCAATCTTATTTCTCGACGACTTTAAAGAATTACAATCTGTGAATACTAGGAACTTTCTGCCATGCAAGTAATGGCGAAAATGCTTTACAGCATTAACAGCGGCAAGTGTTTCCAGCTTATATGAGGTATATTTTGATTCACATAGGCTAGTTGTCTTACTAAAGTACTCTATAACGTGGGGTTTGTTTTCAATCCTGTGCAGAATTATGGCTCCATAGCCTATAGCACTAGCATCAGTATGCAACTCAATCGGGTACTGTGGGTCGAAGATTACTAAGACTGGATTATTTCTGAGTATATCAATAACTTTCTTACGAATCTCCTCTAGATCTGCTTTCCACTCAAAATTATTTTTCTCTGACGTAAGAAAATACAGAGGCTTCATTAACTGTGAAAATCCAGGGATAAATTGACGAAAATAGGAAGCCAACCCAATAAATTGACGCAGAGTGGGAACTGACCTGGGCGGTGGCAGTCCACACAGCGCTTCTATTTTACGTGAGTTGGGTCGCACCTCCCCCGCTTATACCTCAAATCCTAAATATTGAACAGTGGTCCTTAGAAAAAAGCATTTTGATATATTGAAGGTAAATCCGGCGTTCGTGAGAACATCTAGTACATTTTGTAGCCTTTCAAGCGCAACTTCTTCCGTTGGGACGTTGACGTAAGAAAAAGCAAGATCACTCAAAGCCTTCATCACTGCTCTTTGAAAAACCGAGGGCGCATTCTTTAACCCAAATGGCATGGCC
Organism: Lordiphosa andalusiaca; assembly: GCA_035044965.1. Classification (NCBI taxonomy): domain Eukaryota; kingdom Metazoa; phylum Arthropoda; class Insecta; order Diptera; family Drosophilidae; genus Lordiphosa; species Lordiphosa andalusiaca. The sequence goes on along the minus strand of JAWNNM010003663.1, from coordinate 1,003 downwards.
AAAAACTCATATTGTCCGTCGAGGGTCACAAAAGCAGAATATTCGATTGAATCAGGATGCATAGGGACCTGATAATATCCGCTCGCCATATCTAAGCAGGTAAAGTACTTTGCACCGCGAAGTCTTGCTATCTGATCCATTATAAGGGGAAGTGGAAATCTATCGGCAATTGGGATTGCATTCAACTCTCGATAGTCAACACAAAGTCTAGCAGAACCATTCTTCTTCCTTACCAACAAGGCTGGACTAGCATATGGAGAATTACTGGGTCTAATAACTTAAGTCTGTATCAACTCCTGAACTTTGGCTCGAACTATCTCTCTATCACTAGGCCAGAATCTGTATGGCCGCATTTGTACGGTCTTAGTTGACTCAACTAGTCTAATTGACATTTCGCCCGTGCTTATACGAGTCAATGGAGTTCCACTAATTAATCAGTTGGAATCCTTTTTTTTAACAGGAGGACCAATTTATTTTTATATTCGCCATTCGCGTCGGTTTCGAGGTTAACAAAATTGCCATCATGTTCAGTCACCGAGCAAACGCTAATACTTTTGTCTTTTATGATTTCTACGCCACTACAAGAAACTAAAGCAGAAAGTCCCTGGGCCAGTATTTCACGACCTAGTACGATATTGCTCCTTAAGCAATCATCTGGTACCACATGAAACAATACTTCTATAAAATTGCCACTGATCATGACATCGCACGAAATTTGTAAACTGCTATAAACATTGGCGTTTCCAACGCCTTTTAGAGCGACGACGTTGGTGGCTCTTTTGCCAATTATCTTATTAGCAATACCCTCCTTAATCAAGGAACATTCTGCTCCGGAATCGAAAGTAACTAGAAAGCTCTCTCCCCGTTGCAGCATATTTGTTTTCGGTTCGTCTACAACACACTGTGAGGAGTAACTCTTCACAGGCCGTGGATTACAGGGTAGCCAAGGCGAATTGGGGAAAGCTCTCTTGGAGTGGTGAAAGAGAGAGAGAGAGCTGTGGAG